>CM068367.1:1086164406-1086739406 GCA_034769895.1 Magicicada septendecula | reverse complement strand
CATCTATTTCAAACTAAGTTTGAGAACGAACAAGTGTGCCCATAGTGAGCCATGATGTCTCGTCGTCTGAAGCAGTTACATAACACACACACATTGTTGTGTCCAAATAGTTTATTTGGACGACTCACATTTCGGCTTGTTCGGAAACAACTGTAACTAGATAAAAATTCCAATCTTGAATTTTTGCGCCTATCAGATTTTGGGTCATTGTTTACCATGATGAAGTGCTTCACGATAGCTGGGCACCAGCATACTATCATAACAAAAAAATATGTACGTAATCTTTTTTTATACAAGATTATAGTGTGTTATTCCTGGACTGATAACACAAGTCTTTATAATAGCATTATAGTAAATATATTGACTTAGTGAGTGTAATTATTTACTGTGAATAGTGCAATGTAAAATAGTTGTTATTTTATGAGTGTGATTTTGAATTCAAATCTTAATACACTGTCTCATTCTTACCTCTTTATTATTTATTTAATTCACTTAAAACGATATCCACTTAAAGGTATCTTTGTGACTGTGTGTGCGTGTGTTTGCGTGTTCACGCGCGCGCACGTGTAACTTATGAGTGATACGGAAACTGTAAATCAAATTACACACCTGGAGAGTTCTTTGGAGATTAGATCTAATACTACGGCAAAACTAAATGGCCTGGATACGAAGAATGCGATGATGGCGATGCAAGAATGGCGATGCAAACGAAGAATACAGAATCAACAAAGGAAAGAGGACCACCGCCCAGTAGAAATAGGCATTCACAGATTTTCATTTAAGTGTTTTTTTTTTTTAGACTGAGCAGGTCGTGGAGGTTGACGAGAAATAAAGCAAAAATACGACTCCAGTGCTACCCAGTAGAGTAGTGTGAACGTGTTACTCACTAAAACTCTTTACTCGTTAAACCTGTACCCCCCCCCCCGTCGTCAACGGACCATCATAGGACTTTATGTGAGAGGGAATACCCTTTTCGTTACCTCGAAATATTCCTTTTTTACCTTAGTGGGCGTTAAGATTCTAATGGCTTTTTTCCCTTTCTTTGAATTTTCATGTTTTCACAGTATCGCTGGTGCGAATCAGTTACTTGCAAGATATACGTTGTTTAGTGATACAGATATAGAATCAATGAGGATTTTGGAATAGTGTTTGGAGACTTCTGTGGGATTGCTGTGCTAGGGCATTGGAAGAATACCACGTCGAGGCACTATATGGCAGTGTGGTGAAATACGTACTTCATCCAAACTGAATTAAATACGCTATGAAACATTAGCGGCCCGATAGTAAAATGATTAGCTAGGAACCCACATCGCCACGACGACTTGTCTCTGTTCATCTGGAATCTGACGGTGGGTGTTTGTCAGTCGGAATCTCGTCTCCTGACTACAAGTGTCGGAAAGAAGTGTAATTGACTACATCGAAGAAAAAAGATTGGTGTGGTACGGTCATGTCCGGAGAGCACAAACTAGGTGGATCAACAAAGTGACGGAATGGAGTCCATTAGGAAGGAGAAAAAGGGGAAGACCGAGAAGATCTTGGAGGGACGAAGTGGATGAATCTATGCAACGTATAGGACTTGAGGAAGGACATCGGGAGGATTGGAAAGCCAGGTTGAAGGAAGAGAGACGGGACTAGCTGTAGCAACCCTATTATATGTAGGCCTATATATATAATCTCATCACTTTTACTAGAGCATCTTTCATTGTAATCATCTGATATACTGCAGCCATTTCTGTTCTATGAACCTGTACCTTTACAGCATCCATTTTATGCATATCTTCTGAATTGTTTCCTTGTCTTCCATTCCCTACCATAGTTTTTTTCTATTCAGTCCTTAATGATTTATTGCTGTTGATTATACTACTTAAGTTTTTAAGCCTTCAATAATTGTATGAAGCACACGCTAATTACCAGCTAAAATGTTTTAACACAAGGCACGTTGTTACATTTCTTAGATCTTTTCAAAGGCAGTTTCACTTCATCAATAGCTGGCCGACATTTCCATCATGTTTAACGTTCACAGCTAGTGTAGGGAAATAAAATTTACGAATGTTTTCCAATTTATTTTTAAAAGGTGATTACACTGGGGTCAATAATATTACGTTCTATAAAACAGATCTATTATCCTCCGATTTACCTCGGATCACCTATGTTTGGCATTACCAATTATAATTTTCTACTCGTTGAGCGTGAGGAAATGTATTCGGTTTTCTTCTTACTCTGCTAGTAAAAGCTGTTTTTGCAGCTAGCTGTAAACTGACTGCTATTTTCCACTGTCGGATAATTGATATAATTGTCCTCTATCTTATCAGGGAGATATCCTTTAATTCATTTTGATATCCCACCTGGCAATTTTATATAAGTATAATATGTATGTGTTCCTAAGTGAGGGAAATGCTCTGTAGACTATTCAAAAATATGTTGTAAATGTAAAGATATGTATTTGTCGTAATCTTTGTAAAGGTAAAGGGAAAGTGTGATATTGGGTGTGAATGAGTCTGTTCTAGCATGTTCAAGGTCTATGCAAGCGACGGGAAAGCCTATCGCCCGCCATTACGCCGTGTTTCGAGCTTCAGAAGATCGCTCTTTGTCTAATTCAAGGTGAGCATTCGCCGATGCCAGGTCCAAGATTCACCTGGCACAGATGGGTGTTTACCATACAGGTACAGATTTATTATATATATCTCTTCCTGTAAAGTGTCCGTATAGTGGCGTTCAAGGAACCGGCACCTAGAGCTTTGCGGATAGTCTGCTTAGAGCAAATCTCGGTCCATGAGAGTGTACTACTACTACTACTACTACTACTACTACTACTACTACTACTACTACTACTATTATTACTACTACTACTATTACTACTACTACTATTACTACTACTACTACTACTACTACTATTACTACTACCACTACACGTACTACTACAATTACTATATACTATATTTAATTCTGTAATACGTTTTATAATTATAGGAAAAAGGTTAGTACATTTTTCGAAGTGAAATGTTCAGTGGATCGTCAACACTGCGCTTGGAAAGAGTAATCGCAATGCGCTTTTTGTGTTACTATATAGTAAGCGTAAATTAGTTTTGCTTGTCCATAAATAGCGTGCGCATATCCTTCGTTAAACAAAAGCGGAATGATATAAAATGCAGGCACAACGTAATGTGGAACGGAAACATGTGGGCGTGCACGGATCGGCAACAGCATACATGATTAATATTTATTTTTAAACAATCAGAGTGTTGACTGTGACGAGTATTGCCACCGACCATTTTGGACAGCGGCGTTTAGTGTAATTAATTATATATAGTAATACATCCATTAATTACATATGGAATGTCCGTGACAGTCTTTTATTGTATTTAAAAGCCAGACACGCGATGAATTGCTGCGGTGAAAAGTCGTTGGTGTTGTCACAATTTCGATCATCTGTGCGGCCAATTGCAAGCACACCGATGTTTATACGGATGTAAAGTGCACAGATAACCATCAGATTCACACGAACCTCTCTCTTGATTAATTCTTGCGTCGAGCACGTCTCAGTGGCAGATTACAAGTGAAGTTAAATAGCTTTTCAATAGTTTTAAATCACTAAAAAGTCTTTAGAAAAGCAATAAGCAAACAATTACTATTGTATGTGCGCAAACAAATGTGTTTATTAAAAGTATAATCAATGTTTGGAAGAGACAAAAAACCTGTCCATTCGTCAGCAGGTTTTGCAACTTCTCGGACATGCAATACATAGATGTGTGCCTTATCTCGTATCTGAAATATGCTTCAATACGGAAATGTTTTAAAAATTTGAAGATTTACTATTTGCAAAACGTTTATAGTACTCTTTGCTACTTCAGTGAAACAATCGGAGGAGTAATAATAAAATAATGTCTCTCAATCCCAGTTGAAGAGGCTAAATGAGAAGCACCTGAAATCGAAACAACTGGGTAAAAATAGACAAAGAGAAACGTTGAGTTATACTAACAACAATCTATTTCTCACCCACACACAATCGGAAGAAAGAATACCGTAGGTTTTACTGAGAAGATAAATTTATAATTGGAGGCGACTTCAATGAGGAAAATCTCTGTTGGGGATCGCGTCTAATTAGACTGACAGGAAAGCAGCTGTATGAAACAATAAAGCATTTGGCCTCGGTACACCGGTAATGTATGTACCGTCCAACTTGTTTTTCAAACGATCGAGTAAAAAACCACAGAACCACACTCTATCAAATAGACAAGGATAAAATTGTGATTTTAAAGCAAATAAATGCACCTAAACGATATTGATCAATCAACATGTTGCCAGTTTTCTTTAAATTTTCTTTGTTTAAATACTGTGTTATGAAAATTAAAACATTTTTTAATAAAAAAGTGAAAGTATCCTTGAAATAGCAACTCTTCATTTAAATAACTGATGTTACCGAAAATGCACTTTAAAACAATAAGTTCTGTTCAGCGATATTTCAAGACACTGGGAATATTTTAACTACACGTGGCACTAAAATCTTGTCTAAAAATTAGAAGAAAATCTAATAAAAGGATTCTGTGATTTTGAAGTCACAATTCTCTGAGGTAAAGAAAATGTGTTAAATCTGCAGTGCAGCAGGAAAGTGTGTGGAAATTATGTCTAACTGATAAATCACATTGAAGGCTTACATGTCTGTATCACATCTGAACATACCTGTAGATACAAATGACTGGTTATGATGTCAAAGGGGACAGTTTTGATGAGACAGTTTAATTCCTTGTTATGGCGTGACCTCGTAACAAAAAACATAAGCAAGGTTGCTCAGCACTAGACTGAACAAGGTACTGGAGAAGAAGATGGGTTATTGAAGAAGATGCTGCAAGAAAGAAATGGTTGAATCGCATCAGAAACACAGAAATAAGAAGTAGCATGAGGGTAGCACATAAAATGAAAGATAATGTAGAGAAAACGAAGACCATTCGGTATTGACACTTGAGGCGGGTGCCGGATATAAGTGGCCACAATATTTTTTTAAATGGACACCTGTTTGCAAGGCATGGATGAGGGCGCTCACGGACTAAATGGAAAGATACGCGAGTGCTGTAATGGAAAGAAGACGTATGGTGAAGATGTGCGAAAACCGAATTTTATGGAGTCTGGGTTGCCAGATATAGCCAATCTCGCCAATATATGTTTACACACAAATGCCATAACCTTACAATGTTCGGTGATGATATCGCAATTCTCGACGTGGCAGACACCTTAAGTTAGTCGACTCAGAGATTATAACATACCATTATTAAAGTTAGCAAACGGATAGAGCAACAGCATATTAAACTTAACGAAATAAAGTCTGTTCTTATTGATTTTACAAATAAACTTCACGAATCCAAGTGGTCATTAATGGAAAAATCATTCATATTCCAGTACTAATAGTTATTATCAGATAATGGTCACCACACTGGAGTGATGTTTTAGATACTAAGTTACTCTAAGACACTAGGATTCCAAAACAAAAACGTTAAAAGCTAGACTTGGAATTACAAATACAGTATAAATTGTGAAAATTTACAAAACATTTGTTCCAATTACAAAAAAAATGAAAAATACAAAAAGTTGTGTACTTGTTGGTAGGAGCAAATCCCAACTATTCCTAACCAGCATTTTATTTTTATATTAAAACAGCTCCTATCGGCTATGTAGACGTATGACATACGAATTTACTGGTTTAACGAAACCGGTAACATGAAAATAATTCGACCGCTTAGAAAAACATAGTGGACCGCTTAGTGAAACATGCGTCTACCCTAACATCGAAATATCAACATAAACCTAATAAATCTGATAAATCTAAAGACTGACTTAGTAAAAGACTACATAACTAGTTTTTGAAGAAACAACATCAATTCCAGCAAAATAGGAATGCTGAGAAAGTCCGATTCTCTAAGGTCGGAAAGAATGGCGAAAAGGCTAAAACGCGTAAAATCATGCTTTTAGATAATCATAGTGTCCGTGGTATTATTATTATTATTATTATTATTATTATTATTATTATTATTATTATTATTATTATTATTATTATTATTATATGTGTTAAGAAAAAGCAGGTGGACATGAGTGGTTGCAGCTTATCGTAGTTTTAGAATGTAGACCTGTTACAAATTACTAATTGTTGGTTTGTAAGACTAGAATTAATATGATAACGTAGGTCGTGGTTAATAAATTAAGGTAATGGAAGTTAATATCAGCTGCCAAGTTGCTGCAGTGATGGATACGTAAATGTTCATCATCTTTTTGACTAATCATAAAAGAATACAGATAATAAGTTGTCTACAATGTCTGAAGCACTTAATATATTTGATATACTTTTAATCATTTTCTGGAATGTTTTATAATTTCACGACGTTTCATACAGCGTTTTAAAACGCAGACACAAATTAAATTTAAAATATGTATTTGTTGCAGAGTGAGCTAGCGTCTCGCGAGGATACAGGCCGCGTGCTGCACTTAAGGGGCCTAACCAGAGCCTCGGCTGGGGAGTACGTTTGCGTCGCCACTAATCGCGAGGGCACAAGCAGCAGTCGTCCCGTCCCATTATATGTTCAGTGTAAGCCAGAAATAATATAATCTCTTCTTACTGCCGGCAAACTTGTTGATTTATGATGTGCAACTTCTCTTGTATTACTTTCAAGAGATCGTGTGATCGTAACAGCTTTGTAGCTTGTGAGTATTTTTGAAGTAACAAACAAACACCTTCCTGGTCTGTAACACAGTTTGGTTTATCAAACGTTTCTTAAATATTTATTTTTACGCGTACTAAATAAGCATAAACATTTTGTAGGTACTGCGTAATAAAGACAATCCAATTTTTGTGTTCTAATCCATTCGAAGTTAGATGTTATACATAGGTTTCAACAAGGTATTTGGTATCTTTTGTTTCCAGAATTAAAGTGCCGTTTAAGGTCAATTTCAAGAAAGTTACTGTTTGAGATATGAAAGTCTGTGGAAGGTATGGAGGTTGAAGAATGAAAACCTACTTTTTGTCATATTATAATTGTTATATATTTAGCAAACAAGAAATCATTGTTCCTGATTTACCAGTTATGATATATTGTTAAAAACAATATTTACAAACATTTATTACTTACGCGTAAAATATATAAGGCTGCAAAAACATTACTGGTTTAAACATACGTATTATTGTGCTTAAAAGATATATTCATTATCACAACTCGACTACCTGATTTAATTTCAGAATTAACATATTATCGTTTTTAGTTTACACCTTCCATTAGTTTGATACTCATTTTTGGTTCCAAAACCGTGATTTAATAGTCGATGTTTTTACCACTTGCACCTATTTCATCGTCTATAGATGCTCATATACAAGATACATTTTCGCTTTGACCAAGACCCAAGAGCGTATTTTACAAACAAAAGTGCACTATAAAAGAAATCGAGTTCAATTTCAGACAGTTAAAATCTGTGAGCCACCTAAATCTTTTAGCGTTGTGTTAGGAAACGATTCCAGTTTGCAATCAAAATTTTTCAAAATATTTATTGCTTATAATAACTCTGACTCATTCATTACTTACCCACAAAAACTGTTGTCCTTTTTTTTGTTACCATCTATTACATTTTCTATTTTGTAACTACCAATTTGTAATGGATGTGGTATGGGATAACTTATTTATTTCCTTCCGTCTCTTCTTTGTAAGTCTATTGTGCTTGGTTTTTAGTAACAAAAAATTATATTTGCTTCTTAATCGATTTAGCCCTACGATTTTAAAGTAAAATCGAAGTTTTTAATAGTCTGAGAAATGCAACTGGTAATTTGTTCCAAATTATGCTGCTACATTTAAAACATTATTTTTTCGTTAATAACTTCTTAACTGAAAACCCATGAATAGATATACAAAGGAGTATTTTATTTAGTAAAAATGTGCATTATTAACTTAAGATATAGCCTATGCGTGTTACCAGAAATTTGTATCTGCTATATAAAAAATGTGATGACATTTATCAGTACCTTTCATACAAGGGAAAACGCGTGCGGAATTAAAAAAAATTGTTTATATGTGTCAGACTGAATTAGATAAAAATAGAAAACATGTTTATAAAAATTAGGTACAATCAATTGTTGACAAGCACTTGACAAGTTGTAGCAGTCTAATAAAAATATCGGTATGGAGAACCCATACATGACTTCCATGTTCTAAGATTTATATTTAAAATCATTTTCGAAATGAAATATTTCCATAAAAACTACTTCTTTCTACTTACTGCTTCAGCCTTAACCACAGTACTGTGGTCACTAACGTATACCACCTCACGTTATCGCACTCGATTTCCACTGATGATGGAAGTCGATAGCACTGCTGAAACGTCTGGTTTACCAGAAAACATTGGACCACGGCCAAACAGCCCGGTAAGGAATTTTAACAACAAACTACTTCTTTGTTGCCGATAACGTAGTACATATATAAAAAATTATCCCCGCCCCTTCAACTATAATTTTCATTTACAGAAAATTACCGCCACACCGTTCAACTAGCCTCTTCATTTATAGATATTTCATCTACGTTACTATAGTTGATTATAAGATCTTCTTATCAGGATACTTTATTTATAAAAATTAAGTACTTTACTCCTGTTAAAACTTAAAATGTTGCCGGTAAACTACCCCTTTCCCGTAACCGATCTTCACCAAAATCAACAGGCCTTGAGTCCTCTACAACTCAGCCACATATGTAAAAAATTATTTGATTCTGTTTGAATTTACGGCAGTTATCGTTCGTCATGAAAAAATTACTCTTGTTAAAACATAAAATGTTGCATGTAAACTACTCCTTTCTCTTAACCGATCTTCACCAAAATCAACAAACCGTGAGTTCTCTACAACTCAGGAATGTATGCAAACAATTATTTGTTTCTGTTTGACTTTACGGCAGTTATCGTTTGTCATAGAAAAAATTACCCTTATTAAAACAAAACGTTGCTGGTAAACTACCCCTTTATCTTAACCGATCTTCACCACAATCAGTAGGCCGTGAGTACACTACAATTCAGGGAAGTATGCAAAAAAATATTTGATTCTGTTTGAATGTGCGGCAGTTATCGAGCGTCATAGAAAAATTACCCTCGTTAAAACATAAAACGTTGCAGGTAAACTACCCCTTTGCCTTAACCGATCTTCACCAAAAACAACAGGCCTTGAGTACTCTACATTTCAGAGGTGTATGCAAAACATTATTTGGTTCTGTTTGAATTTTCGGCTGTTATCGTTTGCCATAAAAAAAAAATCGGTATGGAGAACCATACATGACTTCCATGCACTCAGATTATATATAAAATCATTTGGTACTGCCTTTACGCGTACCCGCAGTTATTTCGATAATGCGATTTTTGGGCTTAGATATGTAGTGAATATCGAACATAATTTTATGTAGTGAAAGAATTATACAAATTTTAATTTTGTATGTTGCAAAATAGTTGGCTGGTGATTGCAATTGATTTCGTTTGTCATTTGTTAATGGTAAATGACTGTATTAGTAATTTATCACCGGGTCGTGGCTGTGACACCAAAAGTAGATTATGTTAGGTTAACATGAAAACTGAAATTATACGTGGAAACCAATATGTGTGTAATGTAAAACTATTTTTTTTCTAAAACCACGAAAAACCCAACTCGAAGTAAGGCAGGAATGGCCCAAGGGGCAACCCCTTGCCAATTATTATAGGCCTACATGTCACTTTTTTGTGGCAGAACTCGTTTTTTGGTAAAATTCGTTTTCTGACAAGTACTCGTTTTGTGACTAACAAACAACAAAAATCCATTATGTACAATTTGTAGAGCATATGTTGCCATTCCTTAATACAGTGTTTTTTGTTTTTTCATTAACCATAAATATTTGTATTTTTCATTTTTTATTTGCTGTTGTTTTTTCCAATTTGTAAACTGAAAAACGTTAGGTTCTTTATTTTAAGTGTTACACTGTTATAAGCATTGTATTACACGTTTAATGTTATGTTTTCTCAACCACAGCTTTTATTTATTTTAGCAGTAAACTAAAACCTCAAAAGCATTATTACCTAACTACCAAATGAAAACCACACGTATTTTTGTTTTACATTAAGAAATAGAGCAATTTACAATTAGTACACTTCTTCTTTTCCACACCGTAATATATCGATACAATCGCATACTAAAAATTTACAGGCATTGCACAAATGCAATGCACAGAGAAGGGCATTGAAAATGCTTCAATAAATCTAAAAAATATATATACAGTATTTATAATTATAAATATAATATATATGTATACTCGCTTCCTCCTGATCCATCGCTCCGTAATAAATTCTTGTCTGATGTACTACCTTACGATAAATTTAAGGGGATATGGCACTGAAACTCACCAAAAAATTCAAAATTTTCTACGTTATTGACAACAAAGAAGTAGTTTTTATGGAAACTCACCGGTTCCCATTTTATATCACGCACCAGCGATCGGCCGCAAATGTGCGACACGTCCTTATAAACATTTTCAATGTTAAAACATCGAAATGTATTGCGGGTACTCATACAGTTCCAATCATTTTAATTCGGTTCGATAATTTCTAAATAAACATAGAATTTTGTCAAAGTGAAATAAAATGTTTCCATACAAACTACTTCTTTGTTGTCAATAACGTAGCACACATATAAAACTTATAAAAAATGATTTCCTCCCTCATCAACTACCATTTTAATTTATAGAAAATTACCCCCTTACCCTTCAACTACCCTTTTCATTTATAGATATTTCATCTACCTTTCTACAGTGGATTATTATGACCTTATTTTAAGGATACTTTATTTATCAAAATTAAGCACTTTACTCTTGTTAAAACGTAAAAGGTTGTAGGTAAACTACCCCTTCCCCTTAACCGATCATCACCAAACTCAATAGGCCTCGAGTCCTCCTACAATTCAGAACTGTATGCAAAAAATTATTTGATTCTGTTTGAATTTGCGGCAGTTATCGTTTGACATAGAAAAAATTCTACAGACAGACATACAGATACACATACAGACACTTTTCGAAAAATGACTTTTTTTCATGTTTTGAGGGTACTACAATCAGAATCTGCCATTATCTCGAACACGATTTTTTTCGCCATGTCCATACTTCCATTTCCTTATGGAACATGGAAGTAAAAATTGATGTTTGTATTTTTAGAAATAATAATACTGTAAAATCTAAATATACGAGTACTCGTACAAAAAATAGTGCTATAAATAAATATATTAAAAAACATATTAAGAAATATTTTAAACTGTAGGAAAATGTAGGGAAATTATTCCTATAAGACGTTACAAGCGTGAACTCTCATTGTGACATAACGTTTATAACATATTAAGTTATAAAGTGAATAAAGATGAAGAAGGTGAGCAAATTATCTTTAAGTTTGCGTCATTAAATTCAGTGACCATAAACCTGAAACGCCAGTATAAATTCACATAGATGATTTAAAACTTACATATTAAAATGCTAATATTATTTTATTTTATAACTGCATGTTGTAATGATTTTAAGTGCATTAAATTATAAAAATGTATTCAAATTGCAAGTAATTAAAATAATAATTAAAAATTGAAAATTTATGTGAATTAATTAATAAGAAGTTAGTAAGTTAAATAGTAATACAAAACAGTAAATGTAAGAGAGTATATTTATTTAAATTAGCTATATGCTAATCTAAATAAAGTTGTTTTAATAAAAAGGCAACAATTTTCTGAAATTAAATTTAAATGTTGAATTGTGAGTGAATATTTTCTTTGAAGATGTTAGTTTGTTTTCGCAATGGTAAGGATAAAATAGGTATTGTTTTATAATGGTTATGTGATAGTAATAACCTTTTCGACCAAAAATTAATTCTAACACTTTTTTTTAGATTTTTCTAGAAATGAAAAAGCATAAAATTGTATATTATAATTTGTTCCAACACTATTACCTATTATTATAAGTTAATAATATTAATCATTGTTATTATTAAATACTGTAATTATTAATGGTTATTTAAATTGTTTTAAAAAATATAACTGATATTATTTTGTATAAGTTAACTATTTATGTTATGTCATTTACGACTATGTTACGAAGAACAAAACTGACACAATCAAGCACATGAAATAAAATAATATTAAAAAAAATTATTATATAGGGGCATTATATCTAGTTTAGTTTGAAATGTATATAATATTACTGGCTATATTATTGCCTTTTTCACTCTGCATGTTGATCATACTACCTCTTTCAGTTGGCTTATATTAAATATCTTTTGGTATCTTTAGGTTGAAAAAATGAATGCAATGTTTATTTATCTTCATGTTTATCAGTTCTTGTGATAGTGAGTATGTGTTGAATTAATGAAGGCTTAATGTACTATGTCGTTCAGTGTTAGTAAATGACCACTGTTTTGGTAAAGCCCTTTCAATTTTTTTCTTAATACCTTTTCTTTTTATTAAGTCACAATAAACTTGGTATCTATTAATTATAGGTTTTCTCTTTATATTTTAATTTTCATAATTAAAATAAATTGTGACAATTTTTCTTTATTGAGAAAATAAGTGTCAAAATTTAATGTCTCATTATTTTTACGTGCAACTGTAACTGACTTCCAGAAGATATTGAATGAAATTGTGATTACATCGAGACTTCAAGCACGGTACTATTTAAGTCTGATTATAAACTATTAAGTTAAGTCTGATTATAAACTGATTCTTAATTAGCTTAAATTCACATTAAAAAGGTTTGATTTAGTTTAAAGAAATAATTAAGTATGCAAATTATCAGAAAAATGTTTACGATTTACAAATTTACAATATATTTTTATAAATGATATATTGCATATTTTTGGTCTTTTTGGAATATGATGTTTCTATGTAGAATGGTTTAGTGGCACAAGATCTTAAGAAATTGTATTTAATGCTTTATTTCATCGTTGGAAAGAAACATACAAAATTATCATATAAATATGAAAATTTTGAGAAAACACTGATGAATGAACATTTTTATACAGACTGAAAGATGATGACGTCTACAGTATGTCTCTTCAGCACTTCTTCCTCAGGTTAGACACAATTGACTTGAGGACACAATACATTGGGACTCCCCACATACATTGTTTTTCATCTGCTTTCTACTTCCGCTTGCTCGATTCGTAATCTTCCTTTCTTACTTTTAACTTACCATTTTATGTGTATATTTCTCTTAGGTGTTTTCTGATTAATGCTTAGGAATTTCTACGTTTTCCTTTCTCATCCCACCATTCATTTCATTTTTTTTTTGTCCGGTTGGACGACATTCATTCTAATTTTTCTCCTTGTTTCTCCATTAGTTCTATTTTTTTTTAATTCCAGTGATGAGGCCTATAACTCTTCCATCCATAAAAATTTGTGTGTCTACTCCTTTATTTTGTGAGTTTATTAATATGTTCTGCTATTCTTGGCTTATCCGTTCCGATCCCTCCAATTGACGGTAGTGTTCGTAACTGTACGTTTATAGTATTCAATTTTCAGTCTTCCTCAGTCTAACCTTCATAATTTAAATATCTGTCAACGTTTACTCGAATAATGTAAGTTCATTTTTAATTCCCTTACAGCCGATCTTGTAGTAGCTATCTGTAAATGATTTCTACTAATTATGGTCACTGCCAGAGTCATATCTTGCTTTGGCGTAATTTAAATTCCTGAATTTATCAGTGTGTGTGTGTGTGTGTGTGTGTGTGTACTTACAAATATTTGTAGAGTTTATTAAATATATTCCATTCACCGTAAAAGTGACTTACAGAAGTGTCCGCCTGAGAAAGCAAGACAAGGTTCGGTGTCAGTTTGAGGTGCACAAGGGCTGCTAGTAGGATTGGTAACACTGCGGTTCAGCCACCAATTACAGTATTATTCTGGGTGTTGTCCTAGGTAATCGTTTCAATACGATGAGTCGACCAGAGCGCTGAAAAAAGATACATTGATTTTTAGAGACAGGAGTATCCACAAGTGACGTACCCACTTGTAAAGTAAGCACTATTATTATGCTTAGGCCTATATCAGTCTTCTTGTAGGTTACGCCAACAGTGGTGAAAAACCTACAAATACACGTGTTACATAGTTGTATAAATACCGATACATATACTATTACGGTATA
Organism: Magicicada septendecula; assembly: GCA_034769895.1. Classification (NCBI taxonomy): domain Eukaryota; kingdom Metazoa; phylum Arthropoda; class Insecta; order Hemiptera; family Cicadidae; genus Magicicada; species Magicicada septendecula. The sequence goes on along the minus strand of CM068367.1, from coordinate 1,086,725,256 downwards.
TATAATATAATTGTGTGTTACAGTTGCGCCCGTATGTAAACCAGGATACGAGTCTGTTGTTGTTGGCGCTCTTCGCCACGAGACATTAGTGGCGCGCTGTGAGGTACTGGCAGATCCTGGCGGAGATTCACTGAAATTTTCTTGGACATACTCTAAATCCAAAGACGTTCTTCCAATTCCCAGTTCACGTGTGATAAGCCACGGTCACGTGAGCACGCTTCACTACACACCAGTCTCCGAGGGCGATTTTGGAACTCTCGCGTGTTGGGCTTCAAATCCTGTAGGAAGGCAACAGAAGCCGTGCCTAGTGCACGTTGTACATGCAAGTAAATACTACAAGATTTACTAATTATCAAATTTATTTTTTTCAGACACTGAACTTCTATTGTGAAAACTGCTTTACGTTTAATTCATAACTAGAACAAATTCATTCAGATACAAATAGGGCTACATAAACTTTTAAAAACAACAAAAAATAAGTTTGTAAATCAACCTATATATAATATGTGCTAATGGTATTTTATAATAGTTTTACCCTTTAAGGGAAAACATCTCCATCGGCCTTTTAAGAGCCACAAGAAGAGCACGCATGAAAGAACCCGAAGTAACTAAGAGAATGTTCACGCGCGCCCGCGTGCGTGTAACACAGAAGTTATAATAGGCGTATATGAATATGGTGAGACAAACACATTTTGAAATACAGTACAAGTCTTGTTAAAAAAATCATAAACCTTAAAAAAAATATCGTACGATAGTAGCATACGAAACAGTACGTTAACAATCGTTTTGTAAGAAATGTTGCTTTCCAATAATACAGACAATAACACGTATACAGCTGCAATGACTTCCCATAACTATAAAAGCAATTACACGTACACACTGCCATACCACTTGCTATTTAAGGATTTAAGGTGTAGGAAATAAAGTATTTATTTAGTCACTATTAAGTAGTTTATATCTATTAAGTAGAAATAAGTAAATATCTTATAAATCTCTAAAAACAGGACAAGATACTACCTGTTTCATGAAACGTGAAACATGAAACATGAAACAGATAATAAGGCACCGTTGGTTTGAACGTTTTATGCCAGTGGTTCCCAAACTTTTCAGCCGCGGACCCCCCAAAAAATTTAAAAATTCACGGACCCCGTATGAGTTATGAAATAAAACAAACAGTAAATATGATACAAACTCTTATATTTTAATTAAAATATATTAAATTTAAAATTCTCTTAACTTGCAAAATTATAAAATGATATCAAACATAGTTTAATGCGAACAATGAAGCTGCTTTTGAACAATTAGGCCTATCTCTTCAATATTGGGTTTAATGTTTGATAATAATTTCAGTATTAAGTCACTCTCGACATCAAGTTTATTTCTTAACTTTGACTCTAAGTACGTGAGCTGGGAAAATGTGGTTTCGCACAAATAAGTAGAAGGAAACACAGTTAAACACTTCAAGGCTTTTTTTGCAAGTTCAGGATAGTCAATTATTACATATAACCATAAGTCATGTTTTATCTCGAACCTGGAAAACAGTGATACTAGATTCCTGCACGCTTAAAGTGAGTCCATTCAGATGACTGAAGATATCAGCAAGACATGATAGCTTTAACATCCAGTTAAAGTCATGGAACCTCTCTTTAAGGTCGAAGTTGGAATCAAGTTAAAAGAGTTCCCTCAGTCAAAACAAAATACTGGAATCTTCTACAAATTGTTTTTGGATTCTAACTTTAGATTTTAGGGCATAAAAAATCGGAGAAAATTACGGAATGTTCTATTTTTTCTTAAAAGTGTTCGCGAAACCCCCTGAAACATTGTGGCGGACCCCACTTTGGAAACCACTGGCCTATAGGCATCCGAAGAAAATGGAAACGATTGAATAAAATCCATTCAAGCAGATACAGAGGATTTTAATCTGTCTGCAAAATTTTATGGGTTTTTAGACGTAAAATCGCTCGGCTAATAGAAATAACTAATGGCACAAAGTTAGGCACAAAGTTAGGCACAAAGTTAGGCACAAATTTCTTCAAGAGAGCGATACTTGATCTTTTCCAGACATGGTAACTGCAACAGTGTTTAGTATATGATTGTATTATTTATATTTATTACAACTGAAACAATAACATGTTGTTCCAAGTCCATCCGTTCAAATATTAATGCAGCTCAAATATATGACCCGTGCACACGTTTTTTATTTGCAAGACACTGAATGCTTGATAAGTCATTTTCTGGCATTAAAAATAACGGTTATTTTGAAAGTTCCTGGAGTTGATAGTCATATATGACTATGTTATATGACTATCAGAACTACTGAGTAAAATAGAGAACGGTGTGACATTCTACGTTAGCCAGTTAGGTAAGAAGCCCATTATATTTGCTTGGGTATTCAACATGGGTATTTTGTAAAGATACACTTTTATACGTTAATATGAATTTTTTTAAATTAATGACTACTTTATAAAATTAACATACATATTGCTAGGCCTGTTGTATGTGAGGATTATTGTTTACACTACAAACAGATGTGTAGTAATTAAGAATCCGAAATAAATAATATTACGTATTATGATGGTGACGTAATTTAAACTTTTATCGATTAACGTGTCCATTCAGTCGCCAAGTGGAAGCATGGAAAAATAATAGGGCGCCGATTATTCGGATTGGCCTCTTAAGCCTGAAAACGAACAAATGAATAATTTTAAAATTTGTATTTTATGCTTTGGATATCATTCTTCAATGTTTATATGATACCATGTACTGAAACGTACGAAAATTTAGAAAATACCTTTACTACAGTAAAACTGAATAAACTACTATATAGCCTAGGTCAATTAAAGGCCTTCAAGTTTTAAATTCCTCACAGCAAATCGTTATAAGTAATTAATATAACTATATTAATTGATATACTTGACTATAGGCTTATATAAAACCAGTTCATAAAAATCTTAAGAAGGTTAGAAAAGTTAAAAATTACATTCACTTTAAGAAAAGTTTTTGTTACGATCAATACGCAATTGAAACGTGCCGTTAAAACGGCACTTTTTTATTTCATATGACTGTTCTGAACTGTTATAATTTGTCAACATTTAATAATAAAATTACTATAAAAGCAAAGAAATATTACACGAATATTTAATTTTATTTCCTAATGCATATTTACTTTTTAATATCCTACGCCAAATTAGAATAATCCAGATAATTGGATATTCGGATAGTAGGCGTCCGTAAATTGGCGCCATAGTGTACAATTGTAAGAAGCGGTCTCGAGATTATGTATGACTAGAGAAGTAATATTGCCGGTGACTACGTCACACCACAATTTATATGCAAGATATGAACAATAGTAATATTATTACTATTGTGCAGGAGATTTATTTCTCAGTTAAGTATTTTGAGAATAAAAAAATCTGAATATTACGTACCCGTAAACTGGCTACTAGGATTTTGCTTTCGCCACTTAGCCTAACTGTTTAACATTTTGCCCTCGTTGAAAAAGTTTTGAACACTTTGTTTCATGCGTTGTAAAAAGAACAAAAAAAAAATGAAAATTATAATTTAATTTTGTAATGGAATGGTTTCAGCAAGTAGGTTGTGGCCCTTACTCCTATACAGGTTTTTATAAAATGTCAACTATGTCATGAACCGCCCTTCGAGTAATTGATTTTTAAAACTTTTAAATATATATTCGTGTGTGTGTGTGTGTGTGTGTGTGTGTGTGTGTGTGTGTACATCATTGTAATAATTAGAAGGCGTAACTTACTGTTTAGTAGTTGAATCTGGATAAAAGGGAACGTCTTTCAGAATCTTAGCGATAAGAGAATCATATATATCAGAATATAATTTAATTGAATACTTTACAGAAACAGCATTAGTTTCACAACGACTGGCTACTAGAACGACTGCCCCATAGCATACCTTGAGTTATATGCTAGGATAGGATGTTTTTGTATATTGCAGACTTCAGGTTTTAAGGATTTAAAGTGTCATATAAACTTTCCTATTTTATCAACTCTGTAAGTCTGACAACTATAATAATCTTTCTTCAATCTCTTCACAATTGTTATCTTCCTTAAGTCTCTCAGTGTTCAGTTTTGAGTCTTCATTTCCAGTGGGGAATGTAAAGTTAGTTGTAATGTCTTCCTAAATAATTTACGCGCCGCGAGTTGTTGACTGTCTGTCTGTTGACAGAGTCATTGTTATACTTAATTATAAACAGCTCTTATCCCTTAGTTATTTCTTTTTGCCCATCCCTAGAAAACAGTTTACTATATGGTTGTGTATACAGAAAGAAGTTTAAACATTTTTACTTTGTAATAAACGCTAACATGTAAAATACCTGAAGTGAGTACAAGTAATAAAGTCGTGTCAATTCATTTCTCACGTACACAGCGGTTGTTAGATTTATAACCTTGATCCTTGAGGATCGTTACTTGACAGAGGTTAGTGACAGAAGTCACGTCGTAAGTTAGTCGTCTTGTCTTCTCGCTGTGTAGAGTAACTGCCCCCTCCACACAAACACTCACAAAGGGTATTCATACTAGTGGTAAATAACAATGCGCACAGAATTTTCGAATAGAGTTTTTTTTGCTGTATTAGTACAATATTTTATCAGAACGAAATTTCAAATTACTTTTAGGAAAATATTAACAGAATACATTGCACTTGGTTTCAGAAACTCCAGATCCACCTCAGGAATGCGACCTCCGTAACAACAGTATCGGGAGACTGGAAGTAGAATGTGTAGCCGGGTCAGACGGCGGCCTACCGCAACATTTCATACTGGAAGTATGCGAGGCGGACAAACTGAGTGATCAAGCTTCACCTGGTTCTCGTGTAACTATGTCCGCGCCCCTGTTTACGATACTAGAAGCTACGCCTAGATTCACTTTGCACAGTTTGGAACCTGGAAATGAATACAGGTTACTAGTATACGCCAAGAACGCGATGGGTTACAGCAACCCACCGGTTGTCATGAACGGAATTCGTGTTATCACAGCCATGGAGAAACTGACAAGAGAAGGTGATTTCTATGGTCGTAATTCAACAAGATACATAGTTAATTGCTAACTTCTATAAATTGTAAAATAAAAAAAGATTTATCAATATGTTTAGTCCAGATTAAATATAATTTTTAAATGCAGGCTTAGGCTACATTCTATATATCATTATACATATAATATACTTATCAACTAAAAGCTATTACAGTATATTAATTGCATGAGTTGAAAAAAAAAACTTAATAACATATCTACATTGTGTGAATTCTGTGTGTCTTAATAACTTCCAGTACATTTATATTACATGTAAATATTACCTTTAATATAAACAATCGTTAACTTTATAGTTAATCATTAACACTATAGTTAATCAATAGTTAACACTATTTAAATATAGTTAAAAAAACTATACGTAAGAATAGTCGTACGTTTTGTAATATTAGTGTATGACTTTGCTTACGAAATTATATGTTTCTCAGTTAAGGAAAATGAGTAAACTACTTCCTTATTTCTAAAGTTTCATGGAAGCGAATTTTCTTGGTATATTTAGCCACTAGTTTGAGTTTGAAGTCTAATTTATGGCTTGTATGTAATTTGACATGAGGGATGAATTGATTTTCCTGTGTTCTTCATACTTGCTTTTAAACGCTCCGCTTTGTATCGTCTACAGCCATGTACATTAAGTATACACATCCACTTGTCCTTCTAGTATCCACGTGTCACGGCTAGTATGACACGGCTTTTCCTTCTATATGTAGGCCTATGTGTAGTCCGTAATATCGAGTAACAGGATACCTATTTATTTTTGTGTATTCTTATACATTTTGTGTGTGTGTTATTATATATGGATTTTGAGCCTAAGGATATTACCTATATAATATATTTATGGATATTGCCTATTTATAACATTTATAATGGAGCAGTAATCAGTTCGTCTTATTTTTGTTATGATACCTACCCCGCCCCCCCACACACACACACGCATATAAACATCTAATAATCTTTAAATAAAATTTCGTCTTTTATATGCGCATAAAAAGTGCATTATAGTTGTGTTTGGCATTAATGTCTTACTATCCGTAAAGAGGGGCGAGACTGACGTTTATAACGTTACCTTCATTGAAAAACGTCAGTTACCGAGGACAAGGTCGACAAAATGTACCTTTTAAATCAAAACGTATAGCGTGCAAAAAAAGTAAATAAGTGGTATTTAGTCATATTTTAAAATTTTTTTATCCTAAAAGACACCTAAACATTTTTTAAATACTAAAATCCTTTAATTGTCTTCCTTAAATGGAATAGCTCCTTGTTTTAAAGCTTACAAGTCTGATAGGATCACAATATTAAAGCTATAATATAGAAATACATTAACATTATGATAAAACTCTATAGGCCTATATAGTACTTTATTGTGCACATGTTATAAACTGCAGTAAACACACGCCGACGCTTATTCAATATTTATTAAATACTGTGCGAGCGTTGTTTTTTCAATACGAATGAATATTTATACGACTGCTTCTTCGGTTACATATTTTTTATTTTATTTAAAATATATTATACAATTATTCATTTCACGTTTTGCTTACATGCCCATGTCTTTGAATCACCTACTATCCGCCGTTATATGATGGGAATTTTTAATATTAACATTTTTTGTTTGTTTACAGGCATAATAACTGTGTAAACCCCCCCCCCCAAACATATAAAACTGCAGAAAAAAGACTGATCACCATAAAAAGCGTATACCAAACACAATCATAATTTGTCAAAAAATAAATATGTATTTTTAATGTTTATAGAATGATATCTGTGTCAACTAATCGATGAAAATTCAAGAATTTGAATGTAAACAGTGTTAAGGAACTAATCTTAATGTGCATTATAATAATAAGCCAAACAATATAATATTATAGATATGCTGCCTTAATGGCTGCGTAAAAATTGTAATTTTATGTGTGGGAGCAAAGTTACTGGCCGTGAAATTGATAGGTTTTCATGTTTAATTTGTTTTCTACGTGTTGCAGACGATCGCCATAGAGAAACAAATGAGGAAACAGCTACCGACTGGTCTAACACATTGCTAGCAGGAATAATTGTGGGAGCAGTTGGGATAGTCGGCGTGGTTGTGCTTATTGTAATAATCCTTGCTATGTGTAAGGAGCAGCGGTCTCAGATGACAACGCGCAACGCACACAATTTAGATACATTTCAGTTTCCCTCAAGAAACATCAGCCATAGGACCAGTAGCACACAGATCGAAGACAAAGGTTGAGATCTCACACGGTGTTGTCTTCGAAGGTTCGGAAGACTGAAACTCGGACTAGGCGAATTCCTCATTTTTTCCTAGTTAAATGTATATAGGGTAAAGACTACACTAAACAAACTTCAGTGAGTATACAAGTAATGTGAAGACACTTTGTCGTGATAAGAGAGAAATACTACCTCGTTATGTGCTGTAATGTAAATTATTAGTATTATAAATATTCTAACATAAAAGAATATAATATTATAATATAGACTTTTGTAACATAATATGTTAAGTGTGTGTGTGTGTGTGTGTGTGTGTGTGTGTGTGTGTGTGTGTGTGTGTGTGTGTGTGTGTGTGTGTGTGTGTGTGTGTGTGTGTGTGTGTGTGTGTGTGTGTGTGTGTAGTATGTGTGTTTGAGTGGGTGTAGATTTATGTATTGTACTGCAGTATTTTATATTGCACCAACGACATTTTTATGCGACTATTAATTATAATGTAGAATAAATTTTCTCAAGTTGTGAAGTTTGTGTCTTTTCTATTACATTTTCAACGTTATTAAGGAAATGTATTTGTAAACAAAGCTTGAACACATAACATAGGCGTTCTTGTATACCTGAACAGAAGCGCTCACGGTATTTATTTCCTAAAACTGAAAATTGTTAGTAGGAAATTTATAACATTTATAATGGAGCAGTAATCAGTTCGTCTTATTTTTGTTATGATACCCACCCACCCACACACACACACACACATACACATCTAATAATCTTTAAATAAAATTTCGTCTTTTATATGCGCATAAAAATATATCGTTAAAAATTTCAGCCGACAACTCAAATCTTGAAATATTTTTGAAATTTTTGAATTTGAGAATAACTTTTGAATAAAAGTGAAATTTAAAACTATATACATACTAGAGGACTGATAATTACTTTGAAACTTTAAAGCATTATTTTATAATAATTTATTAAAATGCCTTGTCTCAATCAAATGAAATAATTTCATAAAGGTAAGAATAACAGAAACGTTTGAAAAGATTTCAACATTAAGTTATTATTTACCCTTAAGTAATGTTTTAGTAAACTGTCTTAAACGTAATCATTATAATAGAGTATGTATGTGACAATTTGATGGCTTGTAAGTGCTCATGTTGGTACAATGAAAGGCCAAGAGTTGTACACAAAATTGTTTTATTTTTGAACTGTGGCCTAGATCTCCAGCCCTCACAATATTAAAAATTAAATATCGGTGACAGTCTTAAAAATTACGAATAGTAATTCATCTACCAGCACGTCTTTACGTTTCCCCGGTTAACAAATGTTTGTAGAACTACTTGGAGTAAAAATAATTTGTTTCCAATAACTTATTTTATTTCTCTTAATCAGTATTAACCTAATAATGTTTATGAGTAGAATTGTCTTTATATATCGTTATTTCATTTTGTAATTGCACAACGCAGTGAGTAGTAGGCCTATAGCCTATACTTTAATGTGTTTGATAATCTATCAGACTCTAAAATAATTATAACTGGATTCCATTACTTAATTGGATTACTACAGGTGGATACTAGTTTATATTATACATGCGTATTACGTATACTCATCCACAATGCATATGTATATACGTAATGCATACGTAAAGTAAGTACAGCCTATGTAATGTTCATTATAATTATAAGCGCGGTTGCTATAATTAACATTATACAGTATGTTTGAAAGATCGGACCATATAGAAGAGGCATGTGTAAAAATTACGTAAGATATTCAAAGGTAAATTATAAAATGATGATTCGCACATTTCCAATAAATTTATGAAATTTTAGATACTCATATTTTTACAATATGCACTTATATTAGAAAACTAAAGTAGGCTTTAAATTTGGAAGTTCCCCAGTTCGTAAAAAATACGTAAAAAATCCATTTGTGGGTTGCACATTTAATGCACACGAAATACAGTATCAGTATTTCACAAAGAGTATGCGAACGTATTAACAAACTACCTAAAACCAATTAATTTTATAAATCTGGAACAGTGTGTTCAGTAACAGTGGGTATTTAGTGGCGTATCGTGGGTGTGGGAGGCTAGGTGCTGATACAATGTAATGCAGCGGTATAGTAGGCAATCTCCGGGACAAGGTAAGCAAGTAAGTACCCACAGATAAGTCCAGTGGACATTTTGTGCTGTACTATCAGATACTGCTCAATCCGGCGGTAACAGCACTGCTTGCTTCGCTCATCTCTATGTAAATATACTCAAAAACGATGAGTGTAGGTCCAGACAACATCATGCAAACCACGGGTGTCCTGATTAGTCCTACACTACTACCATTTTCTTACACCCTGCAATCGCAGATGTGTGTGTGTATGTGTGTGTAAAGAGAGAGGGGGAAAAGAAGAGACTATAACAATGTACCTCCGCCAATACGAAACACGAGTAAGGACACAAATAATGTTGATGAACGTACCTCAATCATACAAATAATAATGTCAACTGCAAATCGAGGAACTGTAAAATCGGCTGCTGGAAAACATAAGAATTTAATTGATATCGATGCAGAATATATTTTAAATAAGTTCTGTAGGCCTATGTGGTTTAGATTTGGTTTGTGAATATCTTTTCAAGAAAGAGAAAATTATTCACAGAATAATAAACGTGAAGAAGATACAAATAGTATTTAAGAAGGTTACATAGGCTGAGTAGATAGGCGTAAGTATCTTATAGCTGTGATAGAAATAGAATTGATGATGTAAAAAAATTAAAGTTCAGTGATTCAGTGAAAGAAATTATTAAGTTCTTTAAGTGTTTTAAAGCGTTCAACAGTACTATGATGACAATAAAACCACTTGATGTTTAAAAAACGCTGTAGTCAATGTGGTTTCTTGCAATGAGACGCGAATCTGAAACGTGGGAAATTGACGCCAGAATGGTACAAACCTAACTTCTTTTCAAATAAACATATGATAAGAATGACAAAGTGAGGAAAGAAGAAAAGTAATCTGGCCAGGACAGATAACTAGGATGTTTGGTTATGACAGAATACGTAAATCGTAAGGACGATTGCTACATTGGATGCACGAGGTATCAATAGATAAAGACGTTATCCAAAGTGGGAGAATAACCTCGACGTTTCCTGATAAACTTTGTATGGGAAGGGAAATCATTATAATCTTCATTAGCGATGATAATGAGAAAGGCGATCATTATAGGAGAAGAATGTTTGTATATACAGTCGCGCGCGCTCGAGTGGGACGTATCCAGTCGGGGTATGATTAAGCTCAAATATATTCACTTAAATAACCTAATCGTTATAAATTACACTGTCATAAAATTGGTTTATAGAGTTGTGAAATTATGATATTTCAATTTTCATGAAACATGTCTGATGAGAGAATAGTTAATTGGCAAAAGACGAAAATCCTTTTTTGTCCTCAAGGTAGATCTGGTTCGGGATACGACGTATGGAGACTATGGGGGTGGCAGAAACAAGCTGACAAACAGACAAGACAGACTGACAGACAAGCAGAAGGGGCAAGGGTTAAGAACGAGAAATGAAATAAAGTGAAAGAGGTTGGTGTAAAGTAAACGACAGAATGACAGTGACATTGTTCCCATTATCACGAAAAATAACTAATCTTTTATTTAGTAATTCACAAATGGTTCTCCGAAAGGCACTCCAGGCATCCGCCCACTCACACGTTCGGCACACACACAAACACAAACACACACAGCCGCTGTGGGGTCATAAAAGATTCTTGCGCATTGTTGTTTGTAATCACCGCACAAATGAACGTGATTAAATTGCTACGCCAACGAGAGGGTATAATTCTGGGGCCAGCGCTCGTATTACGTGTGGCACATGTCTGCAACATGCTTTCCAAGTGGCGGTTTTATCATTAAATAACCCGTACCGCACACACGCTGAAATAAAGTAGTTTTAAAACTGCTGCTATATTTTAATGGTTCTTCCTAACTGGAACTGTTTATTATTTTGAATATAATTTACAATTGACGGCGTTTACCACGTACGTTGATTGTGCTTTCTTATTTTTAATTATAATATATAAAGGAAAATGAAACGCTGAGGGTAAACAACGTACTGCATTAGACACAAACATTACATACTTAGGAACCCATAAATATTGCGCTCACGTAGGCAATAGACTGAAAGTGACACAGTGTACGAGTTTTCCTGTCATACCTTATCCTGTCAAACGTTGCTGTGTGCTCTGTAACGGATAGTCGTATAATGTTTATACAATGTTCCCCACCGTACTACAAACTCGCCCATTAATTATAACTTTTTTCATTCATTGACATGGTTCCTTTCATAACTAGAATTAATGCTGACGTTTAATAGGAAATATGTGTGAAGAGTAATTTGATTATAATAATTAAGCCATTAATTTGACTTAACGTTTCCTACTGGAACTTAACGTAATATTTCTCCCGAAGTTCGAGTAATGCCCGTAGAGTGGAAATATATCCGTCCTTACGTTTTTAGGTTGCTGTTCAAATCACGCTTTATTCTACACTGTCTTACATGCAGCTGCTCTTTAAGCTACTTCCGATGAATCCTGTAATTGTTAAGTAACATACATACATACATACATCCTCGGCGCTACAGCCCAGTCCGGGCCCTGGCCTCCAAAAGAAATCTTCCCCACTGGTCTCTACTCCCGCCCAATGTCCACCAGTTTGCTGCACCCAGCCTCACTGCCTCCTTACCAACCTGGTCCAGCCATCTTGTACGCGGTCTTCCCTTCCTTCCCATCGACAAATAATTCATAACTCTTTTTGGGATTCTATCCTCCGCCATTCTCTGCACATGACCAGCCCAACGCAATCTGTTAATTTGTATGAGTTGTACGATCGGAAGATCTTTAAACCTTTCGTACAACTCTCGATTATGCAGTCGCCTCCAAATGTCGTTTTCCCTCACAGGACCATAGATTCTCCTCAGTACCCTCCTCTCAAACACGGATAGTTTCTGCTCATCTAGTTTTTTAGCACCCAGCATTCCCAGCCATACATCAGGAATGGTCTGATCAAGGTCTTGTATAGGGTGGCTGTTGTATCTTTACTTATTAATTTTGACTTAAAATGTTTCACCAGTCCATAGTAACACCTATTAGCAGATACTATCCGTTTTTCAATGTCTCTAGAGGAATTGTTAAGTAACACAGATAAGAAATGCAGATTAATCCTCTCGTCCATTGCGTTTGAGTTCTGAAAGAAGATTGCTGCGGTATTTTTTCTCTATGTCTCCAGCATTCCTTGATACAGCGGTTGACGTAACGACGTAACATTCGAGGGCAAGAACAATGTTTTTATGTCACCACTTCTCAATTCTTCAATATTTGGACGACTTGGTGTATTATCTATTAGGAAGACTGCCTTACTGGGAATACCCAACATCGTAAGAAATCATTGAACTGTCTGCACAAACTCGTCTAAAAACTCTTTATGAGACGCATAAAATTATTTAATCCACAGTTTGTATGCAGTCAGAATAGGGTGGTGTTGTCCATCGTACTTTCGTGCTTTTATGTCTTTCATAAAAAAGAACATTACTTTAATTCTCTCATTTCTAGATACAATTATTGAGATTCTGCGGATTTCAACGGTAACTAACAAATATCCACTGAAGTTAATAGTCGGTGCTATAAAATTAATATTTTTTTTGTAGTGTCTCCATAATATTATTAATGTATAAATTATTTCGTACATCATACGAGTAAGTACAAACTCGTAGTAAGTTTGTATATTACAAATAAAATCACAACTTAGAGCCACTGTAATCTCACAATATTAACAACAAAGGAAAGGATAAGTATGAAAACTGAAGAGACGATTCAGTGGAAAGCGAAGTGTCCATGACATTATTTTCCAACAGAAATATTTTGTTGCACTGCGCTGTTCGCCAACAAACAAAATGAGGCAGTTGTCGGATTTAACGAATGCGGCATAATTAGTTCTTATCAAACATGCGGTTCATCACCGAACAGTCTCAGGTTAGCTCTTATTGCTTCAGATATGTCTTGATGAAAACTAATAAGTTTTACAAAAATCATAAACACGCCATTGCTCTATAGAAATATACTTGTCTAACCACAGGGGAAAGTTGAAATACATCATAGACAAGTTGAACATCGTAGACTATTACTTATTTTATTTTGTATGTTATTTGTGTCACTTATGTTATTTTATTATTTCCACTTATACGTATTATATTATTATTACTATTTACACTATGTTATTTATTTATTAGTGTAGTAATACAAAGTTATTTTGGTGCCTCTCCCTAGCTGTTTTCCCACTCACATCTTTTGTCAATTAACTGCACCATATCTATCGTCTATTGGGATTTAAGAGTTTTCTTTCTATCTCAGCTTTTAATCGACATTTTACTTACCGTTCAGTGTTATTTTTTCATTGTATCCACATATTTTCACACAACATATCCTAACTTTTCACACTGTAACACTTTCAGCGCCATGTGATGCACACTTGAGTTTAGTAGTGGACTGTGTGTATCAGTTTGATACACACTGCATTTGTCGTCACGGGCCATGTGTATCAATTTGATGCACACGAAGTGGTAATGTTTCAAACACTATGCAGAACATTTATTCACAGTTATTATTTAAATAAATACATATATCGTTCAGGCTTGGATTGAGGTAAAACAAGCAATTTCACTTCAAATCCAAGGCTTAGATTAATTCATTTTGAAACAGTTTCAGAAAAAAAATATATTTGGTCTACTGGTAAAACTATTTCGGAAAGTGGCTGGTCAACTAAAAAAGTAAAAAAAAATTTGGCCTGGCGCTGAAAGTGTTGAATTTAATATCGACAACTCATTAATATGCTTATAATATGATTGCCCACTCCACGTAATCTTGTGCCGCCACCATCAGTTGTCTTCTGACTTTCCCTGGCTGGTTCTCTTAGTCCTCCATGCCTCCTGGTTCTACACTACTCTTTTAGGGCGGTAACAGACGGAACACTTTTAGCGACAGTTTGTGTTTGTCGTGACGCAGGACCCGGCGACGCATGTGTTTGGACCGAACACTTTTTGTGTTCGTAATGTCATCGTCATGACGACGTTGCGAACACAAACGTAACCACAATCCAGTAGTGTGTGACAGCTGCCTCATGTCAGTTCATAATGTATTCTGATTAAGAAGCATTTTTATTTTTACTTCTACGTTGCAGAAAACTAAGATGAAAAGTAAGGAAATATTGGAAGCATCCAATATTAGAAATGCGATTAAAATGTAGACATGTTAAAAGTTATGTTATACTCACAATATTCAAAGGAATGGTATAGACGGATATAATGGGGAAAGACTTGGATTTCGATTTGGATGAAGGAGAACTTATGTTAGCAACCTGAAATGTTAAGGGACTAGGCACTCAGGGATCGTTACTGAGCTAAAAAAAGAGGCAGGTAAAAGTAGCAGTAATAACAGAAACTAAGAAGAAACTTCAGGGCACTGAGGATTTGGATGGTCTTGTACTGGTCTACAGTGGGATGATTGGATATAGTAGAGCAATTTTTTGTGTGGGCATTCTGACTGACCCAGTCTGGAGTTCCAGAATAAGAATTTATGGCTTTGTCAAGGAGGGAATAGTTACAGTGAGATTTTGAGATAGAAACGAGACATTTAGTGTCTATATCCATACATGTTCTAGAGGAAGGGAAGAGATAAGAAGCACTGGAATTATATGAGAAACTTCAACAGCAAATGATTGAGTTTAATAAGGCTAATAATACGTTGGTTTTTTGGACTTGAATACTAGAGTTGGTACTTTTTAATGCCTCAGATTATGAGTTCTCGATGAGGAGCATATGAATGAAAATTGTTAAATAGTATGAGAATCACTAATACTTTTGTCAGGAAGAAAGTTAATCGAAGATGGAAAATTCCATATGGCAGGGTAGACCTGTATTTCAGATATGAACGGATCAGTATCAAATGAATCCTTGACACAATTGAGTCCGTTCATAACTTAAATAAGAAACTAAATGCGAATTGAAATACAGTAATTGAAACGATTAACAAATGCAGTACACAAGCAACTACCCTAGAAGTGGTGTGTTCGCAAGGTGGTCCGTGTGTTGACTGAAGCGGTTGTCGCCGGTGGCGGGACCGAACACTTGACAGCCACGAAGTTAGTCGTGTGTTCGAGTTGTGTTCCTTGGCGACAAATAAATGTTCCGTCTGTGGCGAGCCTTCATAGCGTCTTCATATCCTTCTCAAGTTTCAACTGATCCCACCATTCAGCACCATTAGGCCGATTCTCATTTCCTCACGCCACTTAACATTCCCTCAAGCGTTGTCGTTATCAGTCTCGACTCATCCAGTGCCATAGCCAATTTACTTTCTTCTTAAATTCTTTCCTCACCAAGCAAGTCTACATTTCTTACTTTATCCTCGCGTAGTCATTAACAGGCATTATAGATGGAAAACGTCTAGTGTGCTGCAAATAGAAAGTTTTAATTCTCTCATCTTTCGGTAGATACACTCAGCTGTATTTACAAAATTAAAATGTTTATCAGTATGGATTTTGGCAGGATCGTGACATTGTGCAGTAATGACAAGTCTCTTTCCTAAACTGGAATACACGTCTATGTCGAGATGTCATACATGGATATGTATATAACGATACAATGAACGTGAATATGTGTTTTGTGGGAAAGGGTTATAGTTAAATTTTTTGTACCCTCGAGTGCTATGAAGCTACAGAACACAATTGTCTGTCGAGTGTGGCAAACATTGGCAGCCAATAATACCAGCACTAAGTCAAGTGTAATGCCGAAGTGTGTACGCATTGATGTATGCAGGTGCATCGTGATGAAAACATTATGAATTAGCCCTCTTCTGGTGCGCTACTAATACTGACAGCGCCCTTAGCGAAACACATAAGCGTTGTAACTGTTTATTTTTCCAGCATATATGATAAACGTATCCACTTCAGGATGAAAGAGGGGTTCAAGCACGCCTGAAACCAACATTTCTATCACAGCTGTACTACTGTCCTCACAAAACCCATAGTTATGTATGAAACATAAACAGTATCGTCACACAAAGCCATCCAAACGAAGACACGCTCTTATGGATATTGGGTAGGTAACATTGAACAGTGAAGAAAAGGGAATAGGTAGACTACGTAATTGATGTGGAGTCTGTAGCAATGACGTATACAATGCATGGACAAAGGAAAGTGACCTTGAACGACTTAGTACGGACTACAATTCATTAACATCTGTACGCTCCCGACTATTTGTTTCACATTACAGTAAAACCTCTCTAGTCCGACCCCCGGCTCGTCCGACGCTCCGGTTGGTCCGACCGCGGCTCAGGCACCGACTTGTTGATGACTCACCAGCTTGTTTACATACTTGTCAGTAGTTGTTTTGCTGCCTCAGTGAGCCGGCATCTAGTGTCTAGTGCGCAGTGTTCCCAGGTCTTCCGAAATTTCGGAAGACCTTCCGATTTTTTTTAATGTTCCAGAAAATATGAAATTTGGTGTAAATCTTCCCAATTTTTTCCTACTCTCGTTTCAGTGCTATGTCG
Source organism: Magicicada septendecula (assembly GCA_034769895.1). NCBI lineage: Eukaryota > Metazoa > Arthropoda > Insecta > Hemiptera > Cicadidae > Magicicada > Magicicada septendecula. The sequence goes on along the minus strand of CM068367.1, from coordinate 1,086,708,421 downwards.
CATTTCTAGAGTTTTGTTTTTGCGTACGATATGACGTCAAATCTGGTGTTTCATTGCAACCGCAATTATAATTGCTTTCAATAAAAGTTTATAAGAGGTCTTGTCAAAAATTATAGTTCCTTCCTCCTGTCACAAACAATAATTATGACCACCCATACACAATGATGTAATAAGCATTTTGCAATATCCACTTATTGTACCATACCTACTGCTATTCAAATAAGAGTGACTAATCGTTATAGTTTAGTCTCAAGCTGACAGAATCGCACTACATGACTGCACCTGAATAAACAGATACTGTAATGTCTAGCCTACACCAGGTCATATAATAATAATGTCAAGTCGCCGTGATAAACATAAAAATAAAAGTAGGGTACTGTACTACACTTGGTGGCTAAACTGTGTTGGGTATGAAGAGTGTTGAGCTGTTGTGTCTACATCACTGGGGTCCTGAAGTTCGAGCTCTGGTAAATCGAAAACATCAAGCCAACACTGTTCAAAACATCAAATTCATGGAACTCCATATCTAGAATTGCGGGCGCTCTCGCAATAGATCCCCAATTCATTTACACTTTTTTCCAGTGTAAGCACGCTTACTAGTGCGTGCTAATTACTCGTCCTGTGTGAATTGGTGTACGTAGTAATTGGTGACAGTTTTAGTGTTTACAAATATTTTTTTACACTTTTAATACTGTGTGTACATACTGTACATATTATCATTTATTGTACATAATCAATCATATAGCCTGGTAGCCTACTGTATAAGTCTTATTTTATTTTAGACTGTCTCATTTAATGAAATAATAAACATTTTGTATTCTTCTGATAATCCGATCTTTTTTGCGTTCCGACCATACACCCAGTCCCACACGGATTAGCGAGGTTCTACTTTACAATGTAAGATACGTTACGCGTACATTATGTTACATTTAAATACATTTACGTTACACGTGTGAACCTCTAGCTCATATCATACATCTGCGTACCGGTAAGCAGATTTATGTTAAGTATTTAATTTTTTACATACTTTGTGCGTGTGTTGTCTTATAGCCTTATCTGTGGTCATTCGAGGATGAGATTTAGTAGATAAACTATTTTTTATATGTTCCCGTAAAAGGGCGAAAGACGGTAAGTCCCATGCTTTGCCTGTTTATCATAAGATTACCACTTTATCACGGCAAATGCCCAAAGTATCGCATAAAATTTTTTAAGTTCTAACTATTACCAACAGATGTCAAGGTTTACCTATTGTGTGTGGTAAAAACTAGAATTCAGCCCTCCTAGCCATACAGCCTATCTCAAACAACTACACTTTTGGTTATGAATGTTCTGAGCATCGTTTTTTGATATATACATTTTTTTATTAGTACCCGTAAACACTTTCTGAGTGAGATACGACTATTTTTCTTAGGGATAAGACAGATTGAACTTAAAATATTATTAAACAGAAAATGGCAAGGAACCAAATTTTAGATACCGGTACGCCTTTTTTAAGTACAGACGTACTTAGAAGGCAGGGGAAATAACAACTAATCAATCCTATTGATGTTTTACACTAAACAAGTGCAGCTGGAGTAGATATGCAAGCTTCAGTACAATTAAAATTTCTTCTTACTCTCCTGAACCTTGGAATCAGTAACTGATAAAATTTACACGTTTGATTTAATCCTAAGTAGCAGCAGTATCTACAGTATTAAGCAATTTCAGAAGACGTCCAGAGACAGACTTGAACAAGAGGGAAAATGAAAGCATCCTGTTGGGAAAAGTTAAAAAATTCCAAAACCAGTACTTGGACAGAACGTGCGAATCAAAGTGCCGGCTGTAGGTAAGGCGAAGATAGACGCAAAATCAATAATAGCTGTCGCCATGAATATTCAAGATGACGAATTTTATCAACTTAGCACTGCACCTTGTACATCAGAAACCAGTTCAGACCGTGTAACGAAAATTTTAATCTCTATTGTAGAAACTGGAAAAGAGGAGGTTACTGTACAGAATGTGGTTAGTAAATTACCTTTATTTGGAGAACAAGGTGACAAAAAATGTAAGAATACAAAAACTATACGAAGATAACGTGTTTGTACAAAGCCTCCTCTTTGTACGTCATAACAGTCAACCTTGTTGGAACAAATACGTTTTACTTAACAGTTACCAATTTTCAGTAATTCAGTATAGGCCTAGTAGCAATTTCTGTAATACATTAAGCATAATTTTTATTATCAAATTAATTTTAGTATTAAGTAATTTCCAGATTTCAAATGAACGGACGTATCACCTAAAATAATAAACATTATTTTTATCTCTTTCGTTTATGATGATAAAAAAAATTATTTTACTGAAATAGAACAAAAAATATTACTGTATATTTATTGGGTAGTTAACTATGAAGTGTTGTTCTTTTTTGGAAGTGTTCCACAAAATGCATTACGGTACATTAGATTCTTCAACATATAAAAATTAAATTACATTTCTTAATTATTTTATGAAGCTCCTGAAACGCTCTGTGTACAGTATCTTCGTTACTGGATATGACAACCTGGTCGCCAGCAAAAAGCAAAGGTCAGACACTCCTGTAATCTCCGAAGTGCCAATTATAAAATAGCAAACAATACTTCCACTCTCGTAGAACGTGTCTATATACCCGGGGCGGACCAAAACTAGCACAACAGCAGCGTCTGACTCAGAGAGAGCGGCTCCAAACAGCGACTGATCCACAGTGGGCGGCCGAAGAAAAAGGTCCTCCAAAATGGGGGTTGTGGCGTTTAGGCATAAACAACCAAACACACGTAAAAACTGAAGAAGTTTGAAATACAAAAGCAGGATGAAAAATAATAAAGATAATCCCTGGGTGGAAATCCACACCTCAACTAGAGGGAGCCCCCTCGGATACGGGGGGGGGGCAGTTCTGCTGATGATTTTCGAAGTCCAGTTGATAACTTCAACCAAGGCGAAAACACAAACAAGACGAAGAAGAGGAAAGAAAGGAGAAAGTTCGGAACTTGGAACATCCAAGGCTGGAACACAAAGGATAAAGAAATTTTAAACGAATTTAGCAAAATGAAATTGGACATATTAGTCATTACCGAAACCAAGAAAAATATCAGTATGGAGAACCATACATGACTTCCATGTTCTAAGATTTATATTTAAAATCATTTTCGAAATAAAATATTTCCATAGAAGCTACTTCTTTCTACTTACTGCTTCAGCCTTAACCACAGTATTGTAATCACTAACGTATACCACCTCACGTTATCGCACTCGATTTTCACTGATGATGGAAGTCGATGGCACTGCCGAAACGTCTGGTTTTTCAGAAAACTTTTGTCTACGTCTAAACAGGACGGGAAGGAATTTTAACAACAAACTACTTCTTTGTTGCCGATAACGTAGTACATATATAAAAAATTATCACCTCCCTCTTCAACTATAATTTTCATTTATAGAAAATTACCCCCACTCCGTTCAACAAGCCTCTTCATTTATAGATATTTCATCTACGTTTCTACAGTGGATTATTAAGATATTCTTATCAGGATACTTTATTTATCCAAATTAAGTACTTTACTCTGGTTACAACAAAAAATGTTTCTGGTAAACTACCCTTTCCCCGTAACCGATCTTCACCAAAATCAATAGGCCTTGAGTCCTCTACAACTCAGGCATATATGTAAAAAATTATTAGATTCTTTTTGAATTTACGGCAGTTATCGTTCGTCATGAAAAAATTTCTCTTGTTACAACATACAATTTTGCAGGTAAACTACCCCTTTCCCTTAACCAAACTTCACCAAAATCAACAGACCTTGAGGTCTCTACAATGTAGAGAAGTATGCAAAACATTATTTAGTTAAGTTTGAATTTACGGCAGTTATCGTTCGTCATAGAAAAAATTACCCTTGTTATCACATAAAACGTTGCAGGTAAACTGCACCTTTCTCTTAACTGATCTTCACCAAAATCAATAAGTCTTGAGTACTCTACAATTCAGGGATGCTTGCAAAACATTATTTGATTCTGTTTGAATGTGCGGCAGTTATCGTTCGTCATAGAAACAATTACTCTTGTTAAAACATTAACAGTGGCTGGTAAACTGCCCCTTTCCCTTAACTGATCTTCACCAAAATAAATAGACCTTGAGTCCTCTACAACTGAGGCACATATGTAAAAAATTATTTTATTGTGTTTCAATTTACGGCAGTTATCGTTCTTCATGAAAGACGTTCTCTTGTTACAACATAAAATGTTGCAGGTAAACTACCCCTTTCCCTAAACCGATCTTCAACAAAATCAACAGGCGTTGAGTTATCTATAATTGAGGAAGGTATGCACAAAATTATTTGATTCTGTTTAAATGTGCGGCAGTTATCATTCGTCATAGAAACAATTACTCTGGTTAAAACATAAAATGTGGCAGGTAAACTACCCCTTTCCTTAACCGATCTTCCCCAAAATCAACAGACATTGATTTATCTATAGATCAGGAAGGTATGCAAAACATTATTTGATACTGATTGAATTTCCGGCAGTTATCATTCGTCATAGAAAAAATTACCCATGTTAAAACGTAAAACGTTGCTGGTAAACTACCCCATTACCTTAACCGATCTTCAACAAAACCAACAGATCTTGAGTTCTCTTTAATTCACAAAAGGTATGCAAAACATTATTTGATTCTGTTTGAATTTGCGGCTGTTATCGTTTGCCATAGAAACAAATTACCCTTGATAAAAAAACGTTGCAGGTAAACTACCCCTTTTCCTTAACCGATCTTCACCAAAACCAACAGGTCTTGAGAACTCTACAGTTCAGGGCTGTATACAAAAAATTATTTGATTCTGTTTGAATTTGCGGCTCTTATCGCTTGCCATAGAAAATACCCTAGTTAAAATATAAAACGTTGGAGGTAAACTACCCCATTCCCTTAACCGATCTTCAACAAAATCAACAGACCTTGAGTTCTGTATGATTCAAAAAGGTATGCAAAAGAATAGTTGTATCTGTTTTTATTTACGGCAGTTATCGTTCGTCATAGAAAAAATTACCCTTGTTAAAACATAAAATGTTGCCGGTAAACAGCCCTATTCCCTTAACCGATCTCCACCAAAACCAACAAGTCTTGAGAACTCTACAATTCTGGGCTGTATGCAAAACATTATTTGATTCTGTTTGAATTTGCGGCTCTTATCGTTTGCCATAGAAAATACCCTAGTTAAAATATAAAACGTTGCAGGTAAACTACCCCATTCCCTTAACCGATCTTCAACAAAATCAACAGACCTTGAGTTCTGTATAATTTAAAAAGGTATGCAAAAGAATAGTTGTATCTGTTTTTATTTACGGCAGTTATCGTTCGTAAAAAAAAATTACCCTTGTTAAAACATAAAATGTTGCCGGTAAACAGCCCTATTCCCTTAACCGATCTCCACCAAAACCAACAAGTCTTGAGAGCTCTACAATTCTGGGCTGTATGCAAAACATTATTTGATTCTGTTTGAATTTGCGGCTGTTATCGTTTGCCATAGACAATACCCTTTTTAAAACATAAAACGCTTCCGCTAAACTACCCCTTTCCCATAACCGATCTTCACCAAAAACAAAAAGTCTTGAGAACTCTACAATTCTGGCCTATATGCAAATAATCATTTGATTCTGTTTGAATTTGCGGCTGTTATCTTTTGCCACAGAAAATACCCTTGTTAAAACAAAAAACGTTGCTGGTAAACTACCCCTTTCCCTTAACCGATCTTCACCAAAAACAATAGGTCCTGAGTACTCTACAAATCAGGACTGCATGCAACAAATTATTTGTTTTTGTTTGAATTTGCGGCTGTTATCGTTTGCCATAGAAAAAAAATCTACAGACCAGAATCTGCAATAATCTCGAACACGATTTTTTTTGCCATCACCATACTTCCATTTCCGTAAGGAACATGGAAGTAAAACGAAGAACAGAGAAGTACATCTAGCGTTTATCGACCTTAGAAAAGCATATGAAATAGTACCCGGACAAGAAATGTTTAAAGCTCTATCACAATTGGAAATACCGAAAGTCCTGACGCAAGCAGTAATAAATCTATATAAAAACAACAACGTAAAAATTAAAGTAGGTAACAAAATTGTTTGTAGGTTTAAAACATCCAAAGGGTTATTGCAAGGCTGCCCAACATCGCCCACGCTGTTTAAGATATTTTTAGAATATGCATTAACCATGTGGAAACAGAAATGCCATGGAATGGGAATACCGATACGAAATGAGCACCTGTACACACTATACTTCGCCGATGACCAGGTAGTTATAGCCCAGGATGAAGAAGATCTAAGCTACATGGTCAGAAAGCTGAATGAAGAATACACAAAGATGGGATTGGAAATAAACATAAAAAAGACTGAATACTTGGCAATTAGAGATGAAGAAACAACAGAGTTAGAAGTAGACGAAAATGTTAAAATTAGAGGAACAGACAAATTCAAGTACCTAGGATTCACACTGAGTAAAGGCACAACGGAAGAGGAAATAAAAAGTAGATTAGGGCAGACTAGAACAGGGATTAGACAATTACACAGTGTTATATGGGACAAAAATATTAGAAAAAGCACCCAAAAAATGATATAGTCCAAAGCATTATGATGTATGCAGCGGAAGTATGGGTTATTAACAAAAAGAATGAAAGAAAGATTCTTGCAACAGAGATGGAATATTGGAGGAGGTGCTGTGGAATAACGAGAGCAGACCGAATAACAAATGAGGAGATCAGAAGAAGAATGGAAGCGGAAAAAAGTGTAATTGACTACATCGAAGAAAAAAGATTGGTGTGGTACGGTCATGTGCGGAGAGCCCAAAATAGGTGGATCAACAAAGTGACGGAATGGAGTCCATTAGGAAGGAGAAAAAGGGGAAGACCGAGAAGATCTTGTAGGGACGAAGTGGATGAATCTATGCAACGTATAGGACTTGAGGAAGGACAATGGGAACATCGGGAGAATTGGAAATCCAGGTTGAAGGAAGGGAGACGGCACTAGCTGTAGCAACTCTATTATGTATGTATTTAGAACGTGTCTATTTACACATTAAATAATATCGGAGGAAGGCTGCATCCCTGTCTTAGCCCTGTGGTGCAGGACCAGGAGGTCTATGTCCTCGAGTGACGAAATATAGACAGAAAGAGTTCGATCATGTAGAACATATGGACCCATGAAGAATACCACATGTAAGTGCAAAATATAGGCGTATGCCTAAAGGTAGAAGAAGTCTGGGCCGGCCGATGAAGAGATGGAGAGATCAGTTGTAACGAACGACAGACAACGTAATAGGCTTTGAGCCTTATACTTGCAAAGAAAATAAGAAGAAGAAGAAGAAGAAGAAGAAGAAGAAGAAGAAGAAGAAGAAGAAGAAGAAGAAGAAGAAATAGGACTATGAATACTAACTAGATTTGTAAACAACAAGAACGTAAAACATAAATTAAATTTTCTCTTTTATCGAATTGAAAAGAACAAGTAATCTTTCTTTCTCCACATGCATCGCTAAACTCTGTTGTTAAATTTAAAAATTTTAATGCTTTGTGGGGGCATTACGACACAACGATGAATCTTAGCATATACCAGTAAAATGTAAGATTACGTTTTCCCACTTTTACTATAACATAACAATATTAATGTTGACTATTAACGTACTTTGACTATTAATGTTTAAACGTTTTAACTTATTGTGCGCAGATACATAGTAATCTCTCTCTCTCTCTCTCTCTCTCACGCGCGCGCGCGTTTTGGTGTAATTTAATAAAATTATTTTTAAAAACTGAAGACTTTCAGATAGTTTTGTTAGTAAATTTTGGATACGTTATCCTCCGTTTTTATTTTATTCAAATCCTACTTCAACGATAACAGGTGTTACATTAGCGCGTAACTGATCATTTACTCTGGCTGTAAATTCGGTAGGAGACAACGACAGCGATTTTGGAAAACGTACAAGGGAAGGAGGGTTATAGACAGACCCTAACAGCAAAACAAATTTAGTACAAAGCTCAGAGAGGCAGAAATAGGAAAGAAACTGAGCAGGAAATTTTATTTGTTTTCGCAAACACCTGCGGCTAAATTATACACGTACTGTAGATGTTATGAAATGAGAGCTCTCAAGTGGGATATTATGCTTTTGCTGGCCTGCAGTGTTGATATGATTTACGGTATCGTTCACTCTCAACCCACTGTTTTGTGTGTGTTGTCTGCATATGATAATAATTGCTTCCATGAAATACGTGTAAAAACCAAGTAGCATTACCTCTCTCGTAAATCCTGCCTTGAAACGCATTCGTATAATACACGTTCATATTTTTTTCAATGTAATAAAAAAGACTTTTTGTAAACTGAAATCAGGTGAGGTTTATACGCATGCGCATACAGACAGTGAACGTTTTCAATGTTTACGCGTATATATTATAGTACATGATTGTAATGTATCCTCTAATGCTTGACAACTTGTTCCAACTTTGTATATCTACATGAACCATAATTTGTAATTTGTATATAAATACCTTCTCTGTTAATCAGTATTTCAGTATAACCACATGAATGTTTAACTGTAAACCTGTTGTTACTTCTATTATATTTTACTTTTTTTTCAGTCTACAAATTCATGTGAGAATTTGCAGTTTGGTGATTAAAAAGTTCATGACAAATGTGCGATTGTAGGAAATGAATTTGTGATTACGAAATTTATACTCTACAGACAGTGATGTGTGGTTCGTTAGCAGATACGTCTTGCTCACATGTGTGTTGGTAATATTTTTCATTATTCTTGCAAATAACATTGCCTTCTCATATTGTCATAGGTATCTTGACATTCTCAGCTCAGTTTGATATGCAAACACAGCTGCCGCTGAATATCATGTAGAGGTTTGAAAACGACTTAACAACTTTATTGCACACTGGACACTCGAATATTTGTCGATTCATCGAGTTAATATTATCATTTAATATCATGTATTGTTGCCTATGTCTAAAAACGCTTACTTATTTCATTTATATTACCCTTGTTTTGTAATAATTACTCAGCACTGAAGACAATTCACTTAGCTTTTTTTTACGATCAGTAGGTAACACGAATGAAGTTATGATAACCCAGGCAAAATAGAATAGAATGGAGTCACAAAAAGAAAAAGAAGAATGTAGTTAGCAATTATCCACGGTCTATCTTGTTGTAAGTGAAAAATTATAGGAGCATTGCGGTATTGTGGAAACATAAAAGAGTGAATGCTTTCAGTCAAGCCCAATTTTTACTTCCATATTCCTTAAGGAATGGAAGTATGGTGATGGCAAAAAAATCGTGTTCGAGATTATTGCAGATTCTGATTCTACTACACTCAAAACATGAAAAAAAGTTGTTTTCCGAAAAGTGTCTGTGTGTCTGTCTGTCTGTCTGTGTGTCTATGTGTCTGTGTGTCTGTCTGTCTGTAGATTTTTTTTCTATGGCAAACGATAACTGCCGCAAATTCAAACAGAATCAAATAATTTTTTGCATACAGCCCTGATTTGCAGAGTACTCGCGACCTATTGTTTTTGGTGAAGATCGGTTGAGGGAAAGGGGTAGTTTACCTGCAACGGTTTTTTTTTAGCAAGGGTAATTTTGTTTGTTTGGCAAACGATAACAGCCGCAAATTCAAACAGAATCAAATAATGTTTCGCATAAAGCCCTGAATTGTAGAATTCTCAAGACCTATAGTTTTTGGTGAAGATCGGTTAAGGGAAAGGGGTAGTTTACCTGTAACGTTTTATGTTTTAACAAGGGTATTTCCTATGGCAAACGATAACAGCCGCAAATTCAAACAGAATCAAAAGATTATTTGCATACAGCCCTAAATTGTAGATTTCTCAAGACCTATTGTTTTTGGTGAAGTTCGGTTGAGGGAAAGGGGTACTTTACCTGCCACGTTTTTTGTTTTATCAAGGGTATTTTTTATGGCAAACGATAACAGCCGCAAATTTAAACAGAATCAAATACTGTTTTGTATACAGCCCTGATTTGTAGAGTACTCAAGACCTGTTGTTTTTGGTGAAGATCGGTTAAGGGAAAGGGGTAGTTTACCTGTAACGTTTTATGTTTTAACAAGGGTATTTCATATGGCAAACGATAACAGCGGCAAATTCAAACACAATCAAAAGATTATTTGCATACAGCCCTAAATTGTAGAGTTCTCAAGACCTACTGTTTTTGGTGAAGATCGGTTGAGGGAAAGGGGTAGTTTACCTGCAACGTTTTTTTAACAAGGGTATTTTCTATGGCAAACGATAACAGCCGCAAATTCAAACGGAATCAAATAATGTTTTGCATACAGCCCTGATTTGTAGAGTAATCAAGACATATTGTTTTTGGTGAAGATCGGTTAAGGGGAAGGGGTAGTTTACCTGCAACGTTTTTTTATCAAGCGTATTTTCTATGGCAAACGATAACAGCCGCAAATTCAAACAGAATCAAATAATTTTTTGCATACGTCCCTGAATTCTAGAGGTCTCAATGACTTTCGATTTTGGTGAAGATCGGTTAAGGGGAAGGGGTAGTTTATTTACTTCCATATTCCTTAAGGAATGGAAGTATGGTGATGGCAAAAAAAATCGTGTTCGAGATTATTGCAGATTCTGATTCTACTACACTCAAAACATGAAAAAAAGTCGTTTTCCGAAAAGTGTCTGTGTGTGTATCTGTGTGTCTGTCTGTCTGTGTGTCTGTCTGTAGTTTTTTTTCTATGGCAAACGATAACAGCCGCAAATTCAAACAGAATCAAATAATTTTTTGCATACCGCTCTGATTTGTAGAGTACTCGCGACCTATTGTTTTTGGTGAAGATCGGTTGAGGGAAAGGGGTAGTTTACCTGCAACGGTTTTTTTTAGCAAGGGTAATTTTGTTTGTTTGGCAAACGATAACAGCCGCAAATTCAAACAGAATCAAATAATGTTTCGCATACAGCCCTGAATTGTAGAGTTCTCAAGATCTGTTGATTTTGGTGAAGATCGGTTAAGGGAAAGGGGTAGTTTACCTGTAACGTTTTATGTTTTAACAAGGGTATTTCCTATGGCAAACGATAACAGCTGCAAATTCAAACAGAATCAAAAGATTATTTGCATACAGCCCTAAATTGTAGAGTTCTCAAGACCTGTTGTTTTTGGTGAAGTTCGGTTGAGGGAAAGGGGTAGTTTACCTGCAACGTTTTTTTAACAAGGGTATTTTCTATGGCAAACGATAACAGCCGCAAATTCAAACAGAATCAAATAATGTTTTGCATACGTCTCTGAATTGTAGAGGTCTCAATGACTTTCGATTTTGGTAAAGATCGGTTAAGGGGAAGGGGTAGTTTACCTGCAACCTTTTACGTTTTAACAAGAGTAAAGTACTTGAAAATTTATTTAAACTTTTTGAAACAATGGTAATTGTTAAAAATAAAATAATTTTGTTGCCAGGCAATAAAATTATAATTTTTTCATTTTAATGTAATATAATATTTTTCATTTAATACAGCAATAAAAAGGCAGGTAAGACACAGCCTGGCTGTTTGGCTGAAAATGATTTTAAATATAAATCTTAGAATATGGAAGTCATGTATGGTTCTCCATACCGATATTTTAACACTGGCTCATTCGATTTTCAAATTTTTTGTATATTATTTTGGTACTTTTTTAAAATAAAATTTAATGTGACTTAGGATAATGTATAGACATGTAGGTGATGAGAGCTGCATGCAAGAAACGTTTGTTTGTGGTATCTTACAGCACGAGCGCACAATTCCTATCTATGGTTCTATACATTACACACATAGGGCTACAACGTGTAGGGCATTACAGTGATGTGGTGAAGAAGCTACACAAGGTCAACCATACGTGTGGGACCATCAGGAGAAGTCTAAAAACAAAGAGTAAAGAAACACGGCTGAAGTCCTACAAGGTGGTGGTGATGGCCCTCCTCACACTTCTCTGTGGATCTGAGAATTGGACTTTAACTAAATCCCAGGCCAGTTGTATTCAACCAGCCAAAATGAGATTTCTCAGGCACGTGGAAGGATGTACTCTTCAAGTTCGCAAAAGAAATGTCGATGTACGGCAGGAACTGAATATTATGACTCTACTCAGTAGGATTCCCCAATATCGGCTAAAACGGTTGAAATATCTTAACTAAATGGATGACTGCCGCATCAGCACACAATTATTTAATTATAAACCGAAAGGACGGAAAAGTGAGGGACATCCGAAGAAACGTTTGAGTGACCAGCTCTAGTGTATCTGCTTGGGGCAGGAACAAACCATTTTGGTTTAGTCCTTGCTGAAGATGATGATTATGATATCTATTTATTTAAATTTCCGCTTGATTTAACAATTTTACCATTATACTTGAAGTAATCATATATTTACACTGCACTAGTTCATCATAACCGGAAATTCAAAAGGCATACCATCAAGTGACTACCAAAAAGAAACTCGGTTCTCTTAATCTAGAAATTTTCAATGCCTTGATAAATTACAGAAATTTTAAAATTATGCAAACCAATTGTATGAGTCACACTTTTATCGTAACTAAAACTAGGTGTTACTTACATTTAATGTAAAAGTTGAAATTAGATTGTAACATAATATGACCAAAGGACATACATTTTGTCGTTATGAAATGTCATATTCAGCTTTAAGATGAGACTGATTTGAAGTGGTTTAAGCAATTGTGTTACATAACGGAAACTGCATTACATGTAGTTGGTGGCTGTTTATTTAGTGCTTGCCACGCGACGATTCTTAATACTTTATTGTATCTTGGATTTTAACGTTCTTTAATGTCTTGGATGGCGTAATATACTCATTACAAATTATAAGGTTTCGGACATTAGCCGTCGCGATTTAAAAATATCGGTATGGAGAACCATACATGACTTCCATATTCTAAGATTTATATTTAAAATCATTTTCAGCCAAACAGCCAGGGAAGGAATTTTAACAAAAAAATACTTCTTTCTTGCCAATAACGTAGTACACATATAAAAAATATTATCCCCTCCCCCTTCAACTATAATTTTGATTTATAGAAAATTACCCCCAGCCCGTTCAACTAGCCTCTTCATTTATAGATATTTCATCTACGTTTCTACACTGGATTATTAAGATCTTATCAGGATACTTTATCAAAATTAAGTACTTTACTCATGTTACAACAAAAAATGTTTCAGGTAAACTGCCCTTTCCCCGTAATCGATCTTCACCAAAATCAACAGACATTGAGTTCTCTATAGCTCAGGCACATATGTAAAAAATTATTTGATTCTGTTTGAATTTACGGCAGTTATGGTTCGTCATATAAAAACTTACCCATGTTAAAACATAAAACATGAGATTTATAAAACATATCTAAGATTTATATTTAAAATCATTTTTGAAATAAAATATTTTCATAGAACCTACTAACACTGGGGAAATCTGAGGAGCCAATCAGAGTTGGGCCTACCTGTCACTCTGCTGAATTTGGTGGAAAGCCCTGTCACTGTCGTCAAAGTATCAGCCTTGACAGGGTCCTCTTTTTCTGCAAAATGGGAGAGGAGGCTTGAGATGGAGTGAGTGACATGGTCCCCACCTCAATGAAGAACCCATTGTTTTATAAAAATAAATTTAAATTTTGAAAACTGAAAATTCTTTTCTTGTTGTAAATATTTATATTTTATAATCAAAATGACTTTATCAAAAAACAAACATTATTTTTTTATAATAAGTACTTACATATGTTTCTTAATATGCTTACTTTTTCTTCAATGTTGATGATCATTTCCAAACATTCTGACAAAATTGTATCTACAGAACAGTTAACATTCCCCAGGTTTCCATTTCTGCTAATTTCTCATTACACCTTCCACTGACGTATTATTAACCATTTCATAAACTATCGTATAATCTTTTCAGATTTTGTGGTACAAAATCTGAAATTTTCAGATTGCCTGGCAACAAAATTATTTTATTTTCAACAATTACCATTGTTTGAAAAAGTTTAAATGAATTTTCAAGTACTTTACTCTTGTTAAAACGTAAAAGGTTGCAGGTAAACTACCCCTTCCCCTTAACCGATCTTTACCAAAATCTAAAGGCCTTGAGTCCTCTACAATTCACTGACGTATGCAAAAAATTATTTGATTCTGTTTGAATTTGCGGCTGTTATCGTTTGCCATAGAAAATACCCTTGTTATAAAAACGTTGCAGGTAAACTACCCCTTTCCCTTAACCGATCGTCACCAAAAACAATAGGTCTTGAGAACTCTACAATTCAGGGCTGTATGCGAAACATCATTTGATTCTGTTTGAATTTGCGGCTGTTATCGTTTGCAAAAAAAAACAAATTTCCCTCGATAAAACAAAACCGTTGCAGGTAAACTACCCTTTCCCCTCAACCGATCTTCACCAAAAACAATAGATCGCGAGTACTCTACAAATCAGGGCTGTATGCAAAAAATTATTTGATTCTGTTTGAATTTGCTGCAGTTATCGTTTGCCATAAAAAATACGCTTGATAAAAAACGTTGCAGGTAAACTACCCCTTTCCCTCAACCGATCTTTACCAAAAACAACAGATCTTTAGTACTCTACAAATCAGAGCTGTATGCAGAAAATTATTTGATTCTGTTTGAATTTGCGGCTGTTATCGTTTGCCATATAAAATACCCTTGTTAAAAAAACGTTGTAGGTAAACTACCCCTTTCCCTTAACCGATCTTCACCAAAAACAATACGTCTTGAGAACTCTACAATTCAGGGCTGTATGCAAAACATTATTTGATTCTGTTTGAATTTGCGGCTGTTATCGTTTGCCATAGGAAATACCCTTGTTAAAACATAAAACGTTACAGGTAAACTACCCCTTTCCCTTAACCGATCTTCACCAAAAACTATAGGTCTTGAGAATTCTACAATTCAGGGCTTTATGCAAAACATTATTTGATTCTGTTTGAATTTGCGGCTGTTATCTTTTGCAAAAAAAAAATTTCCCTTGATAAAAAAAAAACCGTTGCAGGTAAACTACCCCTTTCCCTCAACCGATCTTCACCAAAAACAATAGGTCGCGAGTCCTCTACAAATCAGGGCTGTATGCAAAAAATTATTTGATTCTGTTTGAATTTGCGGCAGTTATCGTTTGCCATAGAAAAAAAATCTACAGACAGACACACAGACAGATAGACACACAGACACACACACAGACACTTTTCGGAAAACGACTTTTTTTCATGTTTTGAGTGTAGTAGAATCAGAATCTGCAATAATCTCGAACACGATTTTTTTTGCCATCACCATACTTCCATTCCTTAAGGAATATGGAAGTAATTAAGAAAGACGACGTTTCGACCTCTATAGAATCAGAGATCGTCTTCAGGCGAACAAAAAAATTAATACAAATGTAATTATCTGTCACTAACAAATAGATATCGTCAAAACTGCAAATCGTATTTAAATATATATTTAAATATATCTTCAGGTATATTGCTAAATAATAATAATAATAATTATTATTATTATTACTATTATTATTATAAAATATTATTATCAAAATAATATAATTATTATTATCATTATTATTATTATTATAGGGAGTTCACAAGCGGTGGCTATTTTAATTTTATTTATCTCAGGATGGCTAATGTCCGAAACCTTATAATTTGTAATGAGTATATTTTGCCATCGATTAATAATCATTTTTCGCATCGCATAACTATCTTTATGTTTAAATCAAAATGAAGTTGCTACTAACATCTCTTTTTGCTACAAATGATAATGGTATCAGTCAGCCCAGTAAAGATTTATCTAGTCTCTAGATTAGGAATTCGAAAGAGTGTGATGTCGTGGTGGGCGGAATTAGCTATGGCTGGACTTACACTGCTTTGTTGTGTATTTAAACAAGGCGTTGCTTTCCTCTGACGATGGTTGTGTGAACTTGCGTCAGTGTGGTTGTGCTTCCCTGTTCTGTCCAGCGGACTTGCAGGGTAAGTAGCGATTTTTTATATAGTTTTTCTATACTTGTGTTAACTTTGTTGGTTGGTGGTGGTTTATTCTTTTGACGCTTGTGAACGAATCTAGAATAGGTTAAGTTTGTATTTAATGTATTAGTTTAACTAACACCTGAAGACGACCTTTTAGTGGTCGAAACGGTATCTGGTAAATTCTAACGTTGGCAATAGGCCGACTTAAGCTTTCTGACATTACATATTGTGTTTTGTTCTTAAAATTTAATACTTCAAACTAGGTAGCCTATTTCGTTTCACAAAGAAATCCAGATTGCATAGAATTGTCACTTCGGTGTCATGTTTAGCATCTCGCGTTTATAATAAACTGTCACAATAAACTTTGGACTGTTTTCACACCCAGTATGATTCACATCCTTTATGTGTCACATACAGTATTTCTTTTTGCTTATCAGTCTATTCGTTTTCTTTATTGTAGGGAGGGAAAATATTTAAAATTTACCTACGATTGTAATAGAAAAGAAAACATGTTTCTGAGAAAGTATCAAATTGGTTGTAGTAAGAATAGTAACTATATGCGTGCACTATTGTATTTGATATTTAATAATTATTAATTGCGCTCGCGCGTGTGAGTGTGTGTTTAAGAAGCCTGTTTGAATTAAATTGTTTTAACGAAATCGTTGAATTTAAGTAAGTCTATCGTTCGACTGTTACCGATTTTGATGATTTTTAATTTAGAAAGATAGAAGTGTAAGAAACTATAATCGCTGAGTAAGTTCCAAAAAATCGTTGAGCATGTTCAAGACGATGTTGAAATTTTAACATTTAAGATATCATTATTTATTAAAATATAGAAGAGTTGACATCATTATTTCAGATGTTCTGTACAGAGTAACGGACTCGTTCAAATGTTAAATATTCCCAGATATAAATTTTGTCACAACCCTATTTTCTCTATTGACCACACACACGCGCGCGCGCGCGTATGTGTGTGTGTGTATATATATATATATATATATTACAGTTATATAAAGTCGTTTCATTAGTAATACCGAACGCAACTCTAATGTATAATTATATACAGTTATATAAAGTCGTTTCATTAGTAATACCGAACGCAACTCTAATGTATAATTATAATTACGGGCTAGGTCGTAGTATTTATATGCGTGTTACGTCCAATATCACTGTTGCACAGTATATCTTAGTTTTAGTTGACAGGAGAATGAATTTATTGGCATGCAATAACTACTTATATATGTAAAAAAGGAAATCTCTGAATTATTAAAATTATTTTTAAAACATTTTAATATTAAAAATGTAAGCCTATATATTCTCCTTTTCAAGAAGCTGTTTACAAAGTAAAATGACATATACGAACATAAATAAAAAAAAAACTGTTTCAGCTACTTGGGTGTATGTCATAAAATACTGAATCCAAATAATTAATTTAAATATTGCAAACCATATATAAATATATCATTGAAATATTAATTATATAAAAAAGAATAATTTACTTGTATTTTAAACAAGAATAATATTTACTTTATTTTAATCAATATTAGTTATTGTGTATCTATTTTATTTAAATAGAAACATTAGTATAAAATAAATATTAAAATTTCATTCCTCAGTTACAATTATTATTAAAATTTTTTTATTGACGTTATAAACAATTCTTTATTCAATTTTTTCTTTGTGCCATGTTTCAGTTTATTTACTGCTTTTTTCATATAAAATAATTGTTATAATTATTTATAAACAATTAACGCTTTCAACGTTGTGTTACCGTGGCGAAGTTATAGCTGTACGTGTGTGTGTTTTGACCACGGGATGATAGTGCTGGCGATTCCGGCATTCCCAAATCAAAGCGACATAGTAACCCCATCGTCATTACTAGTCTCTTCCGCTGACTCGAAATTGTCGTGGTATTTATACCGAGGTGTAAGACGACAGGAAATTTTGCTGGATGCCCTTCCAAACTTGTCAACTTTGTTTCGTCCTGCATAAGAGTTGGTTTTAAACAAATCCCTTGTCTGTTTTTGAACTAATATATAGGAGACTGCACATGATTTGTAATTGTTCACTCCTCAGTACATTTAAATTAATCGTTTATAACTCAATATTTATCAAAGTTGTTTGTAAATAGTACAATTCTTGCAATCGTTCTGTGTCTATATACGCGTCTCTTCGCTTGTCGTCTAATTGGATCTCTTCGGTTAGCAAAATCTATTTTAAGTGTACGATTTTTATTAAAAGAAACATTTAATTATTAGTAGGCTACTTGTTCATGTCCTAACGGTATCGCTTATTGTTCATCAACCTGTCCGTTCCTTTTTCCACTATTTAAAACTATTTACAATAATTTCTATCACTGCATTATTTATGTGTACACAATGTTATTATTATGGACGAATATGCAAACATGATCCTTGCAACACACACACACACACACACACACACACACACACACACTTTATAGACTGTATAAAGGCTTAGCAGACTTTCTGTTCATACACTTAACGAGTACTCACAACATTGCTCAACGTTATTTACATGTTTGTTTTAAATTATTATATATTTAGCGTACATCACATAAGGCATGTCTTTGCGCCTTTTAGAGGATTGTTGCTTATAAAGGTATCATAATAAGTGCAACAAACGTGAAAGAAAATAAATTGTAAATTAAATATATCTGTGGAATGTTGAAGAGGCTAGAATGAATTAATACTTATCATGGGAAGATTGCCTGGTCCAAAAGGAGCATAATGTCGCCATAATGGTTAAGTAGGTATTAGATAGATAGACATTATTATTTCTATAAAATGAACATAATTTGATCACAGTCTTAACTGGACATTAAACCACCCACCTAGGCTGTTAAATACATACAATAGTCTCTTACAGAGCACCATTTAACTGTGCATCAAACAAAAAAGAGTAATTTTACATGCAGTAGCAAATGCGACGGTGTAAACATTACAACTCTATTACCCTTATGTACAACTGTACAATATTTTCTAAGCTGAGAAGAACGAATTCTTGTTTGTCAATTAATTTAGGAGTATCAGTTTCATACACAAACACAGCTGCCGCCGTAAAATTACACTAAAACAATGCCACGCATGGGTCTAAAACGATTTTATTGCAATTAAGGTACTTAATACTTATCTAATCATTTGAATTGTTACATTAATATTATCATTTCATAGCACATATTTTTGTCTACCCTCTAAAATAACTTTCTTAGTTCTTTAAATTTAATCCTTTGAATTTAATGAAGAAAACTCATTCACATTTTTTATTAAATTTTTGATCACCAGGTAATTTTTGATCAAAGTGAAGTTACGGCAAAGTACAATCGTACATATTCCAAAGGAAATAAAATTCTATTATATTTTTGATAGGTTGTGGTTTAGTTTTCTTAAAATCTTGGTTTCATCCACTCGTTCAAAAGAGGGACAGTCACATGTTAGCCGATTTTGACAAGAGTATATGTGCGAAGTGAAATTATTTGTAAATTTAATCCCGTCACAAAACCCTAACTTGGAAATTCTGGAAAAGTAAGTTATTGGTAAGTATATTAGATTATAGATAATACAGAACGTTGCAGGATAACAGGTGTGACGTCACGTTCATAACTATACTGATACTTACACGCACTAAGGAGTATTTAGTTCGTAGACTCTGCACTCGACCGCTCAGGTAACTGGTCTAGCAAACCTGTCCCTGGCGATGCCTCTGTCTGATTCTAGTTGTAACACAAATTGATGGTCTGCTAAGGTCTGTAAGCTTTTGAAAAGTCTATAAATAAACCACTTTCTGCACACGTCTCGGCGTAACAAGTCCAGTACAGAGTTTCAGTACACTTCCCTTGCGTGAAACGTTACTGTTGGCAATTAGTCTTCTCGAGCCGGTTTAAAAGTCTTGTTTTCATCGTGTCTCCAATTGTTTGATAAAAAAATGGTGAAAATGTAATTGGTTCTAATTATCCATCGGTAAACAGGGAATAAAACTGGAAAGATCCATGTGGTTGAAACGAAATCCATTGTTATCCAGTGGAAAAGGGCCTTATGAATTTTTTTTTTTTACAAAAGGTGAGGAGTCTTGCTAATATATTAGACTATTTACATACTTCAGTATACTGTACTAATATGTGAATAGCTAATCCAGTTTGTACGGAGGAAATTACTTCTCAATACTTTTTAAAGGCTGTTTTTGATTTGTTGAATTTTGTAGTTTCACGACTTAATCAAATGTCGGATAGCTACATAATAAATATGTACATGCTGTAATTTGGTTAAATAGCTGTTATTGTTAATTGAGCAAATATGGATAACTAAAAAGTTTAACTACAGTAAGATTGACAGAAAGTTCTGTTTATCTGCTAAACGGAAACATGTAGGCCTAAGTCAATTTTCTGGAACTAATTTCTCAAGAATCGAATTATTATTCCTAACTACGACATAAATAGTAATGTACGCAAATTGATTCATTAACTATAAACTTCTGTGTTATAAATGAATCGGTACTTGAGACAATTCCGTGCTTTTAATAATGACCTGTTTGTCACGTAAGCCACTCCTTACGTTTGTCATATAAAAAACTCCTAATGAAATTAAGAATAAAACTTCCATTTTATCCGAAAATTGAGGAATGCGAATAATGTGTAATCTCTGTTTTCGGGAGTTCATGGGGAAAGCAACACTTACTACATGACAGTTATCAATGTGCTAGGATGCTCTTTTTGACTGCAAGGGTTGCGATAATGTGGGCCGAAGGTTGAAAGTCTTGCCACGTACACAGGACAAACCTCTATGGAATAACAAGTGCCTGATGTGAGTTTCTTCCACAGACAGATTCTCTTACCAACACGCGTCTCCCACTACGCCGGATGCCACTAGCAAAATACTAAATTATCTTTATACGTATTTAATTTAACAAGGAGATAAGATAAATTAAAAAAATTAAGCATTTACATGTTTTATGTATTCGGCCTATTCCTTTTATTCCTTTTTTAAAGATACTTATGTACTTTACGCTTCATTTAGCGCCTGCGTCATTGTGTATAGCTGAAGGTGGCTTTTCTGTTCACTGAAGTCGCTTGCAATAAATTCGACGATTTATCCCTTTTTGTTTTTCCTAACAGACCATCCGATATTCTCACACTCTTGAAACATAAATATTTAATAAGCACTCGCTTTGGATAAACGCATTCCCCGGTTAAACTCACCAACAGAAAGCCACCACATTCAAACCAAATGGAATGGTACTGGGGTACAGATTTCCTGCTGAGAAATACGATTTTATAACTCTGCTACTTAATTAGTAATTTTCAACACGCGGACTTATCTTTCTGTACAGTATGTGGACATTGCGGAATTTGTTTGCTTTTGTAGGAAAGTCTGAAAAAGTTAGAAGCTGCGTACTGAAATGACTCAGAGTTTTGGCGTCATTCTAAATTAATATTTATAAATTAAGTTACTACTCAATTTAAATATTACAATTTAATAAGCAATTTAATAATTTAAATTAATCGGTTATATAGAGTATAACATAGACTCAGTTGTGTTAGAGGTAACATGAACTATTAGCCACACTGTAATTCCAATAACCGTAGCAAAATAGGTAATTGAATCAATGTAATAAAATGGGTTACTGTACTGCTACGTTTCGCAAAACGTTCTCGATGAAATAAATAAACTGTATAAATGCAGGCAGTTAAGTAATCCTAAGTAAAATTTTAAACTACACAAGTCAATCATAAATTTAAAAAATCTAAGATTATTGAAATTCATAACCTAATGCACTTATGTGCAGAAAGCTATTTTGTTCTACCTTGTTTGGTTCAGATGTGAAAACTCGATGAATTCACATAATTCCAGCTTATCTACACATTACACAGAATAAACAAAAAATGTTCGTAGATTACTTTATTACTTTTATTAGGTTGATTACTTTTCAGTGTGCAAATAACATTGCCCCAGTTTCATTATAACTGCTGGTACAATGTAGTTTCACAAACTATAGTTACAGAAGTAGTGTAAAGTATTATTAAAATAAATTGTACTATTGAAAATAAAATCAAACGAAAATTATTTCTTCCA
Organism: Magicicada septendecula; assembly: GCA_034769895.1. Classification (NCBI taxonomy): domain Eukaryota; kingdom Metazoa; phylum Arthropoda; class Insecta; order Hemiptera; family Cicadidae; genus Magicicada; species Magicicada septendecula. Next base: position 1,086,686,346 of record CM068367.1, on the reverse strand, counting down.
ATTAAACACAGAATGCAAAGATGAAATTGTTAATACACATCAGTCATTTAAAATAGCAACATAAAACAACATACGATAAAATCAATAATTTAAGTTGAAATATAGGGCTACTAAAATCATTTTAGTGTCTGAATAATTTTGTAAAAGCAAACTTGCTAGTTAAGTTTCATTATACAGTATGTCGTTTTTTAATGAGATTTTAAGTTTGTTAAAAGAGAATGAAAAAAATTTATCATTTAAAAATTTTTAATTTTTAAAGCTCGGAGACAAGAAAAACAAAAACTGGAAAACGTGAGTCTAACAAACCTTTTGCATTAATATTCTAAAAAGTACATCTTATTTCACCCTTGCCTTCTCAAAACGTTTTTTATTAACTCGGAGAGCTTGAGAATAGAAACATCTGTTGCGACTGGCTTCATTATTGTATAAACGCTATTGTTCATGATTTTTATTGATGTTTAAATTGCCTTGAATGCTTTAAGCTTTGTCGGAGCTTCTGTATCGACCACTTTTATTCAGAAAACGTTTATGGTTTTATATTAACATTCGTTTTATTCGGAACTTACCCTATTCAATATAATTTTACGTTTAGCAGGTTAGTTAGTTATATTTTAATTTAGTAAAAATTAGCAGGGGTGACAAACACACGCTGTTGGGAATATTTTACAACACAGTATACCATGGTTTTCATAACTACAGCTCTTATCGTGTGGGATCTCTACACTGGGCATATTGGATTCGAATCCCACTGGCAACAAATTATAATTTGTCTTTAAACGGCTATTCGCTTTGCCTTGCCCGTATCTAATGAGGTTCCTATACTCATATAGGAACTGAAACTCATGTCAAATTGCTGGTACTATATCCAAATGAGTGAGGAAACCTACGTACACACACACACACACATCACGAATGTTTGCAGAGTGGTACTGAGTTTCGGTGTTCACTAAAGAAGAAGTGGTAATCAATAATGCACATCAATTAAATAACACAATCTTTCTTTGAACTGTTACGTTCGTTGTGAAAAGAGGCTTACGCGCTTTAAAACGTACCGGATAAGAAAGTGTCTAGCAATACTAACCATTTATTGCTAGTACTGATTGAGAATTTCTGTCTTACAAATATGGACAAATGTTTTATAACACCCACGGAGTGAAGATCGGAGCGTATACTTGAGCTTAATTAAGTCAGACGTTTAGTTCTACGCTTATCACTGTGTTCGTTACAAGTCGATTAAGGTTTGTAAAATCTGCAGGTTTATCACCAGAAAATTACGCGGCCGAAGAAAAAGGTCCTCCAAAATGGGGGTTGTGGCGTTTAGGCATAAACAACCAAACACACGTAAAAACTGAAGAAGTTTGAAATACAAAAGCAGGATGAAAAATAATAAAGATAATCCCTGGGTGGAAATCCACACCTCAACTAGAGGGAGCCCCCTCGGATACGGGGGGGGGGCAGTTCTGCTGATGATTTTCGAAGTCCAGTTGATAACTTCAACCAAGGCGAAAACACAAACAAGACGAAGAAGAGGAAAGAAAGGAGAAAGTTCGGAACTTGGAACATCCAAGGCTGGAACACAAAGGATAAAGAAATTTTAAACGAATTTAGCAAAATGAAATTGGACATATTAGTCATTACCGAAACCAAGAAAAATATCAGTATGGAGAACCATACATGACTTCCATGTTCTAAGATTTATATTTAAAATCATTTTCGAAATAAAATATTTCCATAGAAGCTACTTCTTTCTACTTACTGCTTCAGCCTTAACCACAGTATTGTAATCACTAACGTATACCACCTCACGTTATCGCACTCGATTTTCACTGATGATGGAAGTCGATGGCACTGCCGAAACGTCTGGTTTTTCAGAAAACTTTTGTCTACGTCTAAACAGGACGGGAAGGAATTTTAACAACAAACTACTTCTTTGTTGCCGATAACGTAGTACATATATAAAAAATTATCACCTCCCTCTTCAACTATAATTTTCATTTATAGAAAATTACCCCCACTCCGTTCAACAAGCCTCTTCATTTATAGATATTTCATCTACGTTTCTACAGTGGATTATTAAGATATTCTTATCAGGATACTTTATTTATCCAAATTAAGTACTTTACTCTGGTTACAACAAAAAATGTTTCTGGTAAACTACCCTTTCCCCGTAACCGATCTTCACCAAAATCAATAGGCCTTGAGTCCTCTACAACTCAGGCATATATGTAAAAAATTATTAGATTCTTTTTGAATTTACGGCAGTTATCGTTCGTCATGAAAAAATTTCTCTTGTTACAACATACAATTTTGCAGGTAAACTACCCCTTTCCCTTAACCAAACTTCACCAAAATCAACAGACCTTGAGGTCTCTACAATGTAGAGAAGTATGCAAAACATTATTTAGTTAAGTTTGAATTTACGGCAGTTATCGTTCGTCATAGAAAAAATTACCCTTGTTATCACATAAAACGTTGCAGGTAAACTGCACCTTTCTCTTAACTGATCTTCACCAAAATCAATAAGTCTTGAGTACTCTACAATTCAGGGATGCTTGCAAAACATTATTTGATTCTGTTTGAATGTGCGGCAGTTATCGTTCGTCATAGAAACAATTACTCTTGTTAAAACATTAACAGTGGCTGGTAAACTGCCCCTTTCCCTTAACTGATCTTCACCAAAATAAATAGACCTTGAGTCCTCTACAACTGAGGCACATATGTAAAAAATTATTTTATTGTGTTTCAATTTACGGCAGTTATCGTTCTTCATGAAAGACGTTCTCTTGTTACAACATAAAATGTTGCAGGTAAACTACCCCTTTCCCTAAACCGATCTTCAACAAAATCAACAGGCGTTGAGTTATCTATAATTGAGGAAGGTATGCACAAAATTATTTGATTCTGTTTAAATGTGCGGCAGTTATCATTCGTCATAGAAACAATTACTCTGGTTAAAACATAAAATGTGGCAGGTAAACTACCCCTTTCCTTAACCGATCTTCCCCAAAATCAACAGACATTGATTTATCTATAGATCAGGAAGGTATGCAAAACATTATTTGATACTGATTGAATTTCCGGCAGTTATCATTCGTCATAGAAAAAATTACCCATGTTAAAACGTAAAACGTTGCTGGTAAACTACCCCATTACCTTAACCGATCTTCAACAAAACCAACAGATCTTGAGTTCTCTTTAATTCACAAAAGGTATGCAAAACATTATTTGATTCTGTTTGAATTTGCGGCTGTTATCGTTTGCCATAGAAACAAATTACCCTTGATAAAAAAACGTTGCAGGTAAACTACCCCTTTTCCTTAACCGATCTTCACCAAAACCAACAGGTCTTGAGAACTCTACAGTTCAGGGCTGTATACAAAAAATTATTTGATTCTGTTTGAATTTGCGGCTCTTATCGCTTGCCATAGAAAATACCCTAGTTAAAATATAAAACGTTGGAGGTAAACTACCCCATTCCCTTAACCGATCTTCAACAAAATCAACAGACCTTGAGTTCTGTATGATTCAAAAAGGTATGCAAAAGAATAGTTGTATCTGTTTTTATTTACGGCAGTTATCGTTCGTCATAGAAAAAATTACCCTTGTTAAAACATAAAATGTTGCCGGTAAACAGCCCTATTCCCTTAACCGATCTCCACCAAAACCAACAAGTCTTGAGAACTCTACAATTCTGGGCTGTATGCAAAACATTATTTGATTCTGTTTGAATTTGCGGCTCTTATCGTTTGCCATAGAAAATACCCTAGTTAAAATATAAAACGTTGCAGGTAAACTACCCCATTCCCTTAACCGATCTTCAACAAAATCAACAGACCTTGAGTTCTGTATAATTTAAAAAGGTATGCAAAAGAATAGTTGTATCTGTTTTTATTTACGGCAGTTATCGTTCGTAAAAAAAAATTACCCTTGTTAAAACATAAAATGTTGCCGGTAAACAGCCCTATTCCCTTAACCGATCTCCACCAAAACCAACAAGTCTTGAGAGCTCTACAATTCTGGGCTGTATGCAAAACATTATTTGATTCTGTTTGAATTTGCGGCTGTTATCGTTTGCCATAGACAATACCCTTTTTAAAACATAAAACGCTTCCGCTAAACTACCCCTTTCCCATAACCGATCTTCACCAAAAACAAAAAGTCTTGAGAACTCTACAATTCTGGCCTATATGCAAATAATCATTTGATTCTGTTTGAATTTGCGGCTGTTATCTTTTGCCACAGAAAATACCCTTGTTAAAACAAAAAACGTTGCTGGTAAACTACCCCTTTCCCTTAACCGATCTTCACCAAAAACAATAGGTCCTGAGTACTCTACAAATCAGGACTGCATGCAACAAATTATTTGTTTTTGTTTGAATTTGCGGCTGTTATCGTTTGCCATAGAAAAAAAATCTACAGACCAGAATCTGCAATAATCTCGAACACGATTTTTTTTGCCATCACCATACTTCCATTTCCGTAAGGAACATGGAAGTAAAACGAAGAACAGAGAAGTACATCTAGCGTTTATCGACCTTAGAAAAGCATATGAAATAGTACCCGGACAAGAAATGTTTAAAGCTCTATCACAATTGGAAATACCGAAAGTCCTGACGCAAGCAGTAATAAATCTATATAAAAACAACAACGTAAAAATTAAAGTAGGTAACAAAATTGTTTGTAGGTTTAAAACATCCAAAGGGTTATTGCAAGGCTGCCCAACATCGCCCACGCTGTTTAAGATATTTTTAGAATATGCATTAACCATGTGGAAACAGAAATGCCATGGAATGGGAATACCGATACGAAATGAGCACCTGTACACACTATACTTCGCCGATGACCAGGTAGTTATAGCCCAGGATGAAGAAGATCTAAGCTACATGGTCAGAAAGCTGAATGAAGAATACACAAAGATGGGATTGGAAATAAACATAAAAAAGACTGAATACTTGGCAATTAGAGATGAAGAAACAACAGAGTTAGAAGTAGACGAAAATGTTAAAATTAGAGGAACAGACAAATTCAAGTACCTAGGATTCACACTGAGTAAAGGCACAACGGAAGAGGAAATAAAAAGTAGATTAGGGCAGACTAGAACAGGGATTAGACAATTACACAGTGTTATATGGGACAAAAATATTAGAAAAAGCACCCAAAAAATGATATAGTCCAAAGCATTATGATGTATGCAGCGGAAGTATGGGTTATTAACAAAAAGAATGAAAGAAAGATTCTTGCAACAGAGATGGAATATTGGAGGAGGTGCTGTGGAATAACGAGAGCAGACCGAATAACAAATGAGGAGATCAGAAGAAGAATGGAAGCGGAAAAAAGTGTAATTGACTACATCGAAGAAAAAAGATTGGTGTGGTACGGTCATGTGCGGAGAGCCCAAAATAGGTGGATCAACAAAGTGACGGAATGGAGTCCATTAGGAAGGAGAAAAAGGGGAAGACCGAGAAGATCTTGTAGGGACGAAGTGGATGAATCTATGCAACGTATAGGACTTGAGGAAGGACAATGGGAACATCGGGAGAATTGGAAATCCAGGTTGAAGGAAGGGAGACGGCACTAGCTGTAGCAACTCTATTATGTATGTATTTAGAACGTGTCTATTTACACATTAAATAATATCGGAGGAAGGCTGCATCCCTGTCTTAGCCCTGTGGTGCAGGACCAGGAGGTCTATGTCCTCGAGTGACGAAATATAGACAGAAAGAGTTCGATCATGTAGAACATATGGACCCATGAAGAATACCACATGTAAGTGCAAAATATAGGCGTATGCCTAAAGGTAGAAGAAGTCTGGGCCGGCCGATGAAGAGATGGAGAGATCAGTTGTAACGAACGACAGACAACGTAATAGGCTTTGAGCCTTATACTTGCAAAGAAAATAAGAAGAAGAAGAAGAAGAAGAAGAAGAAGAAGAAGAAGAAGAAGAAGAAGAAGAAGAAGAAATAGGACTATGAATACTAACTAGATTTGTAAACAACAAGAACGTAAAACATAAATTAAATTTTCTCTTTTATCGAATTGAAAAGAACAAGTAATCTTTCTTTCTCCACATGCATCGCTAAACTCTGTTGTTAAATTTAAAAATTTTAATGCTTTGTGGGGGCATTACGACACAACGATGAATCTTAGCATATACCAGTAAAATGTAAGATTACGTTTTCCCACTTTTACTATAACATAACAATATTAATGTTGACTATTAACGTACTTTGACTATTAATGTTTAAACGTTTTAACTTATTGTGCGCAGATACATAGTAATCTCTCTCTCTCTCTCTCTCTCTCACGCGCGCGCGCGTTTTGGTGTAATTTAATAAAATTATTTTTAAAAACTGAAGACTTTCAGATAGTTTTGTTAGTAAATTTTGGATACGTTATCCTCCGTTTTTATTTTATTCAAATCCTACTTCAACGATAACAGGTGTTACATTAGCGCGTAACTGATCATTTACTCTGGCTGTAAATTCGGTAGGAGACAACGACAGCGATTTTGGAAAACGTACAAGGGAAGGAGGGTTATAGACAGACCCTAACAGCAAAACAAATTTAGTACAAAGCTCAGAGAGGCAGAAATAGGAAAGAAACTGAGCAGGAAATTTTATTTGTTTTCGCAAACACCTGCGGCTAAATTATACACGTACTGTAGATGTTATGAAATGAGAGCTCTCAAGTGGGATATTATGCTTTTGCTGGCCTGCAGTGTTGATATGATTTACGGTATCGTTCACTCTCAACCCACTGTTTTGTGTGTGTTGTCTGCATATGATAATAATTGCTTCCATGAAATACGTGTAAAAACCAAGTAGCATTACCTCTCTCGTAAATCCTGCCTTGAAACGCATTCGTATAATACACGTTCATATTTTTTTCAATGTAATAAAAAAGACTTTTTGTAAACTGAAATCAGGTGAGGTTTATACGCATGCGCATACAGACAGTGAACGTTTTCAATGTTTACGCGTATATATTATAGTACATGATTGTAATGTATCCTCTAATGCTTGACAACTTGTTCCAACTTTGTATATCTACATGAACCATAATTTGTAATTTGTATATAAATACCTTCTCTGTTAATCAGTATTTCAGTATAACCACATGAATGTTTAACTGTAAACCTGTTGTTACTTCTATTATATTTTACTTTTTTTTCAGTCTACAAATTCATGTGAGAATTTGCAGTTTGGTGATTAAAAAGTTCATGACAAATGTGCGATTGTAGGAAATGAATTTGTGATTACGAAATTTATACTCTACAGACAGTGATGTGTGGTTCGTTAGCAGATACGTCTTGCTCACATGTGTGTTGGTAATATTTTTCATTATTCTTGCAAATAACATTGCCTTCTCATATTGTCATAGGTATCTTGACATTCTCAGCTCAGTTTGATATGCAAACACAGCTGCCGCTGAATATCATGTAGAGGTTTGAAAACGACTTAACAACTTTATTGCACACTGGACACTCGAATATTTGTCGATTCATCGAGTTAATATTATCATTTAATATCATGTATTGTTGCCTATGTCTAAAAACGCTTACTTATTTCATTTATATTACCCTTGTTTTGTAATAATTACTCAGCACTGAAGACAATTCACTTAGCTTTTTTTTACGATCAGTAGGTAACACGAATGAAGTTATGATAACCCAGGCAAAATAGAATAGAATGGAGTCACAAAAAGAAAAAGAAGAATGTAGTTAGCAATTATCCACGGTCTATCTTGTTGTAAGTGAAAAATTATAGGAGCATTGCGGTATTGTGGAAACATAAAAGAGTGAATGCTTTCAGTCAAGCCCAATTTTTACTTCCATATTCCTTAAGGAATGGAAGTATGGTGATGGCAAAAAAATCGTGTTCGAGATTATTGCAGATTCTGATTCTACTACACTCAAAACATGAAAAAAAGTTGTTTTCCGAAAAGTGTCTGTGTGTCTGTCTGTCTGTCTGTGTGTCTATGTGTCTGTGTGTCTGTCTGTCTGTAGATTTTTTTTCTATGGCAAACGATAACTGCCGCAAATTCAAACAGAATCAAATAATTTTTTGCATACAGCCCTGATTTGCAGAGTACTCGCGACCTATTGTTTTTGGTGAAGATCGGTTGAGGGAAAGGGGTAGTTTACCTGCAACGGTTTTTTTTTAGCAAGGGTAATTTTGTTTGTTTGGCAAACGATAACAGCCGCAAATTCAAACAGAATCAAATAATGTTTCGCATAAAGCCCTGAATTGTAGAATTCTCAAGACCTATAGTTTTTGGTGAAGATCGGTTAAGGGAAAGGGGTAGTTTACCTGTAACGTTTTATGTTTTAACAAGGGTATTTCCTATGGCAAACGATAACAGCCGCAAATTCAAACAGAATCAAAAGATTATTTGCATACAGCCCTAAATTGTAGATTTCTCAAGACCTATTGTTTTTGGTGAAGTTCGGTTGAGGGAAAGGGGTACTTTACCTGCCACGTTTTTTGTTTTATCAAGGGTATTTTTTATGGCAAACGATAACAGCCGCAAATTCAAACAGAATCAAATACTGTTTTGTATACAGCCCTGATTTGTAGAGTACTCAAGACCTGTTGTTTTTGGTGAAGATCGGTTAAGGGAAAGGGGTAGTTTACCTGTAACGTTTTATGTTTTAACAAGGGTATTTCATATGGCAAACGATAACAGCGGCAAATTCAAACACAATCAAAAGATTATTTGCATACAGCCCTAAATTGTAGAGTTCTCAAGACCTACTGTTTTTGGTGAAGATCGGTTGAGGGAAAGGGGTAGTTTACCTGCAACGTTTTTTTAACAAGGGTATTTTCTATGGCAAACGATAACAGCCGCAAATTCAAACGGAATCAAATAATGTTTTGCATACAGCCCTGATTTGTAGAGTAATCAAGACATATTGTTTTTGGTGAAGATCGGTTAAGGGGAAGGGGTAGTTTACCTGCAACGTTTTTTTATCAAGCGTATTTTCTATGGCAAACGATAACAGCCGCAAATTCAAACAGAATCAAATAATTTTTTGCATACGTCCCTGAATTCTAGAGGTCTCAATGACTTTCGATTTTGGTGAAGATCGGTTAAGGGGAAGGGGTAGTTTATTTACTTCCATATTCCTTAAGGAATGGAAGTATGGTGATGGCAAAAAAAATCGTGTTCGAGATTATTGCAGATTCTGATTCTACTACACTCAAAACATGAAAAAAAGTCGTTTTCCGAAAAGTGTCTGTGTGTGTATCTGTGTGTCTGTCTGTCTGTGTGTCTGTCTGTAGTTTTTTTTCTATGGCAAACGATAACAGCCGCAAATTCAAACAGAATCAAATAATTTTTTGCATACCGCTCTGATTTGTAGAGTACTCGCGACCTATTGTTTTTGGTGAAGATCGGTTGAGGGAAAGGGGTAGTTTACCTGCAACGGTTTTTTTTAGCAAGGGTAATTTTGTTTGTTTGGCAAACGATAACAGCCGCAAATTCAAACAGAATCAAATAATGTTTCGCATACAGCCCTGAATTGTAGAGTTCTCAAGATCTGTTGATTTTGGTGAAGATCGGTTAAGGGAAAGGGGTAGTTTACCTGTAACGTTTTATGTTTTAACAAGGGTATTTCCTATGGCAAACGATAACAGCTGCAAATTCAAACAGAATCAAAAGATTATTTGCATACAGCCCTAAATTGTAGAGTTCTCAAGACCTGTTGTTTTTGGTGAAGTTCGGTTGAGGGAAAGGGGTAGTTTACCTGCAACGTTTTTTTAACAAGGGTATTTTCTATGGCAAACGATAACAGCCGCAAATTCAAACAGAATCAAATAATGTTTTGCATACGTCTCTGAATTGTAGAGGTCTCAATGACTTTCGATTTTGGTAAAGATCGGTTAAGGGGAAGGGGTAGTTTACCTGCAACCTTTTACGTTTTAACAAGAGTAAAGTACTTGAAAATTTATTTAAACTTTTTGAAACAATGGTAATTGTTAAAAATAAAATAATTTTGTTGCCAGGCAATAAAATTATAATTTTTTCATTTTAATGTAATATAATATTTTTCATTTAATACAGCAATAAAAAGGCAGGTAAGACACAGCCTGGCTGTTTGGCTGAAAATGATTTTAAATATAAATCTTAGAATATGGAAGTCATGTATGGTTCTCCATACCGATATTTTAACACTGGCTCATTCGATTTTCAAATTTTTTGTATATTATTTTGGTACTTTTTTAAAATAAAATTTAATGTGACTTAGGATAATGTATAGACATGTAGGTGATGAGAGCTGCATGCAAGAAACGTTTGTTTGTGGTATCTTACAGCACGAGCGCACAATTCCTATCTATGGTTCTATACATTACACACATAGGGCTACAACGTGTAGGGCATTACAGTGATGTGGTGAAGAAGCTACACAAGGTCAACCATACGTGTGGGACCATCAGGAGAAGTCTAAAAACAAAGAGTAAAGAAACACGGCTGAAGTCCTACAAGGTGGTGGTGATGGCCCTCCTCACACTTCTCTGTGGATCTGAGAATTGGACTTTAACTAAATCCCAGGCCAGTTGTATTCAACCAGCCAAAATGAGATTTCTCAGGCACGTGGAAGGATGTACTCTTCAAGTTCGCAAAAGAAATGTCGATGTACGGCAGGAACTGAATATTATGACTCTACTCAGTAGGATTCCCCAATATCGGCTAAAACGGTTGAAATATCTTAACTAAATGGATGACTGCCGCATCAGCACACAATTATTTAATTATAAACCGAAAGGACGGAAAAGTGAGGGACATCCGAAGAAACGTTTGAGTGACCAGCTCTAGTGTATCTGCTTGGGGCAGGAACAAACCATTTTGGTTTAGTCCTTGCTGAAGATGATGATTATGATATCTATTTATTTAAATTTCCGCTTGATTTAACAATTTTACCATTATACTTGAAGTAATCATATATTTACACTGCACTAGTTCATCATAACCGGAAATTCAAAAGGCATACCATCAAGTGACTACCAAAAAGAAACTCGGTTCTCTTAATCTAGAAATTTTCAATGCCTTGATAAATTACAGAAATTTTAAAATTATGCAAACCAATTGTATGAGTCACACTTTTATCGTAACTAAAACTAGGTGTTACTTACATTTAATGTAAAAGTTGAAATTAGATTGTAACATAATATGACCAAAGGACATACATTTTGTCGTTATGAAATGTCATATTCAGCTTTAAGATGAGACTGATTTGAAGTGGTTTAAGCAATTGTGTTACATAACGGAAACTGCATTACATGTAGTTGGTGGCTGTTTATTTAGTGCTTGCCACGCGACGATTCTTAATACTTTATTGTATCTTGGATTTTAACGTTCTTTAATGTCTTGGATGGCGTAATATACTCATTACAAATTATAAGGTTTCGGACATTAGCCGTCGCGATTTAAAAATATCGGTATGGAGAACCATACATGACTTCCATATTCTAAGATTTATATTTAAAATCATTTTCAGCCAAACAGCCAGGGAAGGAATTTTAACAAAAAAATACTTCTTTCTTGCCAATAACGTAGTACACATATAAAAAATATTATCCCCTCCCCCTTCAACTATAATTTTGATTTATAGAAAATTACCCCCAGCCCGTTCAACTAGCCTCTTCATTTATAGATATTTCATCTACGTTTCTACACTGGATTATTAAGATCTTATCAGGATACTTTATCAAAATTAAGTACTTTACTCATGTTACAACAAAAAATGTTTCAGGTAAACTGCCCTTTCCCCGTAATCGATCTTCACCAAAATCAACAGACATTGAGTTCTCTATAGCTCAGGCACATATGTAAAAAATTATTTGATTCTGTTTGAATTTACGGCAGTTATGGTTCGTCATATAAAAACTTACCCATGTTAAAACATAAAACATGAGATTTATAAAACATATCTAAGATTTATATTTAAAATCATTTTTGAAATAAAATATTTTCATAGAACCTACTAACACTGGGGAAATCTGAGGAGCCAATCAGAGTTGGGCCTACCTGTCACTCTGCTGAATTTGGTGGAAAGCCCTGTCACTGTCGTCAAAGTATCAGCCTTGACAGGGTCCTCTTTTTCTGCAAAATGGGAGAGGAGGCTTGAGATGGAGTGAGTGACATGGTCCCCACCTCAATGAAGAACCCATTGTTTTATAAAAATAAATTTAAATTTTGAAAACTGAAAATTCTTTTCTTGTTGTAAATATTTATATTTTATAATCAAAATGACTTTATCAAAAAACAAACATTATTTTTTTATAATAAGTACTTACATATGTTTCTTAATATGCTTACTTTTTCTTCAATGTTGATGATCATTTCCAAACATTCTGACAAAATTGTATCTACAGAACAGTTAACATTCCCCAGGTTTCCATTTCTGCTAATTTCTCATTACACCTTCCACTGACGTATTATTAACCATTTCATAAACTATCGTATAATCTTTTCAGATTTTGTGGTACAAAATCTGAAATTTTCAGATTGCCTGGCAACAAAATTATTTTATTTTCAACAATTACCATTGTTTGAAAAAGTTTAAATGAATTTTCAAGTACTTTACTCTTGTTAAAACGTAAAAGGTTGCAGGTAAACTACCCCTTCCCCTTAACCGATCTTTACCAAAATCTAAAGGCCTTGAGTCCTCTACAATTCACTGACGTATGCAAAAAATTATTTGATTCTGTTTGAATTTGCGGCTGTTATCGTTTGCCATAGAAAATACCCTTGTTATAAAAACGTTGCAGGTAAACTACCCCTTTCCCTTAACCGATCGTCACCAAAAACAATAGGTCTTGAGAACTCTACAATTCAGGGCTGTATGCGAAACATCATTTGATTCTGTTTGAATTTGCGGCTGTTATCGTTTGCAAAAAAAAACAAATTTCCCTCGATAAAACAAAACCGTTGCAGGTAAACTACCCTTTCCCCTCAACCGATCTTCACCAAAAACAATAGATCGCGAGTACTCTACAAATCAGGGCTGTATGCAAAAAATTATTTGATTCTGTTTGAATTTGCTGCAGTTATCGTTTGCCATAAAAAATACGCTTGATAAAAAACGTTGCAGGTAAACTACCCCTTTCCCTCAACCGATCTTTACCAAAAACAACAGATCTTTAGTACTCTACAAATCAGAGCTGTATGCAGAAAATTATTTGATTCTGTTTGAATTTGCGGCTGTTATCGTTTGCCATATAAAATACCCTTGTTAAAAAAACGTTGTAGGTAAACTACCCCTTTCCCTTAACCGATCTTCACCAAAAACAATACGTCTTGAGAACTCTACAATTCAGGGCTGTATGCAAAACATTATTTGATTCTGTTTGAATTTGCGGCTGTTATCGTTTGCCATAGGAAATACCCTTGTTAAAACATAAAACGTTACAGGTAAACTACCCCTTTCCCTTAACCGATCTTCACCAAAAACTATAGGTCTTGAGAATTCTACAATTCAGGGCTTTATGCAAAACATTATTTGATTCTGTTTGAATTTGCGGCTGTTATCTTTTGCAAAAAAAAAATTTCCCTTGATAAAAAAAAAACCGTTGCAGGTAAACTACCCCTTTCCCTCAACCGATCTTCACCAAAAACAATAGGTCGCGAGTCCTCTACAAATCAGGGCTGTATGCAAAAAATTATTTGATTCTGTTTGAATTTGCGGCAGTTATCGTTTGCCATAGAAAAAAAATCTACAGACAGACACACAGACAGATAGACACACAGACACACACACAGACACTTTTCGGAAAACGACTTTTTTTCATGTTTTGAGTGTAGTAGAATCAGAATCTGCAATAATCTCGAACACGATTTTTTTTGCCATCACCATACTTCCATTCCTTAAGGAATATGGAAGTAATTAAGAAAGACGACGTTTCGACCTCTATAGAATCAGAGATCGTCTTCAGGCGAACAAAAAAATTAATACAAATGTAATTATCTGTCACTAACAAATAGATATCGTCAAAACTGCAAATCGTATTTAAATATATATTTAAATATATCTTCAGGTATATTGCTAAATAATAATAATAATAATTATTATTATTATTACTATTATTATTATAAAATATTATTATCAAAATAATATAATTATTATTATCATTATTATTATTATTATAGGGAGTTCACAAGCGGTGGCTATTTTAATTTTATTTATCTCAGGATGGCTAATGTCCGAAACCTTATAATTTGTAATGAGTATATTTTGCCATCGATTAATAATCATTTTTCGCATCGCATAACTATCTTTATGTTTAAATCAAAATGAAGTTGCTACTAACATCTCTTTTTGCTACAAATGATAATGGTATCAGTCAGCCCAGTAAAGATTTATCTAGTCTCTAGATTAGGAATTCGAAAGAGTGTGATGTCGTGGTGGGCGGAATTAGCTATGGCTGGACTTACACTGCTTTGTTGTGTATTTAAACAAGGCGTTGCTTTCCTCTGACGATGGTTGTGTGAACTTGCGTCAGTGTGGTTGTGCTTCCCTGTTCTGTCCAGCGGACTTGCAGGGTAAGTAGCGATTTTTTATATAGTTTTTCTATACTTGTGTTAACTTTGTTGGTTGGTGGTGGTTTATTCTTTTGACGCTTGTGAACGAATCTAGAATAGGTTAAGTTTGTATTTAATGTATTAGTTTAACTAACACCTGAAGACGACCTTTTAGTGGTCGAAACGGTATCTGGTAAATTCTAACGTTGGCAATAGGCCGACTTAAGCTTTCTGACATTACATATTGTGTTTTGTTCTTAAAATTTAATACTTCAAACTAGGTAGCCTATTTCGTTTCACAAAGAAATCCAGATTGCATAGAATTGTCACTTCGGTGTCATGTTTAGCATCTCGCGTTTATAATAAACTGTCACAATAAACTTTGGACTGTTTTCACACCCAGTATGATTCACATCCTTTATGTGTCACATACAGTATTTCTTTTTGCTTATCAGTCTATTCGTTTTCTTTATTGTAGGGAGGGAAAATATTTAAAATTTACCTACGATTGTAATAGAAAAGAAAACATGTTTCTGAGAAAGTATCAAATTGGTTGTAGTAAGAATAGTAACTATATGCGTGCACTATTGTATTTGATATTTAATAATTATTAATTGCGCTCGCGCGTGTGAGTGTGTGTTTAAGAAGCCTGTTTGAATTAAATTGTTTTAACGAAATCGTTGAATTTAAGTAAGTCTATCGTTCGACTGTTACCGATTTTGATGATTTTTAATTTAGAAAGATAGAAGTGTAAGAAACTATAATCGCTGAGTAAGTTCCAAAAAATCGTTGAGCATGTTCAAGACGATGTTGAAATTTTAACATTTAAGATATCATTATTTATTAAAATATAGAAGAGTTGACATCATTATTTCAGATGTTCTGTACAGAGTAACGGACTCGTTCAAATGTTAAATATTCCCAGATATAAATTTTGTCACAACCCTATTTTCTCTATTGACCACACACACGCGCGCGCGCGCGTATGTGTGTGTGTGTATATATATATATATATATATTACAGTTATATAAAGTCGTTTCATTAGTAATACCGAACGCAACTCTAATGTATAATTATATACAGTTATATAAAGTCGTTTCATTAGTAATACCGAACGCAACTCTAATGTATAATTATAATTACGGGCTAGGTCGTAGTATTTATATGCGTGTTACGTCCAATATCACTGTTGCACAGTATATCTTAGTTTTAGTTGACAGGAGAATGAATTTATTGGCATGCAATAACTACTTATATATGTAAAAAAGGAAATCTCTGAATTATTAAAATTATTTTTAAAACATTTTAATATTAAAAATGTAAGCCTATATATTCTCCTTTTCAAGAAGCTGTTTACAAAGTAAAATGACATATACGAACATAAATAAAAAAAAAACTGTTTCAGCTACTTGGGTGTATGTCATAAAATACTGAATCCAAATAATTAATTTAAATATTGCAAACCATATATAAATATATCATTGAAATATTAATTATATAAAAAAGAATAATTTACTTGTATTTTAAACAAGAATAATATTTACTTTATTTTAATCAATATTAGTTATTGTGTATCTATTTTATTTAAATAGAAACATTAGTATAAAATAAATATTAAAATTTCATTCCTCAGTTACAATTATTATTAAAATTTTTTTATTGACGTTATAAACAATTCTTTATTCAATTTTTTCTTTGTGCCATGTTTCAGTTTATTTACTGCTTTTTTCATATAAAATAATTGTTATAATTATTTATAAACAATTAACGCTTTCAACGTTGTGTTACCGTGGCGAAGTTATAGCTGTACGTGTGTGTGTTTTGACCACGGGATGATAGTGCTGGCGATTCCGGCATTCCCAAATCAAAGCGACATAGTAACCCCATCGTCATTACTAGTCTCTTCCGCTGACTCGAAATTGTCGTGGTATTTATACCGAGGTGTAAGACGACAGGAAATTTTGCTGGATGCCCTTCCAAACTTGTCAACTTTGTTTCGTCCTGCATAAGAGTTGGTTTTAAACAAATCCCTTGTCTGTTTTTGAACTAATATATAGGAGACTGCACATGATTTGTAATTGTTCACTCCTCAGTACATTTAAATTAATCGTTTATAACTCAATATTTATCAAAGTTGTTTGTAAATAGTACAATTCTTGCAATCGTTCTGTGTCTATATACGCGTCTCTTCGCTTGTCGTCTAATTGGATCTCTTCGGTTAGCAAAATCTATTTTAAGTGTACGATTTTTATTAAAAGAAACATTTAATTATTAGTAGGCTACTTGTTCATGTCCTAACGGTATCGCTTATTGTTCATCAACCTGTCCGTTCCTTTTTCCACTATTTAAAACTATTTACAATAATTTCTATCACTGCATTATTTATGTGTACACAATGTTATTATTATGGACGAATATGCAAACATGATCCTTGCAACACACACACACACACACACACACACACACACACACACTTTATAGACTGTATAAAGGCTTAGCAGACTTTCTGTTCATACACTTAACGAGTACTCACAACATTGCTCAACGTTATTTACATGTTTGTTTTAAATTATTATATATTTAGCGTACATCACATAAGGCATGTCTTTGCGCCTTTTAGAGGATTGTTGCTTATAAAGGTATCATAATAAGTGCAACAAACGTGAAAGAAAATAAATTGTAAATTAAATATATCTGTGGAATGTTGAAGAGGCTAGAATGAATTAATACTTATCATGGGAAGATTGCCTGGTCCAAAAGGAGCATAATGTCGCCATAATGGTTAAGTAGGTATTAGATAGATAGACATTATTATTTCTATAAAATGAACATAATTTGATCACAGTCTTAACTGGACATTAAACCACCCACCTAGGCTGTTAAATACATACAATAGTCTCTTACAGAGCACCATTTAACTGTGCATCAAACAAAAAAGAGTAATTTTACATGCAGTAGCAAATGCGACGGTGTAAACATTACAACTCTATTACCCTTATGTACAACTGTACAATATTTTCTAAGCTGAGAAGAACGAATTCTTGTTTGTCAATTAATTTAGGAGTATCAGTTTCATACACAAACACAGCTGCCGCCGTAAAATTACACTAAAACAATGCCACGCATGGGTCTAAAACGATTTTATTGCAATTAAGGTACTTAATACTTATCTAATCATTTGAATTGTTACATTAATATTATCATTTCATAGCACATATTTTTGTCTACCCTCTAAAATAACTTTCTTAGTTCTTTAAATTTAATCCTTTGAATTTAATGAAGAAAACTCATTCACATTTTTTATTAAATTTTTGATCACCAGGTAATTTTTGATCAAAGTGAAGTTACGGCAAAGTACAATCGTACATATTCCAAAGGAAATAAAATTCTATTATATTTTTGATAGGTTGTGGTTTAGTTTTCTTAAAATCTTGGTTTCATCCACTCGTTCAAAAGAGGGACAGTCACATGTTAGCCGATTTTGACAAGAGTATATGTGCGAAGTGAAATTATTTGTAAATTTAATCCCGTCACAAAACCCTAACTTGGAAATTCTGGAAAAGTAAGTTATTGGTAAGTATATTAGATTATAGATAATACAGAACGTTGCAGGATAACAGGTGTGACGTCACGTTCATAACTATACTGATACTTACACGCACTAAGGAGTATTTAGTTCGTAGACTCTGCACTCGACCGCTCAGGTAACTGGTCTAGCAAACCTGTCCCTGGCGATGCCTCTGTCTGATTCTAGTTGTAACACAAATTGATGGTCTGCTAAGGTCTGTAAGCTTTTGAAAAGTCTATAAATAAACCACTTTCTGCACACGTCTCGGCGTAACAAGTCCAGTACAGAGTTTCAGTACACTTCCCTTGCGTGAAACGTTACTGTTGGCAATTAGTCTTCTCGAGCCGGTTTAAAAGTCTTGTTTTCATCGTGTCTCCAATTGTTTGATAAAAAAATGGTGAAAATGTAATTGGTTCTAATTATCCATCGGTAAACAGGGAATAAAACTGGAAAGATCCATGTGGTTGAAACGAAATCCATTGTTATCCAGTGGAAAAGGGCCTTATGAATTTTTTTTTTTTACAAAAGGTGAGGAGTCTTGCTAATATATTAGACTATTTACATACTTCAGTATACTGTACTAATATGTGAATAGCTAATCCAGTTTGTACGGAGGAAATTACTTCTCAATACTTTTTAAAGGCTGTTTTTGATTTGTTGAATTTTGTAGTTTCACGACTTAATCAAATGTCGGATAGCTACATAATAAATATGTACATGCTGTAATTTGGTTAAATAGCTGTTATTGTTAATTGAGCAAATATGGATAACTAAAAAGTTTAACTACAGTAAGATTGACAGAAAGTTCTGTTTATCTGCTAAACGGAAACATGTAGGCCTAAGTCAATTTTCTGGAACTAATTTCTCAAGAATCGAATTATTATTCCTAACTACGACATAAATAGTAATGTACGCAAATTGATTCATTAACTATAAACTTCTGTGTTATAAATGAATCGGTACTTGAGACAATTCCGTGCTTTTAATAATGACCTGTTTGTCACGTAAGCCACTCCTTACGTTTGTCATATAAAAAACTCCTAATGAAATTAAGAATAAAACTTCCATTTTATCCGAAAATTGAGGAATGCGAATAATGTGTAATCTCTGTTTTCGGGAGTTCATGGGGAAAGCAACACTTACTACATGACAGTTATCAATGTGCTAGGATGCTCTTTTTGACTGCAAGGGTTGCGATAATGTGGGCCGAAGGTTGAAAGTCTTGCCACGTACACAGGACAAACCTCTATGGAATAACAAGTGCCTGATGTGAGTTTCTTCCACAGACAGATTCTCTTACCAACACGCGTCTCCCACTACGCCGGATGCCACTAGCAAAATACTAAATTATCTTTATACGTATTTAATTTAACAAGGAGATAAGATAAATTAAAAAAATTAAGCATTTACATGTTTTATGTATTCGGCCTATTCCTTTTATTCCTTTTTTAAAGATACTTATGTACTTTACGCTTCATTTAGCGCCTGCGTCATTGTGTATAGCTGAAGGTGGCTTTTCTGTTCACTGAAGTCGCTTGCAATAAATTCGACGATTTATCCCTTTTTGTTTTTCCTAACAGACCATCCGATATTCTCACACTCTTGAAACATAAATATTTAATAAGCACTCGCTTTGGATAAACGCATTCCCCGGTTAAACTCACCAACAGAAAGCCACCACATTCAAACCAAATGGAATGGTACTGGGGTACAGATTTCCTGCTGAGAAATACGATTTTATAACTCTGCTACTTAATTAGTAATTTTCAACACGCGGACTTATCTTTCTGTACAGTATGTGGACATTGCGGAATTTGTTTGCTTTTGTAGGAAAGTCTGAAAAAGTTAGAAGCTGCGTACTGAAATGACTCAGAGTTTTGGCGTCATTCTAAATTAATATTTATAAATTAAGTTACTACTCAATTTAAATATTACAATTTAATAAGCAATTTAATAATTTAAATTAATCGGTTATATAGAGTATAACATAGACTCAGTTGTGTTAGAGGTAACATGAACTATTAGCCACACTGTAATTCCAATAACCGTAGCAAAATAGGTAATTGAATCAATGTAATAAAATGGGTTACTGTACTGCTACGTTTCGCAAAACGTTCTCGATGAAATAAATAAACTGTATAAATGCAGGCAGTTAAGTAATCCTAAGTAAAATTTTAAACTACACAAGTCAATCATAAATTTAAAAAATCTAAGATTATTGAAATTCATAACCTAATGCACTTATGTGCAGAAAGCTATTTTGTTCTACCTTGTTTGGTTCAGATGTGAAAACTCGATGAATTCACATAATTCCAGCTTATCTACACATTACACAGAATAAACAAAAAATGTTCGTAGATTACTTTATTACTTTTATTAGGTTGATTACTTTTCAGTGTGCAAATAACATTGCCCCAGTTTCATTATAACTGCTGGTACAATGTAGTTTCACAAACTATAGTTACAGAAGTAGTGTAAAGTATTATTAAAATAAATTGTACTATTGAAAATAAAATCAAACGAAAATTATTTCTTCCAATTAAACACAGAATGCAAAGATGAAATTGTTAATACACATCAGTCATTTAAAATAGCAACATAAAACAACATACGATAAAATCAATAATTTAAGTTGAAATATAGGGCTACTAAAATCATTTTAGTGTCTGAATAATTTTGTAAAAGCAAACTTGCTAGTTAAGTTTCATTATACAGTATGTCGTTTTTTAATGAGATTTTAAGTTTGTTAAAAGAGAATGAAAAAAATTTATCATTTAAAAATTTTTAATTTTTAAAGCTCGGAGACAAGAAAAACAAAAACTGGAAAACGTGAGTCTAACAAACCTTTTGCATTAATATTCTAAAAAGTACATCTTATTTCACCCTTGCCTTCTCAAAACGTTTTTTATTAACTCGGAGAGCTTGAGAATAGAAACATCTGTTGCGACTGGCTTCATTATTGTATAAACGCTATTGTTCATGATTTTTATTGATGTTTAAATTGCCTTGAATGCTTTAAGCTTTGTCGGAGCTTCTGTATCGACCACTTTTATTCAGAAAACGTTTATGGTTTTATATTAACATTCGTTTTATTCGGAACTTACCCTATTCAATATAATTTTACGTTTAGCAGGTTAGTTAGTTATATTTTAATTTAGTAAAAATTAGCAGGGGTGACAAACACACGCTGTTGGGAATATTTTACAACACAGTATACCATGGTTTTCATAACTACAGCTCTTATCGTGTGGGATCTCTACACTGGGCATATTGGATTCGAATCCCACTGGCAACAAATTATAATTTGTCTTTAAACGGCTATTCGCTTTGCCTTGCCCGTATCTAATGAGGTTCCTATACTCATATAGGAACTGAAACTCATGTCAAATTGCTGGTACTATATCCAAATGAGTGAGGAAACCTACGTACACACACACACACACATCACGAATGTTTGCAGAGTGGTACTGAGTTTCGGTGTTCACTAAAGAAGAAGTGGTAATCAATAATGCACATCAATTAAATAACACAATCTTTCTTTGAACTGTTACGTTCGTTGTGAAAAGAGGCTTACGCGCTTTAAAACGTACCGGATAAGAAAGTGTCTAGCAATACTAACCATTTATTGCTAGTACTGATTGAGAATTTCTGTCTTACAAATATGGACAAATGTTTTATAACACCCACGGAGTGAAGATCGGAGCGTATACTTGAGCTTAATTAAGTCAGACGTTTAGTTCTACGCTTATCACTGTGTTCGTTACAAGTCGATTAAGGTTTGTAAAATCTGCAGGTTTATCACCAGAAAATTACGTTTTCTCTAACAAGTTAATGGCAATGTCCTGAGAAATCTGCAGAGGTTACAATAAGGCTTATTTACATATTCAGTGTGTAAACTATTCGGAAACCTTTCTTATTTATAAATTAAGAATGAAAACTGTAATAGGAAAAAAGGTAATTGAAAATCACCATTATTAATGTAGACGCAAACATTCGATTATTGACCAGGTACATACAACCACTGATGTATCCGAAATGTCTGACCCACAGTAAATAAAAATGTAGAAGACTGGTAAATGATATTGACATCTTGACAGAAGGCAAGGATGTAGCAGAGGATGCGACTAACATATAGAAAGTGATGATGAAGACTTAGGGAAGAAAATTGAATGAGAAGAAATAAGTTTATAATACAGTTATTATACATTATATACAGTTTCCCGGTAAAAGTAATATTTCTGTCAAAGCTGAAGAGACTATCATATTAAGTAAAAGTAAGTCTTATAATCAAGTAGGGAGGGAGAATTCGTTTGAATTATCCAGATTATAGGCCTATCAGTAATACATGAACGATTATGATTAGTGATATCAGTATCAGTGACTACGAACGATATCAGTAAACAAATTTTCACCATTAGTAACATATTTTATTACACGTGACTTAAAATAAGATTATGTTACTCCCTAGTTATTTGCTACTAGCTACTTACTAATTTGTACGTAATTAGTATTACTTACTAGCCACTTTCTTCAAAATTTGTATTATATTAAAACTGATGGCGATTATTAATTTACTGAATGCGCATCAATTTTGTTAACGAGAGTAATATTAAATACAGACAAATTGTTCCTTACACATTTTAGTCTGATTTGGATAATATGACAATCAAAATACTTTTTATACACAGTACAGCTACATGAGTACCTTGCTTCGTGACGAAAATGGCAAAAAACAAATCAAGCTATTTACTGATTAGAATACAATAAATAATGAGATTTTGATACAGAGTGCTAACTTCAAAGTTAAATTTGCTCTTTCTTGATATAGTTGTTGACGGTATGTGTAATAAGTAAGGCGGCGTTAACAAGGACATTAACAAGCACCTTAGCTAGGGACCTGACAATACAAATTAACCTATATAATCTAATTTCCTAGATTAATTCATTCGCATGAATAAGTTAAGTTAATTCACATAAATTAAGTTTATGACAGTAAATAAAATCATTAAATGAGTTTTGAGACACATAGTATAGACCTACAGTTTTATGAATTAGCAAGTTTATTATTGACGTATCCTTAGTTCTCTCATTATAAATTTTTAATACAGTATACGCAATGAAATTTCTTATATATGTAATTCGCAGAGATACTGAACTGCGCTTATAATAACAGATATTCATGTTTTGTTTTTGAATGTGCAATATTCTCGGAAAATATTTCTACAGTTATTTATTCTTTTGCAGCACAGAACAAGTCTAGCGTGGCGAAATTCAGTTTTTATTAATGTGAAAGCATGAGTGCCGTTATAAGGCATCACAATGTATCGTTCAAAATTGCTACACTGCTTCCCTCTGAACAGATTATTTTTTCAAATGCAATAATTGAAAATCTTCCACAACTGTTGCCGGAGACAGTAAACGGACACCACGTATCTCTTACGTTACTGAAACACAAGACGTCTCTGTTTTAAGTATACTAAGTGAAACTTAAAGAGATTCTGACATTCTCAGATTTTTGTGATTTTCCATAACAGTATCATTCAGGCCAACAGTACTTGTGGGCATTTTCACACTGAATACGATTTTGTGTGCATAATTTTCTATCCTTACTACTGTCATACGGCTATGATGACCATTATTTTTCTGAATGTCCGCCCTTTACAACTGTAATTAAATTTAGTAGAATCTATATTAGTATTCAAAAATATCGCCTGTTTTTTTTATTGTTGACGTTTCAGCTATTTGTTTTTGCAATCCTTTTTAGGAACAAATTATCATTAACTTGAACTCTTATAAGAACTACAAATTTACAATTTCTATATTGTGAATTATAATTTTTTTATAAAAATAAGAACTTTATTATCACACACTTTGCACATGTTTTCTGCATCACATGAGAAGTCACCTGTTTTAGGGCGTTTTCAGGGACACGAGTGCAGTTCCAGTCTTGAACAATTCACGGTTGCATGTCATCCCACAAAAAGAAGGAGAATTCAGAAGGTACACAGGAATATTATATAAGACCATGCCAGTTCTACTAAACCAGCGAGACAAATAAACCTGGAAACAAATTTAGAAAAAAAAAAACAAAAAGTATAGTGTTGTCTCGGGTAAGAAGAGAAGGAAACCTAAATACAAATATACAAATGGTAATGCGGAGGGAGTGAGGATGAGACGATATAGTTCGAAAAATTGTTTTCAAGAGATGGGTAGGAAGGAAGCTAAGGGGAATCCAAGGAAGAGGTGGTTGGACGACCTTAAGGAGGAGCTCACGAGAATAGACATACGGAGATGCATCAGACTTGCGGATGATAGAGAAGAGTAGATGCATCCTTTAGGAGTGACATGGGTAGTTCTATGTTATATGGCTCAGAAACTCCGGTACTTATAAGATAAAATCTTAGATCTATGCGTGTGAAATGACTTTCCATTCTCGGTTTACAGTTACAAGCAAGAAATCCGCATTGGAAATGAAGTTATGTTAGCAGTTGGTTAGACCTATTGTATTCTCTGATAAAAGTAATGAAAACATACCATATTAGGACATTTTAAATTACAAGGCTGCCACAGCAAATTATTGAGTCTAATAGTCTGCTAGACAAGTGGACGGAGTCTGCGCGCTCACACACAAAAGACAGTATTTTCCCTCATGCTGGAGCAGTACTTATTGTGTGAAAAGTAGTAGCAACGTTTGAGTAAAACTTTTGTATCTTGCGGATGTCGTTCGTGTACAAGATATCCAGGTCCTTTGTGCAATTAAAAAGTTGTGTCACCTTTCGTTATGCTTCAGCTCGCCTTATCGATACATGCACATTAAAAAATGTAGTTACGATAATGTTTTCAATGTTACGATCCATTCTGCACATGAACTTGTAGACGGAAAGTTACTGGAACACTACTGTTAGTCCTATGAGGACAATCAATGCTTTAAGATTGTGTTACATACACCTCTAGTTAGGTTAAACACTAAAACAAAAACCTCTGATGGAATAAAGCGTATAAAATTTAAGTGCTTATTTGGATTCGTCAGGAATACTAAAAAAGTATGCGGTTACGAATTTAAAATACAAAAAATTGTGTTATTATTTTATTATTTAGATGGTCATTATTTTGACCTTTAAAAATTTTGAATTAAATAGTTTAGTTTTAAGTCGTAAAAAGGATAACGGTAGCACCTATAGATTTTATCGTTAACTAACGTGCGTCGATAAGAACCATTAGGTTGTAAATAATTTATCACGAAAATGTGTTTTTGGTTACGCTTGAAAGAAATAATATGATTCGGCTGCTCTAAGGCAACCAAATAAAATACCACTTTTAAGCTCTCAAAATTTGCGCTTGATTAGGCATTCATGACGACCTACACTCCTTACGCTTTAGCGCGTCTGCTGGTAGAAGAATGATTTTTTCGCAATTTTTTGTTAGAATTTTACATACTTTTTTCAACTACTTATTGCCTTGAGGAACTAACATAATAACAAAATATTTTCCAATACTATGCACAGAATATTATAAACTTTATGGAATACCATCAGTCAGCCTTATAGAATAATACAAATTTAACATGTTTAGTGCGCATGTTATACATATAGGCCTACTAAGAAATTAAAGCATTCGTGTAACTTATAACATATGTTATAAGTTTAACATAACATAAAAATATTTTGAATGGTTTAAAAAACATCATATTGATTCCTTCTTGCTTACAAAAATATAATCAAGTTATGTTTTAGTGATAAACATCAAAATCAATAATATTGTTAACGTGGGTTAAATTTTCAGACTATCGTTTTAACTTGAGATAAGCAAAAATTAATTCATTCAGCTGTGGTGCAAACAATTTGTTTTTCAAAGCCAAATGTGTGGATGTTTACACAGCAACAACCCGTAGACTGGTGCTGAAATGAGAGTGTATCTTAAAAATTACATCGCCTGTTAAGAAATATTTATTCAGAGAATTCTGGCCTGTAGCACACAATAAGTTTGGCTTGTTACGTTTAGATAAGCCACTATCTCACCCCTAACCTGTATACTCCCCTCAAGGGTCAAATTTAGAGGGAGAATAAAATATACCCTGAGTGCAACTAAATCACTACATAGAAGAGTATTTGGCAGGAATGTTTATAGTAGGAACACGGAAAGATTTACACCACTGTCTTCTCTCTGGTGCATATACAGGATACAAACAGATATCGTGTATCTTGTTCACGTACCGGAAAGGTAATAAACTAACTTAAGTATTCGCAGTGTTTCTTTAAGTTAACCATACGTTACACTGCTCTGTGCATAGAAATAACACAGGGATCTAATTATGTAAATTGTATATATGTCATTAAAATATATTATTATGTAAATTATACATATATCATCAAAGTATGTTACTTCGACAAATTATTTGCATTATTAAATTGTATACAGACAGGACTCAAGAAGTATGTGTAATTAAAATTCGTTTAACAGTTTTATTTTAACAAAACGTTTATAAGTGCAACAGTAACATAACATTACTGTCATACGCGTTATAGGCCAAATTATACTAATTCACAGTTTTCTCATCACCTCCCTGATAATATTTGTAGACTTAGACATATTCCTAAGTTTATTTCCAGGAGCGTTAGCAAATTTATTCCAAAATGTAATATTATTTTGCTATAATCTATAATATTCTACACAAGTACAACGATAACAAATAGATACATTTTCATATCAAACTTTTTCAATTTTTTTTTGGTAATAATATATCGATGTGACATTGTTATTAGTCCGGGAGTCAGTATAATTCCTTGTTAAATCATACCATCTACGATTATACAAGAGGATAAAGGGAACTTTAGGAATCAAAGGAGTAAAGCAGTTGAACAATTTAAAATTTAAAAGGTGACGAAGGAAAGCAAACGATAACAACAACATTTGGTTTTGAGAAATCTCCGTTCCCTGTAAACTTTGGCCAGACTTCTTACAGATAGATTTCACAAACACGAGGTACAAATTAACGTTGTTTCGAATTAATCTCTTATGATGCAATGGGTAATAAGTTTAATGTACTTTCATTGTGTCTGCACTATTGTTGAAGTTGAATTATAATTTGCATACACAAATTACAGTTGCTTTAGAAAAATATTTCAGTTCCTACGGGAGCTTGGAAATTATATAAGACTACGCATTCTAGAATACAGTTCTATAAAACTTATAATAATACACTAACTGTTTAAAAACTTTGAAACAACAGTATTGAAAATTAATGAGAATTCAGTCATTTATTACGTTTTAAATATTCGTAAGGTTAATTATTAAGCTAGTTAATGTAGTACGTTTTGTACAAATGTATTTGACTTAAGATAGTAAATTTTCATAAGTATTACACTGTGAAAGTAGATGTTAGTGAAGGCAAACAGAGCACTTCAAAACGTGCAGACGGCATTTTAGTAACGTTCTTGCACAATTCTAAATACGATGGGGTTTTCTGTTAAAAACAAGCAGGATTTTGTTAGTAACTAGAACAACACATTTTTTTTATATGATAAGTTTCAGGAATTTATCGCAGGTTTTGAACATGCGAGTTTCCTTCAAGGTTATATCCAAAAACTTGATTTAGTTATAAGTTTCGGTGTTGTTAAAACTGAAAAGCCCAGAGAATTCATTGATTTGTTAGGGGTAACAAAATCAAGTCTGAAAGCAGCTTACAAGTAGCTAACAGTTACAGACTGCAAGTAAGGAGCTGAGCTGACCAGAATAGGCAAGTATTCATTAAGAACATGCCGTGAGCAGTGGCCAATAAACCACGTATTCCACAATGGCTGACGTATAACGTGAAGTGATCGCGCCGAGAATAAAGTAGTCGGCAGGAAACCTTAATGTTTGCCAATACAACTGACTTCTTTCTGTCATCAATGAGGCAAACACTATTATCGTAATGACACCAACACAATGCTTCATCAGTTTAAGTTTCTTGAATGATTTTGTATGTTTTATGATGTTATATTTGCATTTTTGTTTATTATTTAACAAATGTAAACTTAATTGAAATCACTTTTGTTGTAAGTAGGAGTAAAATACAGTTTCTGCTATATTCGAGTGAAATTGTATAAAGAAGAAAAGATAAAAACTAAACACAGGTAAAATTACAATTATTCAAAACTAATAGGAAAACCCGTTAATTCAGTGTTAAAGGGAATTTTACTCGTAATTTTAATTTTAAACTGGCAACCTTTTTTTTCAAGAATGGTCCCTGTATAAGATGTGTGCTTGTTTAGCTACGCTACCACCGCTTGGTATATACAGTATACACGTAATAGGTATTGTATACGTAACGACACACACACACACACACACACAGAGTTGCATAAGCTACGTTGTTTTTCTCGCGTGTTTCCTGTCTAAATTTTTATAAAATTATAGAGTTGTGAATGTTTAAGATCCTCAAATAAAATACCTGAAGAAAAATAAACTATAATCGAAAAATCGACGTTTTCTGTTTTAATTAATTTTCAGAGCCTTGTTAATTTACTAATCATGGGAAATAAAAAATGAAAATTTATACACAGTGTTGTATTACGTTTGTAATTAACTGGACTGTATTTAAAACCTTCATCGTTCCGACTATTAGTACAACAGACCTGTTATGTCTTGTCATCCTGTTAAATTAACTCCAATACCGGAAGGAATACGTTAAGGTTTAAGCTATGTGTCATAGAGATGTTATAGAGATGGCACAATGTTCGAAATGTTACAGAATGGAGAGTTAGATCTTAACGAAAGGAGACGGATGGATGATCAGTGCGCTGAATTTCGACCAAGTACGTAACGATTACGTAAGCTGAAAACACTCCACTTAATCATCACTGTGCCTTTCTGAGCAAAGCGAGCTTTCAGTTTTAACTCGACTGTTTGGCGTTTGTCTGTCTGTCTCACTATCTCTCTGTCTGTCTGTCTCACGATAACTTTTCAATGCATCCACCAATTTTCGTAAAAAGTGGTACGAGTCTCCACACTACTACCACATAGACGTCTATTGTTTTTGAGATTGACTCCTCCAAAATTAGGGAACGACGGCAAAAGTAGTAAGGTCAAAATGTTGAAAAAAACGCAAAAATCTATGTGGGGTATCAAATTAAAGAGAATTTTGATCAAAATCTGAATGTAGTGTTGAGTTTTGGAAATTTAAAAGTTTTAAGCCATTAATGCCTAAAAAAGAGATGAAGAAATATAAAAATTCGTACTGGGTATAAACTACGACTAAAGGCACAAACCAGAATGTAGTGTTCCCTCTGAACATTTTTTAACTTTAGAGGTAACATGGGCCAAAAGTGAAAGCCAACATTTAAAGAAAAATGTTAATGTTTACTTGGGATATCAAGTAGGAATTTTATTTACAAAACTCTGTCTTTAACAATATGATGAAATTAATGTCTGTCAACATGCCTTGTACATTTCGAACCGTCATCAAAAAGTCTATACGCTATGTTTGCAATATATCTATTAAAGCCAAGGTTATAGCTAGGCCCTATATTGTTTGTTATTTAGGCATTATGGTTATAAATTTACCTAAAAATCGGTACGGAGAACCCATACATGACTTCCATGTTCTAATTAATTATAAAATTATTTTTAATATGTACACTCAGAACGAAACTAAATATATCAGCATGCTTTTAGTAAAAACGCTGAGAATGGTAATCAAAATACGAATGTTACATAGTTGTTAATATTTAAAAAATTAAGAATTAATTTGATGAATTATCTTTTGTTTAAATAACGCGAAAGAAAGCGAGTAACGCTCAGCGTTTGTAATCTGTGAATTTCTGGAAACGAAAAATTATTTTGTTTACGTATCCGTGGTTACAATATTTTCTTTACATGGAACGATATAAATTGTTAATATTTTATTAAATTTTTTACTTCCATGTTCCATAAGGAAATGGAAGTATGGCCATGGCGAAGAAAATCGTGTTCGAGATAACGGCTGATTCTGATTGTACTACCCTCAAAACATGAAGAAAAGTCATTTTTCGAAAAGTGTGTGTGTGTGTGTGTGTGTGTGTGTGTGTGTGTGTGTGTGTGTGTGTGTGTGTGTGTGTGTGTGTGTGTGTGTGTGTGTGTGTGTGTGTGTGTGTGTGTGTGTGTGTGTGTGTGTGTGTGTGTGTGTGTGTGTGTGTGTGTCTATCTGTGTCTGTGTGTAGTTTTTCTATGGCAAACGATAACAGCCGTAAATTTAAACCGAATCAAATAATGTTTTGCATACGTTCCTGAATTTTAGAGGACTCAATGCCTATTGTTTTTGTTAAAGATCGGTTAAGGGAAAGGGATAGTTTACCTGCAACATTTTATGTTTTAACAAGGGTAATTTTTTCTATGACGAACGATAACTGCCGTAAATTCAACAGAATGAAATAATTTTTTACATATACAGTACACCTGAGTTGTAGAGGACTCAAGGCCTATTGATTTTGGTTAAGATCGATTACGGAGAAAGGGTAGTTTACCTCCAACGTTTTATGTTTTAACAAGAGTAAAGTACTTAATTTTGATAAATAAAGTATCCTGATAAGAAGATCATAATAATCCACTGTAGAAACGAAGATGAAATATCTATAAATGAAGAGGCTATCTGAACGGGGTGGGGGTAATTTTCTATAAATGAAAATTATAGTTGAAGAGGGAGGGGATAATTTTTTTTTGTGTACTACGTTATCGGCAACAAAGAAGTAGTTTGTTGTTAAAATTCCTTCCCGGGCTGTTTGGCCATAGTACAATGTTTTCTGCAAAGCCAGACGTTTCGGCAGTGCCATCGACTACCATCATCAGTGAAAACCGGTGCGATAACGTGAGGTGGTATACGTTAGTGATCACAGTACTGTTGTTAAGGCTGAAGCAATAAGTAGAAAGACGTAGTTTCTATGGAAATATTTCATTTCGAAAATGATTTTAAATATAAATCTTAGAACATGGAAGTCATGTATGGTTCTCCATACCGATATTTTAAGTTTCGGTCGAATAATTTTTATAACAGCAATACAAAAATTACCCCCTGCCCCACCAACTACCCTTTTCATTTATAGATATTTCATCTACCTTTCTACAGTGGATTATTATGACATTAATTTCAGGATACTTTATCTATCAAAGTTAAGTACTTGCTCTTGTTAAAACGTAAAACGTTGCAGATAAACTACCCATTTCCCTTAACCGATCTTCACCAAAATCAATAGGTCTCGAGTCCTCTGGAACTCGGGCACATATGGAAAATATTATTTGATTATGTTTGCTTTTGCGGCAGTTATCGTTAGCCATACAAAACATTCTACACACAGATACTTTTCTGAAAATTACTTTACTTTATGTTTTGAGGGTAGTAAAATCAGAATCTGCCCTTATCTCGAACACAATTTTTTTCGCGATCACTATACTTCCATTTCCTTACGGAACATGGAAGTAAAAAAACAATAATACAGCAGTTCAGAAATTTTACTGTTTATTATACTACTGTCGGAAAATGACAATTGTTATTTTACTAAATCAAAATAGACTGACAGAAGTTTTCCCAATTTTTCAGACATTTAAGAAATTATCTGATATTGATATAAGTGTATTTCGATCAAAAAGTAAGTGAACGCTGCAGCGCAGGGGAAGAATAGTTTATACAAGTGTTTATAAATGTAGGCTATATATAATGTAAATGAGTGTGTGTGTGTGTGTGTGTGTGTGTGTGTGTGTGTGTGTGTGTGTGTGTGTGTGTGTGTGTGTGTGTGTGTGTGTTTAAGAGCATCTGGCGTTGACGTGAAATCAGGAAGTCGACGTGAGATTTTGACTCTGTGTGAACAATAGTACCTGTTTTCTGCAACGACGTACAGTTGAAACACCGGAAAAAATTTCCAGGGGAGATAAAATAAACACTGTCCATGCAGGGAGCACAGTCAATAAACGACTACACATTTTTACTGTTACATGGCGTTGCGGTGTGTATGTTGGTCTGTTCTTTGTTTCGTCATTTCTTGACGGCTAACAGAATAGTGCCCTGATCACACGATGTAAACCAAACTCCATAACTGCATTTTATTGCAAAGTAAGTTTCGATTAGATTTGTGTTTAGAATTTTTGTAGAAAATTTAATGAAAATAACATTTTGTACGAGGAAGCGATCGGAGCTTGATCAGAACACTGCACTTTCATCCATTGTTGTTTCCCATTATCGTTATAATTTTCAAAATATAATTTTACTGTCCCAAGCCTGTTAGCTCCTAATCATTAAGGAGTCACTGCATCAAAATCTCGTCCTCTTCGTCGTAACTTATTCGTATTTGGTGTGATTGCGATTCTATACAAATATAATAAAATTTAGAAAATTTAGAAAGCACCATTTTAGATCTGTATTTCACGTGAGTATTCAGTTTTTATCCCATATAATAGCACTGAAAATATACTGACCTAGTAATTTATTAAAATCACTAAATTTGAGGATTTGATAAATTTGTTGATGAACCTACAAACATTGAATATATTGCACGATAAATAGCGCTTATTATAATTAGCGTGTTTATAAAGCAGAATTGTTGAATTCAGTGTAAGTTTGTTTCCAATGATTAAATTGCCTGACGTTGTTTTCCTGTCTCCTGTGTAGATTTATTTCCATGGTTCCAAAGGTCGCTGCCTAGACTGGTAGACAGTAGATACGTTAATGTAATATTATTATATTGTTATGAAGATCGCTGTGTAATATTGTACTCCTCGTAAATGATTACAATATTTCATTGCATCTAGGTACTGTTTATATAATTACTATTTCACTTTTACAAAAAATAACAGATTTTGTAATAAATTTGTAAAACGGTTAAAGTTGGTATAACGTTTTCAAGGCAAATGGAAACAATTTTATACTTTACGGTTCTATATAAGAAACTATAACACGTAAGCTGTATTAAACATTAAAATTCAGGATGCTCGCAAATGGTTTTATGCCGTTCTTGGTTAAAAACTACAACTCCATTAATAAAATATTTTTCGTTGACAAGTTGAACATTGGATTCCTTCTCCTCTCTTATTACTGATAATAAATATTAAATGGAAAGTTTGATACAAAGGGTCTGGTATTTTATATTTTTGCTAAACACGAACAAACAATGAAGATTTCTGAACTGAAAACTCAATGCAAAATATAATTTTGACGAGTGTTACAACAAAGACAAGATACTATAATAGTGTTACTGCTAAAAACGTAGCAAGCATAAAAAATTTACCAGCCAAACAGTGTTAAATTTTCTCACCCTCTGCCTCAATGTTTAGTTTTTTATTCGCTTTCTCAGTTTGTTTATTTGACGACGTGAGAATTGAGTATTTGCTTTACATTTTTCAAGTAGTCCTGTTTACATCTTACAAAAACATTCAATCGCAAATGCTGTAAAATGCGAATAAAATATTGTTAAGTAAACGCAAAAGTATAAGTAAATGCAAGTAAGAATAAATACGACACTTACTTGAATTGAATTACTTAAAGCTTTGCTTTCTTACATTACGTGGAATTTAAGGTGTGAGGTGTGAGCTACAGCTATCACTATTGTGACAAATATAAAATATTTTGTGTTCGCCGGAACATTATGTAATAATAAAATTACAAAACAGGCAATAATTATTTCATCAGAATAATAACGCGCGCGCGAGTGAGTGTAATATTCAATATTTGTTTGTATAGAAAGACAGACACATACACGTGTATACACCAGAATATTTACAAAGTAATATCCAAAAAACGTAGTAGTTGAAGTATACCTATAATAAACTGACTGTTCTTAACATTACCATTAAACCTATTATTACTGTTGTAGGCCTACATATTATTAATATAATATTATTAATAATAATAAAACTTCTCGTGCAAGAATATATTTTTTATTATTTTTTGAATACTGTCTAACACTGTTTCAATAGTATTAACTATTTGGATATACAAATTAATAAATTTAAAAAATTTTTTAAATAAATTGTTCAAAAATCAGTTTTTTTATATGTAGACTAAATTTAATGTTTTATATATGTATATAAAAATATGTTATTTAACTAATTGTAAAATATAATATTATGTACACACACACACTTATGTTTTGTGCTTATACATAACAATACACGTGCTTATTGTTTTTTTAAATTAGTAATTTGAAAATACTACCATTTTCGTATTAATCTGAATTTGGTAATAAATATAAACAACAAAAATAGAATATAAAATTGAATGCCCTTACTGTAACAAATTTAATGTAGGCCAAAGTAAAAAAAACGTTTAAAATAAAGGTTTATACAACACCGTAATTCATATTTAAAACCAGATATACATACATCAAATTTAGCTACACACTGTCAGAAATAATCACACACTTCCAAATATAAATAATATCACTTTATTAAGACACATTTCCAAAGGTCCAAAAATGACCTTATGGGAAAATTTAGAAATATTTAAGCATAAAACAAATAATAAATTAGTACCAGAGCAAATTCAGATTAATGCAAAAAACGATAGTAGCCTATTTTCAAAATTACTAATTTAAAAAAATAATGAATATTTATATTATATTTTACAATTAGTTTTATAGCATATTTTTATATTCATATATAAAATATTAAATTTAGTCTACATTCAAAACAGGTGTTTTAATCAATTGATTTTTAATTTTTTTAACTTTATTAATTTGTATATCTGATGATGATAGTTATACTATTAGAACAGTGTTATATTAAAAAAATAATAAAAAATATATTCTTGTACAAAAAGCTTTATTATTATTAATACTAATATAAAAAATACATACAACTGAGGAAATATGAATGTAATATTATAAATATTATTATTTTTAGTATTGCTCATGGCACGTACATGTGCAGTATTCTAGTTAGGGGCATTACGTACTCCCAGCCTGATCCGGATTCCAAGATCATTTATTCTCTCTAACGATGAATAATAAATTGTGGTATCTTTCATCATTAAGACTTCAGATCAAATATGAATTACTTTTTACTTTTTCTATTAATACAGTTTTATTAAAGTCATGTAGAGTGTAAATTTTCATAACGATTTATGATACAGTCATACTTACGAAGAATTTGATACATCAAAGTAACTTTTGAACAAAAATATTTACTCCAGTAACATGATGCTTTATGCGTTATATTCGCCGACACACAGAAGCGACATAGATTATACGTCGCAACCCGTTACAGTACAGTATTTCTAAATTACAACGTCTTATTTCTGGCGTCTTTCTGCTGGTGTTTCTGAAAATATTGTTTACTCGGTTTCCTTTGCTAGTTAATGTCGCTGCCTCGACTAGGTTTGTAATTAACTGGATAAAATTGGCCTGAATAATTAAGACAGTCACGAGGCAGGGGGCCTTAATAAATAATTCAAAAGAGTCTGTTGAATTTTTCGCTTTCATTTGTATGAAATAATCATATTTTTCGCCTTCCCGTACACCGTAAGAAAGAAAACTTTATAACGTACAGTTTGATTTATTACTGTCCATAATTACAGCAACTGCCTGTTAGATACGTTACCTTACTTGTTATCAAGTGCTGTGGGTATCCGTGACGACCCAACACAACATTAACTTATCAATCGCTTTCGTGTGCAAATTAATTTTGTCTGTTAAAATGCATAATGCCTAAAGATATTTTATAATAACGCTTTATTGTAAATTATAATTCGTAGTAAACGCATACGTTGACAGACAGGTGATATAGGCTACGCCTACATTAAACGCAAAAGTTTAAACACGTAGACATGCCTGTATGCCATATGTATCTTGGTTCGTAGTCTATCTATTTGTACATCTTTATGTATGTACGAACGGTTATAGAATATTATACCCGAATACATTATAATCAGTGTGTCAAGTTCAATATATTTACGTGTTTTTTCTGTAATACATTTGATGGTGTTGTTATTTTACTTGTTAGTTTGTCATTAAATTAGGGTACATATAGTTTTATTTAATCTATAGAACATATATAATGTTGATTATTGCAACAATGTAATATTTATAAGAATCATGTAATGTACATGCTGTATGTTCCTATTTTCAAATTTGTTTTGATTAGTGGTGAATATTACCTTAATTAAGTTACACTGTAACTGTATTAACATTAAAATTATATTTTTTATAGGTTCAATATTGTATTAATACGTATTTACATTGCTACATATGCGCAGTGCATATATATATATATATATATATATATATATATATATTCATGGTTTTTATACGAATGAATTCACGTGTGCGTAAGTAAAGCAACATTCTGTGCATTCTGCTTCCTGAATAGAAACAGGAACACAGAACGGTAACATAGATTACAAGCGCATTATTAAGGAAATTCTTTGATTATATTGATATAGCCAGATTACTCTGTGTTAAATACGAGCCATGGTCTTCGATTAACAAAGTGAAAGGCAATTATTTTGGCAAAAAGTAAAGTACACTGAAAGACAAGACAGATGGGATTGGTAGGTTCTGACATGTTGTTAAGGGAACACACACAAACAACCATGCGTGTTAATTCAGATATATGGACAACGAAATGAAAACTTTTTGCGTGCAAGCAATAACATTTTACGCTGGCAGCGGAGAAGGTTTAATAAACTTTAACGCCCACAGTTCATAAACTTTTTAACTTGCGAAGTCAGATAAGTTTCAGTGTAGATTCAAGGAACGACATCATCGTAAATTGCAAGTATACGACATATCATACGCGAACGATAAACACGAGGCTCACTCACTCGTATGGTGTTCGCCACGGCGCAACAACATAAATAGAAAGAATACAACTGTAAAATATATTATCATTTCCACACACAATTTTTCCTAGCTGCATACACATAGAGACCCGAGGGAAATATGAGTTTATGTTGAGTCAAACCAAACTGGAGTGCGCGCGTATTACACTTGCGTCCCGCTTTTATGTGCCCCATAGGACAGAGAAAGGCTTTGACAACTACCCACCACTTACAGTACTGCCCTTTTTATTTAAACACATTCTAAATAAATATTTCACCGCACTACATTTTCACTCTCTTGAAGTTGACTTTTCCATACCGGCACGTTGACAGAGATGCGTTCATTTCCTCTTTAAAATTAATAATACACTTCACAAGCTAGCGAATCACTTTGTCTTACCTCCGTAACACGTAAAATATACTCGATTTCTGTAGTTCTCCGTTTGCGTGGAAACAATAATTTGTTTGGGTACAAGTATTGTGTAGCAGGTAAACAAACGATCTCCTGTTTTACGTGCCCCTCTTGTCAAGACGTATGTGAACTATCAGCAATGACAGAATTAAAAAAAAAAAACACCGTTTCTGATTTGTACAATGTATCGGATAACAATTCTCGATTTTTGTATAAGTAGTTTTAATTATAGCTGGAAAATTTTCTGCTTTAAAATTTACTTTCTAATAAATGCTTTGTAGTTTTGTACCTATCTAAATAGACTCGTAATTATAAAATCGTTTTATATAATATTTTATCTATTCTATTTTATCATCATACGCGTTACACATAATATTTAATCTGGAACTTTGAATCTAACACGAATATCAAGTTTACTGATAACTAATTTAACAATATCATTTTAAGCATGCAAGTAGGTTTCTCCGTGGGTTGAGTTATCGCGGCATAACACCTGTCGGTTAAAATTAAAATTATGTTAGTTGAATTGACGCCAGATGTTCGCTCATTCTGCGATGTCGCATCCTCATTTAGCAGCAATGCCACTAAGTACGGCTGTTTGGCACGATAGTGTCGAAATATATAGCAATAATTCAATTAACAAAAGCTATTTTAACCTATAAAGTGTTGTGATTTTGATTTATTTTTGTAAGTTTAATAAATCCGATATGGGGACAAACGGGCGGGCGACCGCAGACGCATACATGTACAAATGTATATACTACGCCTACATTGCTGTTGACTGTTATTGATAGGGTTTCATTGGTTGCGTTGTTGTGATCGGTTTTACTCAATAATTTCGGTTTGTATTTGCAATATTTAGTGTTTAAAATATTATACCATGTTTGTTATTGTCCTGAATTTGTTCAGATATTTGTTTTATATTTTATGATTGTATATTTTAATTTTATATATTTTGTATATTTTATATTTATATTTTCTCAGATGTTTATTATACAGGTATAGGTTTTATTAGTGTCATGTTAATGATGTCTGGGTATACCTTGTATTTATGGCATATGTTGATGAACTAGATTTGTAAATCTTTGGTACATTGTATCCATTGAAACGTTTATAAAGCTTTTCCTACCACTAAAAATATAAATAAAACGTTACTTTAACAGAATTAAAAATAAATTTCTTATATATAGACCTATACTTTATTTATTAACACTCCAAGAAAGTTATTGTAGGCCTACCGAGTTAAACTCACGCACGCGTGGGTACAGTGTACACAAGCTATTATAAAACTGAATCTTAATGAAAAACCTCCGTGTACCTCTATTTATTTATTTAAATGAAATTTAATATAATTCTTCGTACGTATTTAAGAAGCATTAGGCTTTCTTTGTAGAAATAACGAAACATTTTACAGGAAAACGTTGCTGAAATTTGGAGAAATTTGACAAAGGGAATTTTTCATGTAAAGATAAAGTTAATAGCAGACAATTTCTTCTGTGCACAAAAATTGCAAATGCTGAAACAGTAGTCCGAGAACAAAAAAATTTTGGCAGAATTTGAAGATACATCTACAAATTTAATTTCTCGTAAGTATATGTGGAATGTCCTCAGCAAGAGTTGAACTGACACTAATCAACATTTAATAGTAACAGCATAACAGCAGATAGCAGCATGCACTAAATGAATGGTAAAGTATCAAATGTGTATAAACACTACCATGTTTCACTTTTGCTGATTAAGGTAAAGGTTATGGTTCATTTCATATAATAGCAACACTGAATGTTTTAGGAGAACAATGAATGGGAAAGGGATGTTTTCAGATTTTTATGGAAATGTTCAACTACTCAGCAGATGGAATCAAGCTGATTGGTAACAAATATCAGGCACAACCTGGCACTGTCGAAAGGACTGCTGAAGATATTAGAAAGTGATGTCATGTGAAGTAATAAATGCTATGACATAACGAATAATGGAGATCAAATGCCAGAAATTGTCAATATCGAATAATGTAAAAAAGCATTGCCTTTGAAAAGACGAGTAACAGTAAGAGGGATAACAAACATCTTTTGGCTTTAAAGAAAAAGATTTTTGTAAAATACCAACAATGAGTACCTCTCTAAAATATGAATAGGAAATAAGAGAATATTATAAAATGGGTACGGAATAGAAACGTTGGTGTATAAACAAGACTATGCTTGGAATAACAGGCGGGTCCACGAATATCATTAAATAGATTTGTAACCGCGGAGAATGCATGATCTCACATTTTCAGACTTAAGAAAACGAATTGTAGATACGTAGGTGATTGAGCTGGGCAAATATTGGACGGTGGTCACCAACATTGGAGGCTATCAAGGATAGGCCACAAAGTGACCACGAGGCGGTTCTTGTGCTGATGAGCTGGATGAGTACTGTGCTGCCGTGGGCTGGATAGGATTTGCTCTAGACAAATGTGGACTGACGTGAAAATCGTTGATAGACATTCAATTAGTTCTGCCCAATGAAGGGTTAATTATGACTATGATGGTGAATGATGTCAAATATTATTGTATATATTATTGTTTCGAAATAATATGTAAATTATGAAAACAACTATTTTCTTAAGTAAGGATTAAAATTATGGAGAATGAAATACGTAAATATAATTTACGTATAATTATGATTCTAACTCGTTCTGAAACTTCGAGTTAGAACACTGAAATTGTGGTGCTGGAGAGCAGGCTTGTGGAAAATACACCTGCATAAGAAAATGGTCGTTCTTACGTGTAATAATTACATTACAACTGTAAAATAGCTCTTGAGTTACAAGTTAACAACACATATTTTAACCGTTTACAGACAAAGCATATATATACACATTATGTTTATTTTAAATGTACATGATGATATTTAATATTATTTAAAATTACATTGCGTATGTTAATTATAAATATAGTGAGGTAAAAAATGTATATTTTTTAAATTTCTCTATCAGTATTTGAAAAAAATTAGAATTCTTAATTTTGAAAATATTTCTAAAAATCTGATAATATAGGATCAAAGCATTGACATGTCTAGATCTAAAGAACATGAACTAAAAATGTAAATTTTGTTTATATTGAAAAATATTGTAAATGTTGAATTTATAATAATGCGCTGTAAAAAGAAAGTAAGGAATAACAATTTTACTTGCATGCAATATTATTTTACTGTATTTGTTTTTTTTTTTTTTTGAGAGAGAGAGAGAGAGAGAGAGAGAGAGAGAGAGAGAGAGAGAGAGAGAGAGAGAGAGACAGACAGACAGATAGAAAGAGGGAGAGAAAGTGAGAGACGAGATGGAACGAGAGAGAGACAGACAGACATTGAAGTGAGAAAGTATACCTTAAAAACATACACAGATTGCATTATTTCCTAGAACGATGGCGCAGTGAAGGCTATATTGCTATGTTAAAGGCTGAGCTATTACTGAGCGAACATGTGACGCTAAAAACACTGGGGCCAGAAGTAACGGTAGCGTGGGGGAAAGCATAGCGTTTCCCCATCTGGTTTATCAAAGTGTAAAAGGCGTTTTAACGCAACATAACAACAAAGTGTTCTGACTACTTAACCTCATTTCCTAAAAAGGATTATACTGTACTAAACAAATGAATCAGTACACCAAAGTACCTGTAACATTATAGTATAAACTCCACAAAAATGGAATCATAAAAAATATTAAGTTTACATTTGTTCCACAAATAGTATTCTAGCGAAAACTGACAGAATACTGTACACTTGTTCCTACTACTAGCTACAAATTTTTTGTTTTGCACAAAGAAACAGATGTGAGCACACTCAGAACCCTGTAAATGTTTGTCGTTGTCGTGTATCTGGGCTATCCTGATAAATATCTTACAATCCTGGGCTGAGTTACAGAATTTAGTATTATGATTTTATGTTTCCAATCTTAATTATATACATCGTACAAATTAAATTTATGTTTCAGAAAAGGTATATTAAATTATTTAAAGTACTTTCGTAATTTATTATTGTTCCATTACTTTTTAAACCAATGTTTGTTCAAGTAATGCTTACAAACTGTGTACAAAATGTACGATCAGTAAAACTATAATCTAAGTTACTCATACATAAGACACCTGCGATTTCGTCTAGGAGCATATTGTCTGAGAATTTCTTTTGATGTTATAACATTGCTTACTTTTACAGATATTATGGATGAGAAAATGATAGAAACTCTACGTAGCAGAACTCGCTGCGTATAAGGTTCGTATAGACACAGGACATGTACAATTTATCCTAAGGGAAAATATGTTTAGAAATTAAATAATAAAATGCGTCTGTACGGTAACATGGATTACGTGTACAATTCATTGTTCAGAGATGTCTCACAAAATAAAATAATACAAACAAAATAATAACCTGAGAAGTAACGTATTAAATTTTAGTTAGAAATAGGCCTACACGTCAAAAATATATTCAATACGTGTTTGTTAATTGATGAACCACTGTGTCCAATAATATTGGAGCTCGTGTCATACGCATGCATAAGTCTTTCAACAAAATTTTCTCTGACTAAATCAGGTATGTTGTACGAAGCAAAGAAGTGGCGCAGTAAAACAGGTTGACAATACATGAGTGAGGTGGAAGGGAAGATCTCTGTGAACATGGCAAACTCATACCGAATATAATTAAACTTTACCACTCAAAACAACACGTGGCAAAACTTGGAGTTTCTCGTACAACACAACAGCCTACGTAATGAAATTCAGTTTGTCTGCTGTAAGAACACATATTCCACAAATATTATTCAACGCTCAGCTTAACATTTTCTTGATACCCCGGCGCGTACGTGGAAGTTTCTGTCGCGTACACCATTACATCACAGTACACCCCCCCCCCCAACTGTCAACAAGTCCATCTGGAACACGCAACGAGGAATAAATAAATATCAAAGAATTTTTACTATTCTTTAAAACTAACTCAATCAAAATTTAGATGTTTTGTCAAACATTTAAAACAAATTTACACAAAAACTGGATTTGATTCCCCATACAGATTAAAAGCAAACAATTTCAATCTGTGTCATATCTTCACTCTCAGGAAGTAAACACAAGTTAAAACAGATTTTTTTTTAACTTTTAGTTCCTCTACAATACATCATCGCATCACTACACGTCGCACCTCCATGTCACTTTCAAAGACAGCGGTGCGACCTGTGTACATTATAAACTTACCACAAGCCTGTTATCTTATTTACAGTAACACAGAAAAAAATAACACGTTTTGAGTGTGTCAAAAATTCGCAAATTCTGGATCAACACAATGAAACGTACCTTACATTTAAAATTTTCAGTATTTAAAAAACATGCAAGCATTGATGGTGGTACGAAATGAAGTACGTTATATGAGGTTAATTATAATTGGTTTCATGATAGATAATATGACCTGAAGTACTTATTTAATATATTTCATTGTAACACGTTTTTACATTAAACAGATTACGATAAATTAAAGAGTAATTTTATTTCAAACAAAACCAATTCAATTGAACATTACCGAATCCGGTAAATAAAGGTATTATGTGTTACGTTTTTGGAAAAGTTTGTGAACTAAACGACGTTTATCGTTGTGTGAAAGGCGGTAATGGAACAAGGAAGGTAGGAAATTGGTTGAGTCACGCAATACAAATATCTAGGAGAATAAACACTGAGAACTGGCGTCAGACTGTGCATATCAAAAAACTGAATGTAGTAGGTATATGTCTTAATTCTAATGAACGTAGGAACACAGTTTGTACTCTAAATTCAACTAATTAATCTTTGCCACATTCCACACGAAAAGAAGCATTTACGAAGTAGCTTTATTTGTGCGTTTACAGGACACTGTTAAATGAAGAGGCATTATAAGAATATTATATTTGTAAAATTATAAGTTTTGATTCGCTATGTATAATTTGAAATTAATGCTACTGTGATTCTTCAATCAAGGTAACTTTGGCTTTAGCGTATTCTAGTATCAACTTCAGAAAAGTAACATGAAAAGAAAATAAATAAAATTGTCATTTTTGTAAATAAATTTTCTCAGAAGTACATGAACTATCTGAAAATAATATAAATAAAAATAAATAAATAATATAAAAACAAATTTATTGAACACGTCATACAGTGCACCCCGAAGCTGCGAATGCAGAAATACACATAGATGCATAGGTACAAAGAAACCTACATGCGCACTTACTATATGGAGCAGATCCTAGAGCATGCAGATTGGTGTATGACACCAGCAAAATAGAAGATACTGGCTGTCAGCGGCAACCCAAAGTGTAAAACACTTCTTACCGGTTTCCGTAAACCGTACACCATGATTGATATGACGGTCATACCATCAGTCAAATAAGGTTGACATTATTAACAATTGGAACATTAGTTTTTGACGGTGGCTTAAAAAATTAATCCGTAAGTCCTGAGTAATTCGTTGTAATTTCCTGTTTTTCACGTACTTTAAATAATCTCAGTATAACTGGCAATATACTTCTAATAATAACCATTTGACTTATCAGGCAGCAGGTGCATATGTTAAAATAATAATAATAGTAATAATAATCATCATAAAATTATACCTCATCAGTAATCAAATCTTTAAAATTCTTACACTGTCCGCATAACGCATGGCTGTTATACAGTGGAATTACGCTACTGTAACTGGAGTAATGCATAAGAAAAGGAAAGAAAAATAATTTTATTATATATTGTTAGTAAATAGTTAGCCATAATTTCGCTTAGTTCTACTTGTAAGAAGAATATTGTTGTAAAAAGCATTTGCATTCAAGTTCTTATCGAAGTCTTAAACATACTTTTTTCTCCGTCGTTTAAGTAGGATGGAAATTATAACAGCATGTAGTTTTTGTAGTCACAGAATACCTTTTACATTGGGTAATGTAATGTTAGAGGTAGGCTACCATAGTAATCAATAGGTACTGCAGGTGAACAAAGGGCGGTTCGCCTATATGGGACTTGTATTTACTTGTGAAGAAGAGCAATTCATTTGGCTTGTTAATAGAGAATACGTTACTTGGCATATAGCCATTGTCGCCGCGAACAATAACGAGAGAACCAACTTTCAGTAACTTTGTGCTGAGCTTTGTCTGCGACAAACAAAAACTTCTCAGAACGCCTTACTAAGTTGTGCTTTTGTCTTTGATACAATGTTCCACTTTCGTTTTTCCGCTTGATTGAGATGAAATTAAGTTTTGTACGTAAACCTACCTCCCAGTATTCACACCTCGTTATTACAGTTTTCACGTATCAGAAGCCTAAATGTACGGAAAGTATAGAACGTTGGACTACATATGGTCATCTGAAGTAACGCGAAGAACGAGACGTCACTGTAAACTTAGGCTCTTTACATGAGGCCTGTGATTACATTGTTACTGTATAAAAGTAACTTGTTGACTATTTTGTAATTCTCTTACTACAGTAGCATTAGATATTTCAAACCAGCTTCGAAAATGTCTTGCCCGATCCTACGTGATCAAGATAACCAGCAGAATCAAAGAGCGTAGACAGCCATATGTACGGAGACATCGGCAGCAGCACAACACACAGCAGCCACAAGCCAAGCATCAAACGTTGATGAAATACGAATCATAATTTTGTCCATGTATTACACCGAAGCCAGAAAAAAGTTACAAGCGTCCCGCTCCTTTAATTACCTAATGGGGGTC
Source organism: Magicicada septendecula (assembly GCA_034769895.1). Classification (NCBI taxonomy): domain Eukaryota; kingdom Metazoa; phylum Arthropoda; class Insecta; order Hemiptera; family Cicadidae; genus Magicicada; species Magicicada septendecula. The sequence goes on along the minus strand of CM068367.1, from coordinate 1,086,641,383 downwards.
ACACTATGCAAACTAGCACCTACCTCCACCCTGACAGTCCGGAACCAACAGGCACAAGAACCATCTGTGCGACTTATGTTGAGCTGAGTCGCCGTGCTGTCAAACGCCGAGGTCCATCGTGACCTGCTTCACCGTAATTATGTTACTGAAATCGTTTTGTTCTTACTGTCTCCTGCCGACCGGGTAGCGTATACTCTAATGGCTTCAGCGAGAGCTGTACTGTTCGGGCGGGAATCAAGACATCAAGACTATTTAAAGTTTATGCAAGGAGAAACTCTCTATCTAGTGGACACTGCTTAAATCTGCTTCGGCATATCTGTGACTGTGACTTTTCTCCATGTCTTAGCAAAATAGGTCCTATAGTGCGATCAGGAAGAGTTGTTTGCAACTATATTGGGGCACATGCCTATCTGGTTTCGACAAGTCGATTTTTGGTGGAACCACAGGAAAATAAGTAATAATTTACATAGCGGTCCACCGCTGTGTCTTTATATTTGACCTTTTATACAAAACGGTCAAAAAATGAATATTTGGGAAAATCTCAGTATTTACAAACACAATAACAGTAATTTACTAATTAAAGAGCAAAGTCGAATAAAAAGAAAACAAGATGATTTATTTTAACTTATAAATTTATTAAATAAAAATGAATAGGCTTACATAAATAAACCCCAAAATATTTCCAATATAACCAACAAAACAGTTGATTAAGTAAATAAACATTAAACAATCGATAGTTAAATTCAATTTAAATCAATTATTCCTTGTTTTATATTAAAACAAATTCGATTATTTGTTAGTTTTTTATACTGAAATAGAATCATTTCGATTTTTGTTACCTCATTTATAACCTCTGAAGATACTGAATCTATCAGTGAAACGTACGTCAAAGGGTAATTAAAATATTATCAATAACTTGCAGAAGTAATATACTTTGATAATATATAATAATACTTGTGTGTGTGTGTGTGTGTGTGATATACTATTATAATATTACATTCATATCTGCCCACAATATTCTAGTGTACTCCTTTGCATATTATTATAAATAATAAGTAGAAATTTTCTTACAAGAATATATTATATTCTGTACTTTTCTAAATATTTTACAAAGTTTTGTAGTTTCAACTACTATTATCAAAATACATAAAAATTAATACAATTTATAAATCAATTGTTAAAAATAGCTATTTTATATGTAGATTAAATTTAATATGTTTTTTATATTTCTACAAAACATTGTAAAATATTCAAAAAATATATAGGCTAATATATTCCTGTAAAAAATGTCATTAATTATTAATAATAATTATTATAATATAATATTATTTTTAAATTTTAATTATATGTTAGCACTGAATATGAGGAACCTATTTATACCGCATAGACCTCAGTCATATGTAGTACTTGACACCATTTTTAAATAAATCTTAAAAAATAAGAATCCAGTCTTACAAGTATATTCAGACACAATACATGTATATCATGTAATATAACACTGAATACGAAATCAATTTAATCAATTTATGGAATTTATTTTCTCACAAAGTGATTAATTTTCCTCGTAAGAATGATTTATCTACGGCTAGTTCTTAACTCTTAACCAACACGAAACGTAATAGGCTAAGTCGCGAAATCATCGAGCTTGAGCGTGCGAACACTTCCTGTGTGTGTGTGTGTGCGTGTGCGCGCGCGCGCGCCCGTGTGCATTGTAGGTACGCCTATGTGTTCCTTAAACCACAAAGGATTAGCTCCTTATTATCAAAGACCGGGGCATTGTCTGGAAGATCAATTACTGTACAAGTTTCAATATTAACAATGTTATACAATAACGCCCCTTGTTTGAGAACCAACTGTATGTATTCACAAACTCCAGCGGTTAAGTAGGCGTCAAACGTTCTCAAACTTTATTTTAGTAGCTGAAACTCTGTTCAATTCGGACAACATTAAGCCTAGCCTTTGAAACACACCTTTGTCTTACGCTGGAAATCGATATCATTGGAAAAAAAAGTTAAGCCATTAGAACTTTATTTAAAATTATTTATTTTTATATATTTATTACAAACATTTGAGAAATGAAACGAGCTTTTATTTATTTTGATTACTCATAGCTTTTCAGTTCTGTAATATAATGTTTGACGAAGCAGAAGATTGAATCACTGAATCATAGTAATGAAAACTTAACTACCACGCGCATAGCTCAACATTTTTTCAGGAATACCATCTTTGTTTAAATGCCAGAAGTTTAACGGTCTTTATTTGAATCTTATTGTTACAAACAGACGTTTCTGTCCTCCACCATCTTTTGAGTACGTTCTACTTTTGAGTACGTTCTCAGTAGGTAGCGTCGTTCGTTGGTTCCTGGCCGGCCAAACTCTCTTTGTCATCTCCAAAATGTTCTGAATCTTACTTTTCTTGTTACCTATATGTGTCACTTTTGTTTTTACTTCTTTTAGAACTTTGACTTTTGTTTTTATTTCTACTCAACTTGCCCTTACCCTTGTCAACACGCAAATTACTACTGCCTCCAGTCTGGCCTTCGTTATCCCCAAGGTCCAGGTTTACTTTTTAAAGCAAGGTACTACAAACAAAAGCTTTTGCTCCTAACTTCTGAATCCTTACACCATGGTAAGCGAATTCTTTTTGTGCTGAATAAATTTCTTTTAGGCAAGCACTACTCTTCTTTTCATTCTGACATACCCCTATTGTCTTCCTGTAATCATACTCCTCGAGTGGCAAAATTGCTCAATGTTGTTTTTTTATTTCATTTCATTTCTTATACTTACCTCTCATGACCTTTATCTGCAGTCATCAATTTCGTTTTATTAACATTTATACATTTATATTTAACTCCCAATGTTTTATTATTTTAGAATATCGGAGAAAACTCACAGCAAGTTACATATTTGTTTTTTCCAACCTATGAATATTACAACGCCATCTGCAAACCTGCAGTATGCTCTAATTCCATTAATTTTTATTCTTTTCGGCCTTACCTTCATACTCTCTATATTCATATGGATCACCTGTGGCAGATACAAAACGGTTTAATGAAAATTTTACAAAAATGTTGTATTGCTAAATATTTTTATAACATTTAAACCTCGACACTGTAGAACACTCTGCTATATCAGTGTATCAGATGTCACTGTTTCTGACACCATTTAACATTTAATTAATACACTAAATGGGTAACTACTACTTGCCTAGCATTTTTCACAAGTACTTAATTTAGTCTGCAAATATTTTTTCTATAAATATTGCATTTCAGCACCCACTAATCAAAAAAGTTTGGGTGCGTGTATCAGTAAGTGTGTACACGCGGAAGAAGTGAAACTTCTTTGGGTTATATCCATTATTTTTTGTTTATCCATTATTATTATTATTATTATTATTTTTAACTGTATACTTAAAATTTAATAGGATGGGAGAGATATCAGTATAAGAAAAATTTTCATTTTTACTAAATTAAAAATATTTTATTTTATACATTTACAGAAATTATTATTAATAATCTATTTCGTTAATATTTAGTGATATTTCATCATATACTTTTGTAACCAAAGGCTTATGGTAACTAAAATAAGAAATGTATGTTTTACATTCAATATTATCCAGAAACCTTGTGAATTGTCGTATTCGATTTTGTCGTAGATATTTTTTTATCATTTTGTATAGACAGGTTTAAATTATCTTATAAAAATCCAACCAGTTTTACAGATTTGTCTAATGCAAAATTGACATTGAAATCTCCACTTAAAATCATAGGTATTTTATGATAATGTTTACGCAGTATGGCGGCACCTTGTGATGTATACGATAATAATGAACGATGGAGAAAATCAATAATATCATCTAATTTTTTATTAGGAGAAATATAAACTGCTACAATCACAACTTTTTGCCCATTTTCCATTTTATATTCAGCCATACACAAATCGCCAACTGTAGATGCCATTGAACCATAGACATCAGATTGAGTAACGGAAAAATCCATGGATGGAGTTATAATGTTAATAATATCGTCAGAATTTTGAAATATCGCGACACCTCCCGCTCTAATATTTGGTCGTTTATATTTCACAATGCAGTTGAAATTAAGAACAGATACGTCATCTTCATTGGCTAGCCAAGTTTCTGATAAAACTATGACTTTGAATTTTTCACAACTATATCTATTAGATCAACAGCATGAGCTGTAAGACTTTGGCAATTAAAAGTGAATATTGATAAACTTTTCTGTTATTGATGAAATTAACTAAATTTTCATTTATAGCTTCTAGTTTGTTTAATGAAAGTCGTTTAAATTCCTCTTGAAAATCAATTGTTGATGATGATGATCGTCTTCGGCCATGGTAGAATATCTTCTCGTTGTTCTGTGTCGTAATATGTAATCCTTCAATACTCGTCACACGTGATAAAGCAACGTATAATAATGATTGAGAATGACGTCGATCGTATTCATAAACAATTTCTGCGTATGTGTTACCTTGGGATTTATGAATTGTTGTAGCACATGCACAAACCAATGGAATGTGGGTACGTTTAACAAATACTGTTTTGTTGTTATTGAGTGGAATAGTGGAAGATCTTTATACAATTGGTACAGCCATTCTACTGACGTTATTTTCACGTATATGTCATTAAATTATGTAGGACTAGGTAGATTATTTTTTACATATCGTTAACTTAAAATATTCGTAACAATAATTATATACAACTGTACATTTCCTCATTTTGGTATACTACTAAACACATATACACACACATGCATGCATAAAACGCATAACGCATAACGCGTAACGAACATTTTTCCTACCGTGCCAAAAGAAGTTTCACTTCAAAAACTACAGTTATGTAACATTTTACTGATACCCGTTGATAATATTATTTACTTTACATTGGTATTACGTTATTATTACATTGTACTGATATTTATGAGATCACTATTTCATGGTATTGCGTTGACTTATACGAATTTAGTTAAAATAAGAAACGTTCTTTTGCTGCTAGGAAATGTTGAAAAATTAATCATAAAAATAAACTAAAAGGTACTAAGATTTAACTTCTTTGTAAAAAAGCAAAACGCTTTGAGGACTCTTGTAACCCTCTTACTCCATTATGCTATGTTGATATAAACAAAGAAATTAAATTATTTTGAATTCACAATGAAAGACTTTTTTTACTTTTCGTACTAAACGACTTCTTTAGTCATTATATACACGATGCATATGCGTAAACGTATTCATTATCGTATGCAGTAACCGGAAGGGAAACGGTTAATGTCAAACACAGTTCTACTACAACTAAGTAAAAGGTTGTGATCGTTTCAGTCATATATTTGTAATAAACAGTACAGAAAATAAATTTATAGTGTGTCATAAAATACATAAAATACTAACAAATGCCGAGCGTATGTAGCCTATATACGCAACTCGCGCACGTGCGAAATTGTGAGCAAGGTTGTATGACTTGCAAGGTTGTATGCAAAACTGAACAAATAAACAATTTTCCTTCTTGAGGAGTGTGATTAAATGAGACAATAGTTGCCAGAGAAGTGCTTGCTAAAAGAACTTGATAAAGGCGAAAGTAAATAATTGTGCTTGCTAAAGTACTAATAAAGGCAAAATTTTATATTAAACAAATAAAACGTATATATTTGTTTAAATATATTAAACAATAACAACGTAATAATTAGCCGCTTTTACGTATATAGGCTAAACATAATAAAGGCTAAACGTAATAATACAGGATCATAAAGTGTATGGAATTCTTCCTTAGCCGCAAAAAAGAATAAACGCCTTTAACCCTCTACTTGTTAATCATAATATGTGAAAAGAAATGTACAAAGTTATTTGATGTGAAACTGTGCGTAATCAAGAGTTTCAGCTTTACCACTGAGAGTACCACATCACGGAATGGGTGCAACCTTTCAAAAGTAATACAGATAAAAATACGATTCTTATCCGACAAAATGTTATTAAAAGTTACGACCATGCAGGTCTACTTGTGAAGATTACACATTACGGCAACACACATCGTGACTCAGCCATCGTGACCTCTTAGTGTCACAGAAGTTAAACCGACATATATAATCATGATATATATACAGGATTTTTTCACTGGAATTTAAACATTACAAAATTCGTTTTTAATCCGTTAATAGTTAAGGTTGGAATAATTATTGACGAACTACGACGATGGATTCGCTGTGTTGACGATTTCACTGTGGAAATAATTTGGTGTTTGGAAACCACGTGATTGACGTATAACGCTTACCCGGTGAATGTGAGGAACAACTAGCAGTGAATGTCGGAAGACCCACACACCGCAAGCCAATTGAACCCTCGCCTGCACGCTGAACATTTTAGTAATTAGTTTACGTTTCATTTTCTCAATTGAAACGCATTTGTAAGAGAGATGGATTTCTGATGCTCCTTAAATAACACAACTAGAGGAACCAGTGTCAGTAATTCACATGAGATTTTGTTATTTGTTACCCGACCAACTCTTCCAGACATTTGAAAGCGGCAATTAGAAATAAATTATATTTTCATTTAAGAATGTTTCAATGTACTAAAGTCACAAAACTGAAATTATAATCCATGTGTTGAAATAATTTTAAAAAAGTTAATATTTAATCAAACTTTGTTAATTACAATCTGGCGACACTATTAAATTAATTTAAGCGGATGCTAATCGTCTTCGCTCCAATCACGATTGGACCAATTCTCTTTTCTGTATTAAGGCTAAGTTGAAAAAAAGCGCACATAATATGAAATTCAATAACTTTTAAAAATGGTGTTCAGTCAGAGAGAATTTAAATTTAAATTACAGAACTTACTAGTAGGTTATTGGTACAATATTTTTGAATAGATTTTTTGAACAGTTATTACACACTAGCCTATAATATTTCTGAAAGAATTACAAAAATGTGATAGGTGTAATAAAACAAATAAATGATGATAAGAAAAAAATTTTATTAATGTTTTATAGAGAATCTTTTTTAATTTGATTAATTAATTAATTAAATTATTAATTAATTGTAAATTTTTAATTACTTTCAAGTGAGTAATTTAGTTATTGTATTTTTAAACTATTTGTTCACTAGAGATAATCTTGTTATGTAGTCGGATCAAATATTCTCTTTTCTAACTTAGCTCCTCTTCTTCTTCTTCTTGATATATTTATCTAATAATTCTAAATTATGTTTAGAAGAAAGAAAAAGCTAATATTTATCATACAAATAATTATGAACACAAAGTAATTGAGTAATTCTGATGTTTATTTCTGAAAACTTGAATTTGTGCGCCAATCTTACGCGCATCGCCTATGGCATTGGGTGATAATTAATTGTGTTGAATATTTTTTTTAAACTGGATAATTTTTGTTGAATTTTTCTCAAAATGGCGGTTAATTTCTCGTGTTAGTAACGGATATTACTATTGCTGTTGTTCTGGTTCAGTTTTGGTGTTATTTATTATGTAGTGGTGTTATTTTCCATTTGGTAACCTCTATAACATTTTTCTAGGTTGTACGTCAAAGTTTTTTGCACTATTTATATTTTTAGATCTTCCTTCCGTAATTTCTGATCTGTACACACTCACGAGTAACAATAGACTGATGACTTAAAGTCGTCGTTTCGGTGGTAATTTATAAAATGTCTTATTCCTCTTCCCATTGTTTTTTACAAATTTACATGTCTTGGATTTGATTTCAACTCATAAAAATACATGACAAGTTTTCCTATTTATTGCTGTAACTTAATTATTTATTAATTTTATGAAAATCTAACTATTCAGCAATATTCTTAATCTAATTTTACATAATTCGATATATAACTGGGTCTGTTTTAAGTTCAGATAAGCCTAAAATTTACAATTTTTGATATTTATTATAGGCCTTGTATTTTTTACAATTTTAGTAATTAAATGGTTTACAAGTGATTGTATGTTAATATTTCCTTTAAATTATTTTACTCACTCCATGATTATTGCTTGTTGTTAATAACTTGTTGTTATAATACTCCAATATTGATTAATTTACTTTTTATCTGAGTTGAGCACCCCTTAGGCCTAGTATTACATATTTCCAAATAAAGTTAATTTTATTCTTTTGTCATTACATTTGCTAATATTTGTTTCTGTACTGATTACATTTTCATATCTTTGTTTTGCATGGACTAGTTTCTATTCATTATACACAGTTTGATTGAATTTATTATTTGGGTTTGACTCTATGATAGTTGATTTTGGTTTAAAATGCTGTTTTGTTTTTCTACTGGGGATTGTTAGTTATTTTGCCCTATTACGCTTTATATGGTTTACAGTTTAATAATAATACAATATTCATATTACCTACTTGCCTTCTCTGCCTTAACAAACTTGGAAATTATTGAACATTATTTCAAATACAACAGAATATCTTATATCTACAATTTTTTTTTATATCACTTAATTATAACAAAAATATCTTATGCCTATTATTTTTTTTTATTTATATATCATAGAATTATAATGGAAACATCTTATTATTAGCAATATTTTCAGTCATTGACTGTCCTTTGTTTTTATGTTTCCTTTTATAACAAATTTAATCATATTAAAACATCTTATTACTAATAACACTTTCAGTTATTAACTGTCTCTTGTATTTACTATACCTAATTTGATAAAACAATAAAATAAAAACATCTTATATTTATTAAATTCTTATCACTTAATCTTTAAAGCACTTTTATCATTAAAACTATTCTTAGTCATTAGACTGTCTTTTATTCTTAGGTTTTTTATAGGGTATTTCTCTACACTGATGGTAGTCTTTTTAATTGATTTCTATTTCCTACACTATTCTTTATTATAGTGTGTCACTTATTATTCTCTACACTCACTGTAGTCTCTAACTGGTTTTGTTTTTATTACGGTATTTCACCTTGCATTTCCTACACTAATGGTAGTCTTTTTAAATAATTTTTTACACTATGGTAAGTTTTGGTTGGTTTCTACACTATTGGTAGTCTTTTGGTTTGTTTTCACTGTGTTCTTAAATTAGGCTTACATTTTAGTTTACAATTTTATTTTAATTGCATTTTATCCTGTAACTTGAGTTATTTGGTCTGACATTTATCATTGGTTTCAATTATGTAAAAATTGGGTATATTCATTCATCATAATGTTTTAGTGAATATCCTTTCTTGTTTTTATATTCCTTTTATGAACCTTGACATATTTTGTCTCTTCCTTCTTATTATATAAGTATTTCCTTATCTAGTGTTTTCATGACCTTATATTATTAATTCAATGAATCTGATTTGATTATTCGGTTTCATTTATTTTCTCATTTACAGCTCCTTATTAATTTGTTATTGGTTTTGTATCTTGGGGTTTTCTGCTTCTTAATTTAATAAATTTCCCCTTATTAATATTTTGTTTACTTTTTACCTTTGTCTTTTCATTTACTGCTCCCCAACCTACTGGGTATACTGCTGTTGTACTGGGGTTTTATATAGTTGGTTATTTATATATAGACCAAGAGTTTTCTTTGTTATTCAGTTTAATTTTATTAACATTTTATCGACTTAATGATCAGCTTCTTTAGTTTATTTTTTTTTAACCATTTATTTTTTCTCACTCAATATTGACATTTTCTTCTTTATTCATGTTGTATTAAGTTAAATTTTAAGGTGATAATTCTGTTATGCTACATATGCTCTCCTGTAAAAGTGATTAGTTCAGATCATACTCTTAGTATGGATGAAATAATTACTACTAATTCTTTTTATTTACCATATTTTCTTCGTGATTTCACTTTATATAACTTCTTTTTCCACCGTTGCTTTCTCTCAGATGATATGTATCTCCTTCATTAGCTTCTGTTTTCATTAATAAGTAATCATCAATCTTGTGTATAACATTATCATTTTATATCTTTTCTTATTTGGTGCTTCCTCACCTGTATGTTTACTCCCTAATATTCCCTAACATGTGAGTTGGAACAGTTCAGAGTGGCACATTTCGGCTACAATCTTTGCTGGCCAATACTTCACTTAACTGAGCCCAGAGGAATTATCATCTCTGCTCAAAATATAAGACTGGTGGAATTTTTCTACATCCAGTCATAAAAATAAATAATCATTAAAAGTAGTCTCTTTTGACTAATAATAAACATCCTTGGATTCTTCACTTCATAACATTTTATATCAATTTATACTTTTATACACTTGACTCTTCTTCTCTATCAAAGCTCATTCCATATTATGTGGTTTAGGTATGTGGTATAATATACATTTCATCGTTTCATCATTTCATCTTTTTATCTTGTTTACATAGTAATTAGCATTTATATAGTTTTTTTTCTTCATTTGGTATCCAATGAGTTATTTTATTGCTCATGGCATAACATTAATTCCTTCTTTATCACTTATCACTATAATAGTGGTTATTACAACAATATTATCATCACGATACCAGGGTTTTCGGTTTCTGGTCTTAATACTTGGTTTTTACTTAGTTGGTCCTTCTTCATTGTTTCATCTTTACCAAATTATTCTCTTTGTGAGTTTGGTTAAGTTATTTTGATTAAATTATAAAATATTCTGGTTTCTTCTTTCTTTTTCCTTTGAAATTCTGCATCATTTTTGTCTTAAATTGTCTCATTTACATTGTTTATAATAGTGGTTATAGTTAGCATCGTCACTATTACAATACAAACTATAGTATAGTTTTTATAGCTGTGACAGTTTATTAAGGGTTTTTTCTCTTTATCAACACTGGTTTTTATGAAGATTTGCTACGTTCATTCTTATGACACTTTTAACATTCATTAATATATTTTTCTGGTAATATTAAATTATTCAATTGTTTAATATAGGCTGTCCTCTTTATTTACTGGAACATGTTCTTTTTGCTTTGTCTCTGGAGAGTTTGAGAAAGTTTACACATTTGTACTCCATTTACTCTCAAATTCTTTTATGTAAGAGTTTACTCAAATTATGAGTGCAATTTGTTCTTACGCTTTTAGAATTTTGTAGCTTTTTCTTACAAAAAATTCTTTTTATATTTAATAGTTATATCTCGTCATTCGTGTGAGTTGTACTTACTATTTTTTGACTTTAGATATTTTCTCCAAAATTCTTTTTATATATATAATTGTTTTTAATAGTTTCTCTCAAATAGTTCATGTAAGTTGGCCTTACTAATTTTTTGAATTTGGGCGTTTTTTCATCCAAATTCGTTTTTATTCATAATAGTTTCTTCAAATAATTGGTATATGTTGGCCTTACTATTTTTTTAAATTTAGTTATTTTTTTCCATCTAAATTCGGTTTTATTCATAATAGTTTTCTCAAATAATGCATGTAAGTTGGTCTTACTATTTTTTGAATTTTGTTGTTTTTCTCCATCTAAATTCGGTTTTATTCATAATAGTTTTCTCAAATAATGCATGTAAGTTGGTCTTACAACTTTTTGAATTTAGTTATTTATCTCTCCTCTATATATTTTTTGATTGATAACTGATTATAGGTTCCCTTTATTTTATTTGAATTAATATCTTTTAATACATAAGTATTGTTGTTATTATTTTTAATAATCAGGTATGGGTCGGTATACAGCAGTAACAACTTTTTGGTAATGCCTTCCAAAGTACTGGGTAGTTCCCTGTTTTTCAATAGTAACTTTTCTCCGACTTCGTAGTTTATTACCTTCTTAATCGCCTTTTGATACTTGTTCTGGCGCCTTTCCTGGTCTTCTGCCAATTTATTGTAGAACCTTAGTCGATTAAATTTGTATTCTTGACTCATGGGAAATTCTATGATGTCTTGTATTTCTCGAGGAGGCGGTTTTTCATACATTGCCGTATATGGTGTGGTACCTATAGCGGGGTGATATGCCAAATTAAGGAATTCCTCGGTAGCTGATAAATATTCTTGCCACTTCCTTTGTTGATTATGACAATAAGTCCGTAATATTCTTCCGACTTCTCGTAGCACCCTCTCCGCTGGATTACTACTGGGGTGGTAAACAGATGTCTTGTACGTCTTAATGCCCAATGTATTTAGAGTGTTTTTCCACCTCCTACCCTTAAATTGCGTTCCATGGTCTGTGATTATGGATGCTGGGCTCCCTATCTCTGGAATGTAATAGTTTGTTATTACCCCTAAAATCTTCAAAGTGGTGGCTCTGTTCACCGGATACAGTTTTATAAATTTCGTGAAGTGATCCATACATAAAATAATGTATTTGTAACGATGGCGTCCGCCACTGCGGGGAAATGGACCACAGATGTCCAGAAAGACCTTTTCCAGTTTTGCTTGTGATGTAATTGGTATCATCATACTCTCCTTTCTTTCATTGTTGGTTTTTACCAATTGACATATAAGACAGGTCTTGAGATAGTTTCTCGTCTTTCGATTTATATTTTTTATATGGCAATTCTCTTCTATCGCCTTGACCACCTTCATGGCCCCCATGTGACCGTATCGGAGATGATAATCCAGGATGATATCCTTCTCGACTGTAGCAGGGATTACGATCTTCCATATCTCTTCATCAAGGGATGTTTTGATGAACAATATATATCATTATGTATGCAATAAAACTTGGTGATGGTATCATCTTGGTTGGAGAGACGAAGTTTAATATTGTTTAGCTTCGGGGCGGACTGCTGGTGTTTGCTGATGTCCTGCACTATTTTTTCTAAATCGGATCTGTCCTTAATAATATTATAGATCTTCAGGATACTCTCCTTTTCGCCTTCGAACGTCTGTTCTTTCAAATTTACTCTTGACAATACGTCGGCTACTACATTCTTACTTCCCGGAACATACTCCCACTGTATATTGTATTCCTGCAGGGCAAGTACCCACCTGGTCAATCTACCGTGGCTTAACTTGCATCTTCTAAGAAATGATATAGATTTGTGAACTGTGCGAACGGTCACTGGATGTCCTAGAATATACGTTCGAAACTTCCCACAGGCAAAGACTACACTTAGCAGCTCCTTTTCCGTCACGTTGTAGTTCTTTTCACACTGGTTAAGGGTTCTGCTAGGAAAGCTCACTACTAGATGGTTTCCACTTTCGTCTTCTTGGTACAACGTTGATCCCAAGCTAATATTACTAGCGTCACAGTTTAGGAAGATGAGTCGGTTAAAATCTGGATGGTTAAGCATTACTGCTTCCAAGAACTTCTCTTTAATTGATTTGAATGTTTCGTCTTGTTCTTGACCCCATCGCCATTTATTCTTGGACGATAATTGATACTGAAATCGGGCCGTCAGCTCGGAATAATTATTTTGGAACTTCCTGTAGTAGTTACACAGGCCTAAAAATGATTGTAGTTGGCCCTGTTTTTCGGTATAGGGAATCGCTGTATGGCGTCTACCTTTTCTGTCGACGGTGTTATTCCTTGACTGTTCAACTGGAAACCCAAAAATTGGACTTCTTTAGCTATTAGTTTGGACTTGTCTAGCTTGAGAGTAACGTTATTCTCAGCCAGCTTCTTCAGGACATGCTCCACACGGTAACAATGTTCTTCCCAATTGGTTGATGTTATTTAGAGATCATCAACATAGACAGTCGTGAATTGGAGCGCTTCTGGTCCGAGTATTTGGTCCATACAGGCGACAAAAACAGCTACTGAGTTCACTAACCCGAAGGGCAACCTCTTAAACTGATAGTTGCGTCCTTCGAAGATGAACGCCATGTATTGCCGGCTTTCTGGGTGCAACTCCACCTGCCAATACCCACACACGGTATCCCACGTAGTAATAAACTTCGTCCTATGGACTCTCTTCAATATTTCATCAATTTCGCCAGGCGAGGTATGATCGTTAATAATCATTTTATTTATCTCACGTGCGTCAAGGCAAAGTCTTACCTTCCCATTCTTCTTTTGTATAGCCACAATCGGACTAGTGTATGGCGACTGACTGCTTTCGATAATATCCTTACTAATCATATTCTGGATCTCTGTGCGTACGGCTTCCTTCAAAGATTGTGCTATGTGGTATGATTTTCGATTGAATTCTACCGGTTCTCTGAATCGTATTGAACATTGGTAGTTCCTGATCTTTCTTGGTTCGTCTGAAAATACAGTTCTATATTGTCGTATATGCTGACTAACTGATTCAACTGGTTTTCATTTAATCGCTCGGTGGTATTGTGGCACTGGAAGTAACGTATCTCCTGAATCTTTTGTGACCAGAGGTCGTCTTCGGTATCCTGACTTACTAGCTTGTTGTCTGACGAGTAGTTTGACAAGTAGTTCACTTTATTTTTGTGGTCGAGAAGTTGTCTGGAGTCTAACATCTTGTTGTTAGTTAAATTGGCTACCCAGGTCGAATCTTCCGAAAAGAGTGATACCTTCCCTCGGCACAAGTCGATAACTGCTGAGTTCGTACGTAATATGTCACACCCTATCATGATGTTGAAGGGTAATCCGGCTGCAACAAGAAATATCATATCCAAACTTACGCCCTGACAGTTGACACTTAGGGATACCTGTTTCCTTATTGTTTTGTTCTGTCGGCCGGTAGCTCCTACAAGCACGATATTATTAATAGGTAGTACTGGTAAGTTTTTGTGGCATTCCTGCTGTATCCGGTCCAATTCATTATGGTTAATTATAGAGACATTTGCTCCAGTGTCTATCATTATGGGAACAGAAATACTCTCGATTTCTGCAATTATGTAAATGATCTCGTTGTCATTATTATTAATGTTTACCTCGTTCTCTTCTAACAAGTCCTTTCGGATATCTTTTAAGTAATTGCTATATATTATAGTAAAATTTTTCTTTTCTTCACGCGATTTTACCTCTTGTCCATACCCAGCAGATTGGAGCAGTAAAGGGTTATATTGGTTTATTACTGCCTCCGTTCGTTTAAATGCTCCGCATCATTACGGATTAGGCTGTTAGCAGCATCAACTTGGAGTCCTGAAACTGCTTCGTTTGGTTCAGCACGATCATCTTGTTGGGCCTCCGTTACAGGCAGTCTTCTTTGATTGTCCAGGCTTGAACTGCGTCTGGGTTCATACTCTCTGTAACGATTACCTCCCTGATTCCCTTGAAAGGTTTCATACTCGTAGTACCGGCTCTTTCGTTGAGGCTGGTATCTCCTCTGTCCACTGCCTTCCGCTCTCATGTAATTGATATGGGGTCGATATGTCCTATAATTATTTTTATTACCTCCATTCGGGTAATTTCTGTTATAGTTACCATAATAATTGTTATTAGGTGGGTTGGGGTTTCTCTGACCATTAGGAATATAATTACGGTTATTATAATAACCGTTGTTGTTAGGCGGACGGTTCTTATTATTATTACTATTGTTACCCTCACTATTATTATTTCTGGGAACATTATTATTATTATTATTGTTATTATATCTAGGAGCATTATTATTATTACGAGGGTTATTATTGTATTCGGCATTATTCCGGTTTGCGGAACTATAATTATTGTTGTTGTTGCCGTTCTGCCGATTATTATTATTTGTATTACTCGTGTTATTTCTTGTCTCCGGCCTTTCGTATCTCCTGCGACTTTGGCGGTAGTAATCCTCGTGCTCATACATTTCTAAAAGTTCGGTCATTGCTTGTACAGTTTTTATTTGACTGTTTCGTCTAACTCTGATAATATCTTCCTCATAGTGGTAGGAGAGCTTGCTGACCAAGCATTCTTCCGGTATTCGGGGCTCTAAATGTTTGGCCACACACACCTTTCCCAAGAAATACGCTGTTAGAGTTTGGTTTCCATATGGGTTATATTTTCCGTGAGAGATCCCGTCTCTGGCGATATTTTGTGTCGATTCAGACCAATATTTGGCCTTGAATAGCCTTTTGAATTGTTGGTAGTCTGTCACTTCATCTCTGATCGCCATCCACCAATTATCGGCTATCTCCTTGAAGGATTCGTCCAGTACTTCTTTATTCTTTCTCCAGCGGTTGCCTCTGTGTTTTGTGAAGTACTCTTCGATTCTGGCCAGGAATTCCATGGGTTTATTTTTGTAAAACCTGAAGTTAATCCCTTCACGATTTTCGTTATTCGGACAACTGATAATGCTGGTTGGTCGACTATGGAAAAGATCTATATCTCTTTGATTCTGTCGCACCTGACTGTTGATACTGGTCACAGCAGCTTCAATGCCGTCACATTTTTCTGTGAATCGGTCCTGCACTCGCTCCCAGTCTTCACGTGTTTCCTTTAGCTTTTCCTCTAAATTCTTCCTATTCGTTTCTTCGATGTTGGTAACCTTAGTGTTTATTTCAGTCTTGATACTCTGTACTTCTCGTTCGGTCTGACTCCATCTTTCGTCAGCCCTTGTAATCTTTTGTTCGATCACTGTTATTTCCTCTTCTACTTTCTTGCTGATTGTTTCATTGTTTTCAGCTATCTTCTGACTCAATTCTTCCTGTAATGCTTCCATCTTTCCATCTAATCGGTTCATATTCTCTTGGTTCGTCTCCCTCAATACTTCTCTTAATTGTTGATTATTGCTTTCCATCTTTTTATTAGTTTCTTCCAGTTTCTGGCTTATCTGGGTTAATTCCTCCTGCGACTGTTTATTGTTAGTTTTTATTTCCTTCATTTTCTCCTCCATCTTCTTACTGTTTTCTTCCATCTTCTCCTCCATCTTCTTACTGTTTTCTTCCATATTCTCCTCCATTTTCTTACTGTTTTCTCTTAATTCTTCCTTCATTTCCTTACTGTTATCATCCATTTTCTCCTCCATCTTCTTACTGTTTTCTTCCGCCTTTTTACTATTTTCTTCCATTTTCCTCCATCTTCTTACTATTCTCCCTTAATTCTTCCTTCGTCGTTTTGAATTCTCTGAGTACCATCTCCATCATTTGATCCAATTTTGTATCTTCTTTTGTGGTGGATTTCTTTAACTGTTCCTCCTGTGGTGTAGGCTTGTTCGGTTCTGCTGGAGGTAGTATCGTCTCCACATCTTCCATGGGTGTTGCTTCCTTATCCTCCATATCTATTTCCTGTTCGGCCTCCACCGCCCTTTTCTTTGATGTCGCCCTCCTGTGCATCTTGTTCCTTTTTCTGACCTGTTGACAGCTGCCGAGCTAAAATAGGAAATTGGACGAATTGTCCTTATTTTATAGATCTATCGATTCCTATTTTCAGCCCCTTAGTTGGACGCCAATTTGTATTAAAACAAAATAAATGATAAGAAAAATTTGTATTAATGTTTTATAGAGAATCTTTTTTTATTTGATTAAGTAATTAATTAAATTATTAATTAATTGTAAATTTTTAATTACTTTCAAGTGACTAATTTAGTTATTGTATTTTTAAACTATTTGTTCACTAGAGATAATCTTGTTATGTAGTCGGATCAAATATTCTCTTTTCTAACTTAGCTCCTCTTCTTCTTCTTCTTGATATATTTCTCTAATAATTCTAAATTATGTTTAGAAGAAAGAAAAAGCTAATATTTATCATACAAATAATTATGAACACAAAGTAATTGAGTAAATCTGATGTTTATTTCTGAAAATTTGAATTTGTGTGCCAATCTTACGCGCATCGCCTATGGCATTGGGTGAGATTCGCTCAGGTCGATTGTAAAAAAATGACAAAATATAATGTTACAAAATTAATTATTTCGAGTTCTTTTAACTGTCGAAATGGTCAGAGAGGGCAAGGAACAAGATACAATACTTACAAATATCTTAAAATAAATTATTATTCGCTAAAAAATAACAGGATTCTGAAAATTGTCAATTATTAAGTAAAGATTCGAACCAATTCGTAGAATGACGTCACTGGCTCGTGGAGGCTGTGCCTATGCTGGTCGCTATGCAAATGAAAATGGCTGCCATCACCTCGGATTCTGCTACACACGCCGACTGCGGTGTTCGGTCTGATCCCTCAATATAAATGCGATGTCGTAGTACTTCTGGAAAATGGTGTGAAGTGTTCTTCCCTCCTCGGCGATGTTGTTCTGTGATAGTTTATTGGTGCAGTGTTCTGTGTTCAAATCTGTTGAGTTCGTGTCCAGATAATTTTTGTTGAATTTTTCTCAAAATGGCGGTTAATTTCTCGTGTTAGTAACGGATATTACTATTGCTGTTGTTCTGGTTCAGTTTTGGTGTTATTTATTATGTAGTGGTGTTATTTTCCATTTGGTAACCTCTATAACATTTTTCTAGGTTGTACGTCAAAGTTTTTTGCACTATTTATATTTTTAGATCTTCCTTCCGTAATTTCTGATCTGTACACACTCACGAGTAACAATAGACTGATGACTTAAAGTCGTCGTTTCGGTGGTAATTTATAAAATGTCTTATTCCTCTTCCCATTGTTTTTTACAAATTTACATGTCTTGGATTTGATTTCAACTCATAAAAATACATGACAAGTTTTCCTATTTATTGCTGTAACTTAATTATTTATTAATTTTATGAAAATCCAACTATTCAGCAATATTCTTAATCTAATTTTACATAATTCGATATATAACTGGGTCTGTTTTAAGTTCAGATAAGCCTAAAATTTACAATTTTTGATATTTATTATAGGCCTTGTATTTTTTACAATTTTAGTAATTAAATGGTTTACAAGTGATTGTATGTTAATATTTCCTTTAAATTATTTTACTCACTCCATGATTATTGCTTGTTGTTAATAACTTGTTGTTATAATACTCCAATACTGATTAATTTACTTTTTATCTGAGTTGAGCACCCCTTAGGCCTAGTATTACATATTTCCAAATAAAGTTAATTTTATTCTTTTGTCATTACATTTGCTAATATTTGTTTCTGTACTGATTACATTTTCATATCTTTGTTTTGCATGGACTAGTTTCTATTCATTATACACAGTTTGATTGAATTTATTATTTGGGTTTGACTCTATGATAGTTGATTTTGGTTTAAAATGCTGTTTTGTTTTTCTACTGGGGATTGTTAGTTATTTTGCCCTATTACGCTTTATATGGTTTACAGTTTAATAATAATACAATATTCATATTACCTACTTGCCTTCTCTGCCTTAACAAACTTGGAAATTATTGAACATTATTTCAAATACAACAGAATATCTTATATCTACAATTTTTTTTTATATCACTTAATTATAACAGAAATATCTTATGCCTATTATTTTTTTTTATTTATATATCATAGAATTATAATGGAAACATCTTATTATTAGCAATATTTTCAGTCATTGACTGTCCTTTGTTTTTATGTTTCCTTTTATAACAAATTTAATCATATTAAAACATCTTATTACTAATAACACTTTCAGTTATTAACTGTCTCTTGTATTTACTATACCTAATTTGATAAAACAATAAAATAAAAACATCTTATATTTATTAAATTCTTATCACTTAATCTTTAAAGCACTTTTATCATTAAAACTATTCTTAGTCATTAGACTGTCTTTTATTCTTAGGTTTTTTATAGGGTATTTCTCTACACTGATGGTAGTCTTTTTAATTGATTTCTATTTCCTACACTATTCTTTATTATAGTGTGTCACTTATTATTCTCTACACTCACTGTAGTCTCTAACTGGTATTGTTTTTATTACGGTATTTCACCTTACATTTCCTACACTAATGGTAGTCTTTTTAAATACTTTTTTACACTATGGTAAGTTTTGGTTGGTTTCTACACTATTGGTAGTCTTTTGGTTTGTTTTCACTGTGTTCTTAAATTAGGCTTACATTTTAGTTTACAATTTTATTTTAATTGCATTGTATCCTGTAAATTGAGTTATTTGGTCTGACATTTATCATTGGTTTCAATTATGTAAAAATTGGGTATATTCATTCATCATAATGTTTTAGTGAATATCCTTTCTTGTTTCTATATTCCTTTTATGAACCTTGACATATTTTGTCTCTTCCTTCTTATTATATAAGTATTTCCTTATCTAGTGTTTTCATGCCCTTATATTATTAATTCAATGAATCTGATTTGATTATTCGGTTTCATTTATTTTCTCATTTACAGCTCCTTATTAATTTGTTATTGGTTTTGTATCTTGGGGTTTTCTGCTTCTTAATTTAATAAATTTCCCCTTATTAATATTTTGTTTACTTTTTACCTTTGTCTTTTCATTTACTGCTCCCCAACCTACTGGGTATACTGCTGTTGTACTAGGGTTTTATATAGTTGGTTATTTATATATGGACCAAGAGTTTTCTTTGTTATTCAGTTTAATTTTATTAACATTGTATCGACTTAATGATCAGCTTCTTTAGTTTATTTTTTTTAACCATTTATTTTTTCTCACTCACTATTGACATTTTCTTCTTTATTCATGTTGTATTAAGTTAAATTTTAAGGTGATAATTCTGTTATGCTACATAGGCTATGTGTGTGTTTAAAAGGAGTAATAAGTATTACAGTTCTCTCTCAATTTACAGAATAAATTATACACACCCATCTCTAAGTAGGTTATGTTGTACTTCCAATCTATACAGACAAAATCATTCTAAAAATATTATCTAACAGAATCTTAGAAAAAGAGAGAACATAAAGACAGCCAAGTTTTTCTGAACGGCTATTCCCATAGCTGTTCAATTCTTAGTAAAATAGATGTTTTTATGCAATGTAATTAATATTATTCAAGCACCAATAAAAATAGTTTTCTATTGACACCACTTTTATTAAATTTCTTAGCGCCGATGAAGAGAAACAAAGAACTGTGCATAGAAATAATACTTGCTACATTAACTGCCTTTCAAAGCCTTCCCTACTTACAAATTCACCACATGTCATTACATTAACATTTTAATGTAACATACGTCTTAATTATTCACAGTATGGTCACTAACGTTTAATCCATCCGGATTTCGGATACAGATCTCCACACGAAGACCAAGACCAAGGTGATGGCTTTCCATGGAGCTGACCCTATACGAGCAAAAATTGTTTTAGATGGTACTGTTCTGGAGCATGTCAATAACCTTGAATATCTGGGCTGTAATGCGTCTTACATTACAAAGAATGATGTGGTGAAGAGTTCAACCATATGTGTGGGGTCACCAGAAATCTAAAATCAGCGAGTAAAAAATACGCCTAAAGTTCTACAAGATGATGGTCCTCCCCACACTTCTCTATGGGTATGAGAATTGGACCTTAACGAATTTCCAGGCCAGTCGTATTTAAGCGGGCGAAATGACATTTCCCAGGTGCGTGGCAGGATATACTCGTCAAAATAACAAAAGAAATATAGGCTCAATATAGGCTAAAATGGTTATAACATCTTAACCGAATGGATGACTGTCGCATCTCGTAACAACTATGGACTTATAAGACGAAACGACGGAGATGTGTTGAGCGTCTGAAGAACTGTGTGGCGCGTTGGAGTGACCAGCTCTGGTCTATCTGCTTGGGACCGGAACGAAACAGGTTTGGTTTAATCTTTGCTGAAGATGATGATTGTGAAATAATTATAATATACAAAAAGCAATAATATAAACATATAATATAAACAACAAATACATAATAAAATCTTTCTTCTTACCTGACCAGTTTTTCTTCAGTTGGTAACGGAACATTAAACAATAATACTGTGTAATAATGTGTACAATAAAAGACTGCTACTTATTACTTATTAACTAACCCGAACATTAATAAGCATACTTCATACACTTAATGTCCTCGTGTAGTAAGTTTTTTCTTCCCTATTGACTTGTACTTGAAGCATCTTGAAACATCGCAATACTATCATCCAGGGTCTCGGAAACAGCAAGTCCTAATTTTAAGCATAATTTTGGTTTAAACCAAGCTTGGTATAAACCAAGGCTGCCCAGCCCTTTTAACAGTTGGGCAAAATTGATGATTCAAAAATCACAGGCGGGCCACTGACCACTGACGGTTGCTATGTTTGTTACTTTTGATAACAATAAGCCTTAAATTAAGGTATTGTGCAACAAAAGAAATGCAACATTCTGAAATTGTCGTTTATTAAAATAAAATAAATAGCATCTTCTGCCAAATAAAGAAACAAAATTAACAATAATCAAAATCTAAATCTAAATAATTGGTACAATTAATGTGATTTCTGAAATTGTTTCTGTTTTAATAATTTTCCTATGTTAGGCGTCAGATCAGATGTTGACAGTAACAACAAATCAGAAATATGTTGCTCAGTTAGAGATGTGCGTATTTATTTTTTATATAATTAAGATTTGAAAAAATCTTTTCACAAACATATGTTGATCCGAAACTACTTAAAAATTGAAAGGCCAGGTCAGTTATTGCAGGAAAGTCTTCTTTTGGCACCAATTTCCAGAAATCTACAAATTCTTCTGAAGAAGTTTGTGACTTTGAAGATATTTTTAGTGCAGAATGATTTTGCAGTTCAGTGAGTTCCAACTGAATATTGGCGGGATAACTGATTATTTCAGTCAAACTGATTGTAAAAGGATTCACAAAAATTTGTAAATTTCTTTTATGCTTCCAAAGTCCTGGAATCTGCTCTCAAACGACTGTAATAGGCATCTAATTTTAGATTCGTACTTAGTACAATTGATAGTGGCGATATTGAGCTTCTCTTACAAACCTTTGAGTGTGGGAAAAAGGTCAATATTTTCGTTGGCTAAATTAATTAAAAACAGATTTAATTTAGCTTTGAATCCGCTTATCAAAGTAAACATAGTCGGAAGTGAACAATCTTTGCCTTGTAATTTGAGGTTTAAAATATTGAGGTAATTAGTAATGTCAACAAGAAATGCAAGATCACTCAACCAGGATTTATTTTTCAGTAAATCAGTTTCCAAAGGTAACGCCCTTTTTTCCTCTAAAAATTCCAACACCTGCTCTCTCAAGTTGAAGAAATGTTTCAACATGTTGCCCCTTGAAAGCCATCGCACAGCGCAGTACAGTTGTAACTCTCCATATTCGCTGATATCTTCTTCCCTGAATTGACGTCTGTGAAGAGCTTTTGTGCGTATGTAATTTATGCAGCGTACTACCGGGTCCATAATATCATCCAACTTCATGTCCTTTGCACACAACGCTTCCTGGTGGATGATGCAATGATACGAAAATATTTTTCGACCCAAGTAATTTTGTAACAAAGCTACGCAACCATTTTTTTCCCCGGTCATTGCAGGTGCACCATCAGTGCAAATAGATTTCATTTTGTCCCATGGTAAAGCCTTTTTTTCAACGCATTCCTTAATTTTCGTAAAAATGTCTTTTCCTAGGGTTGTAGTTTCCAGCTGACATAATTCTAGTAAATCTTGAAGTACATTCCAATGTTCATCAATGGAACGAACAAAAATAGCCAACTGAGATCTACTCGTTAAATCGCAAGTTTCATCTAACGCCAACGAAAAGTATTTGCAATTTGTTACGATCTCTTGGATCTGGTAGCTGATATCAACTGACATCTCCTCCACCCGTCTCGTAACAGTGTTTCGTGAAAGTGAAAGACTGTCGGCTTTAGCTTTGACGTTTTGGTCATTACAATTTTGTGCAAAGATTGTCAAAGCCTTTTCAACAATTTCTCCATCAGAAAAAGGCTTCTTCATTTTCGCTAAAAGCAAAGAAATCTCGTAAGATGTTTTGATCATAGATTCAAGCTCGTCGTGCCTTTTAACGAAAATATTCTCTTGGTTGAATAGTTCCCGTTTATTTTTCTTTAAAAAATCTTCTCTGATGGCACTACCAACAGGATACTCTTTTTCAAAATTATTATGATTTTGCATATAATGCCTTTCTAAATTATATTTTTTTGCAACAGCTACTGTAGTAAAGCAAAGTAAACATATGGGTTTCTGCGCCTTGCTTTCAGTAAAACAATATTTCTTTTCCCATTCATCATGAAAAACACGGTAGGACTTTGTCGATTTCGACGTACTTGATTTGCTGTGAGCCATACTGTAACAAACAGCATTTTTTACGTTACTTCCTGAATACCTAATGTGAAAACTTGTAATCAAGTTTATTGTGGGGAAAACTTAAAATTAGGTAATAATGAATAACATAGCCTACCTTTGAATGCCAAAGTAAACACTTCTTGTTGTTTTTAACAAAAACTGACCAGGTATATCCAATGTTTGATGCAGTACGATCTTTAAAATCAAAACACTTTTAGGTACATAACTTTCAAGGAAGATAATTAAAAACTGCAACTGTAAATAAATACGCGCGCGAACTCGCTCCGACTGGTTCTCGAAACACAAAGGGACTATGACCTTCCGAGCGGGACAGCCAACAATCGCGTGACCGCGCACAACGCGCATCACTTGTTGTTTCCGCGGCGCGCGACACTTTTTCAACTTGGCGGGAATTTTGAAACTTGCTCACGCGGGCCATTTATAATTCGTTCACGGGCCACATTGTGGCGCGCGGGCCTGGGGTTGGGCAGCCTTGGTGTAAACCATACTCTCAGCAGTCACTGTAAGTGTTTCAAGGGCAGCCTCTGGCTTAATGTTATACTGTTTTTAGATCACTACTTTCTTACTTCTGCAAATGTACATGTAAACACCAAATTTAGGTTATTATACTTTTCAAGATTTGTTTCCAGATCTACGTTAATTGGTATTGTTAAGTATTAAACATGATATTGATCGAGGAATAATGAAGTGGTTTTTCTTAACTACAACTATAACGCTTTGTAAATTACTTTTCTATATTACGAGAGATTTTCTTATATTTACTTTAATTCATATAAAGTGTCTACGCAACAAACGTTAAGTTTAACAAGAAGAATAACAGAAACGTATCCGCAATATAAACCTGAGAATTTTATCACTATATTCGATCAGTTCATAATGCGATTCGTAACAGTTAAATCGTGATTACGTTTTAAGCAATATTAAAGTGGTTTATGGCGGCCAACAATCAAAATAAGCCATAAAATTTTGTAGAATATTTTAAACGATGAATACACAACTGTTAATAATGTATTACACATGGTTTTTAATATTTTTCAATAATTATCGCGAAACAGTGGTACTCCTGAATGAGTAAACAACAGTCTATTAAAGAAATAAATTGACAGAATTTTATCGGTCATCAAGTTTCAAAGTTGCTTGCGAAAAGTATTTTACTTTTTCAATTAAACATTCGTATCTAAGAGTCTTGTCGGGTAAGAAACGTTTAACTTTTTTAATTTCAAAATTTACATAGATTCTTAATAATTTTGGTAGCCTAAGTTTCAAGTAAACTTTTTTTAACTTAACTTACTTTTCAATTACCACACATTTCAGTAGTGTAAATTATTACCAAAAAATCTCGTGTCAGTGGAAATATCTTGATATTCAGATCAGGCGGAAACAAAATTAATAAATAACACTTACGTAAACTACAACTAAATTAGAAGAAATTTTGAATGATACTGAGTTCGGCATTTAGTAAACAAAGATTTTCAGATCATTACTTTGTAGGAATTCTCTCCAGAATGTTCCTGTCTATGTGCCATCCTGTACAGGTTTCTCATTTTAATTAAAGAAAATATTTTTTTTAGGTAGCACACATTTTTAAGTATTTTACATCTCGGTTTATTAACAAGGAAGGACGCCTTTTCTTAATAACAACCACATTTTATTATTGGCATAATCGCCAGGAACGCTTCACCTGTTCTGCGATATGCTATTCATATCTCAGTAGTAAAATTGAGACTGAAGCGGAATACCACACTAGAGAACATGTCAAACGGTTGGTAATTGCTACGACAAAGAAACTTAGCTACTACATGACAAAAGCGGCGTTACTCATAGCTCCAAAACCAATTCTATTGAGTAAAAGTTATTAAAAATAACTTTTAGTGATAATTGTTAAGTCACTGAAATGCAAAATTTCTACTTTAAGAAACTGTTCAACATATTTATTCGATGCGTTAGCACAGAAATCGTTTATGTCTGCAATTTTCCAGCTTACGGTATTGTACAGAATATCTGTTATTACCCGTAACACCGTATTTCTGCTACAATCTATTTCCTTATTTCGCTGTGTCGGCGTGACACTGCCGTTGCTTGAAGCATATTCGTGTTGGACTCCCAGAACGTCTGTCCATACTCCCCCAGTCTGTTCAGATGCACAACCTTAAATGCCCCTTGGCTATCCCATCGTCTCCATTACTACATATCACTGATATTTAGCCTACATTGTAAATGTCCTTAGAATTTCTCTTAAATTTTTGGGATGGCGCTTCAGGATACACAACCAATTCTGAGCTTCTTACTAGAAATGTCCAACTATATTACTAATAATTTATAAAGTGTTTCCATTTTATGAGGGTTGTTAGGCGTACTCGTATTAGTAGATTCACTTCGCACGTTTGGTTTCTCAATTCTCTCTCTTTCCGCGCGCGCTCACACACACACACACAGAACTATTTTTGAGAGGTTCTGCTACAGCGAATGAATCCATAAGAAGAGGATGAGACTGGATGTGTCCAGGCAACATACGACTATATACCAAGGACAGACGTAACTCCTGAAGAATATAGTTTTCTCTTCTTCCTTATGCACTTCTATTGGAACCTCCAATAAACACAAAATTTACAGGCATTGCACAAATGCAATGCACAGAGAAGAGCATTGAAAATGCTTGAATAAATCTAAAAAATATATATATTTATGTTCATTCACCAATCAATGAATTCATTCTTCATTTAGCAATGTACAGATTATAAGTTAAATGTAGCCGCATTCATAAGCGAAGTTTTATATATGTACTACGTTACTGACAACAAAGAAGTAGTTTCTATGGAAACTCACCGGTTCCCATTTTCGATCACGCACCAGCGATCGGCCGCATATGTGCGACACGTCCTTATAAACATTTTCAATGTTAAAAATTAATTAAAAAATTGTATTTATCAGTTTGGTCCATCGTTACTCGGAAAGAAGCAGAAATAACTATGGTAATACCCTTTATCTGAAGTCAGACACTATACTGTTTCAATCATCCCCGCTTCTTATCTGTAGACCCTTAATAGCATCCTTTCTACTACTATATTCGATTTCGCTTAGTGAATGTCGCTGTATCAATACAGTTTATCTTGTTAGAAACAAAGTCTCTTTTGTCAAATCATTCAGCTTTCAATATGCAGTACAAAATTTAGTAATCCAACATTCTATATGCTACAGACCAAACCAATGAAAAGCAGTGAAAACCAAGCAATCGAAGATGTTTCAAACTAGTTCAATTAATGTGTTTTTAACCGTTGGCTATATTTCCGTCTTCTTTGACGTCTTCAAGGAAGCTGACGAATGTTATGTGATTCCAGTATTGCTGCGATGTTAAGTGACTTTCTTTTAAAGAACTGATTATGAACAGTAAAAAATGTTTCTTATTCACATAAAATTGCCTAATACAGTCAGCCTTAGCCTTCTAAACAGTACGGGCAGATCTATTTAAGCGATTATTAAATTGTACAAGTTCGTATGGTAAACTTATTAACTTTGTGTGGTAATTTTAAAGTGTCTGAAACACTGGATCTGTAGCGTGTCATTCAGGTACCAATTTTATGTTTGATTTTGCATCATTCTAAAGTCCCACATCGGGACACGTTTACTGAAACACTAAAAATGGCTTCACAGACAGTGACAGAAACTATGTAACCAGTAGTTCACGAAACTCCAGTCGACACATCATAAAGTTTCCCATACTTTGGCAGGTTATGCGGCGCCTTAACGCACAAAAGTTTGCAGATTTCTCGCTACTCATGTTCAGACTTGACACCAAGGCACCAGTGTTAAATTAAAATGAATTTTTTCTTTGAATAACTCCTTTAACTTTACTGGACATCTGCCATCTTCAGAAGCTTCCCTGAAAAGTGGGACACCAAGAATATTTTCTCTTGGTGTGCGAAAGGATACCATTACCTATTAGTGTTTTCTGTTCTCCCTTCTCAGGGGTCTACCACCCTACCCCACTGTGCGTCAACGTCGTTCTGGGATTACGTTAATCTTCAGCCAATTAGGAAAAGTGACTTGGCCCTTTTAGGCGATTGTTTTACGTGCTGCCAATGGGCCGTAAGTCTGATCCCTAATACTGCAGGGTCGTGTGCAGTGGAATGTGAGAAATTAAAAAGTAGTGGCCTACGTCCATTCCCCGTCATTAGTGTAAAGTTACTTTTTGCCCTCCGGGTTGTCAACCCGGTTGTCAAATCGGTAGATTGACAACCCTTACAGCCCAGCTTGTTGACGTCTCCAGGTAGACAGAAAGCAAAATTGTTTTCTTTATATAAAAACTGAAACGGTTAAATAGTTTTCGTATGGTATATGGAATTTGAATTGGTGTTAAAGAGTTGCCAGTATCGCTAGTCACGAAAGGAACGGCAGCAGGTCGTTCGTTCACACTATACGTTTTCCTGAAGTTTAAAAATTGCGTGTTGTCTAGAGACTTATGTCTCCAGTTATTCCGTACACGCCCCGCTGCACCGTTTATTGCTCGTTTTTCCTGTTACCGGCAATACCTTTATAGGTGACCCGGTTTCCTGTAATTATAGCACTTACATCACATCGATCTTCCGCCATTTCCCCAGTTGTACATTGGCCGCTTCCTTTGTGGTGCTGTAGATATCTCAGTTTCATTTATTCCTTCTTCCTTCCCTGTTCACTTACATTCTCCAACGGATCACACTTTGTAATTGGTGCGGTCGGAGGCTGACTTGACAGCCTCGAACTACAGTGCATGTACAAAGAGCAACTGCCCTACTCCCGTAATATTTCGTTCTTATCGTTTGTTACAACCAAGTACCTCTAATTCCATATAAACCCGTGTACAACGCCTGGGTTGCAAACTGTACTCGGTAGTCTCATTGTTGAGTGTGTCAAGCTAAGAGGTTTGGCTATGACAGTTAGCAACTCCTGAAGGTACTCCTCGGAAAGCTGCCGTTTTTCAACTGCACATACTACACAGCATACAAAATTTGATCCCCGTATCTTGAGTCCTAGAGTTTTTAATAATTCGTCATGTGAGTCCTGCCTATGGGTCAGTAACCTTTCAAATCAGCTTTCAAACGAGCTAGAGTAGCTTTCCTTTTATGTTCTGCTGAGAAACCACGACGGATCCTTGGCATGAACAAGCCCCACTACAGGAAACGGAGTATATTTTTTGCTGCTAACTGCTCACCCTTTTTATCGTTTATTAACTACCGTTGCCAGTCTATCTACATTTTTGAAGTACGTACCTCATTAATTAATTGTACACCTCCAATTGAGATATTTTTTCCAAATATTATAATCTTCATCGTTAACACAGGTGATTTCTTTTGTTCACATAGACTCTTCCACTTCTGATATTTCCGTTACTTGTTCGTTCTTCAAGCTTTCTCTGTTGTTGTGACAATACAATTTGTCATCGTTTAGGAACACTTATGTGAGGAGGTTATCCGTATAAAGCGATAAGACAAATGAGTCATATAATTTGCTCAGTCAGATCACCTGACTATATTGCAAATAGCAAGTGCAAATATACCTTTGTTTTATAAATAAGTGAATGCGAGTATGTAGTCCGTTTTATCCAGTTTTGCTAGATAAGGAATCACAAACCGTAAGATTAAAGTGATCGTTTAATTTTTACATCGTGTTTTCCATGATCCATTGTAAAGTAGGCTATATACTTATAACTTTGGAACACAAATGCAAGTATGAATCACGTATTCTTGTGACAAACAATCTGAAAGAAATGTTTATTTGCCAAATGAACTTCCAACATTGAAAAAAGATTTACTGAAAAAAGCCTCTTTTTGGAGGAGTGGCATAAAAAAGAACATTAGCTGTGTGTAATCTGAGATACGAATCCGTGTATGCGTCTGTTTAGTGTGAGAATGGGTTTCTGAGTGCGTTAGTGTGTAAATGTTCGATTGCTCTGAGATATTGACTTCAAATTTCTAACACGTATAATACTCAAGGGAACGTTTCGCATTGCTTTTGAGCAATGACGCCCAATAGAGATGGGTTGGAAAAGGGAATGAACATTTGTCGTCGTCAAATGAGAAACAATATGTGAATTATTAGACGTACAGAGTATTTCTGTATAAAATGTCAATTTTTATGAGAAAATCAATTCCGGTGTTAAGCAACAAAAACTGATAAATTATCAGCTACCTAAACCCAATGTATGTCGTACCAAAAACGGGATTTACATTAAAGCAAATTACTTTGCACCGGTACGATCACCTAAAAAGCTACTGGTATTTTCAGTCTTTATATATTTAATTTTCCACCTTATTGGCTCTGCCTTTATGCCTTTCTCTGAAGTGTTTTCCTTTAGAAATTAATATTATCGGTCACCTTCATTAATCATCGACCTACGTTGATACAGGAATTTATTACTACGTACGGAAAGTCAGGGATAGTGTTTCACACCAGCTCAGACTATTTTTATTACTCTTTTTTCGTCTTACTCACTATATTGTTTGTTTCTCTTGTTAGTCACAAATTACAAGTCATAAATATTCCACCAATTATACTAAATTTGACTTTATTTAAGCAAGTAATATATAATAAGTTCATGTTTCCTTTTACTCAGAAATTGGAAACCTTGTCTTATTTAAGTCTAAATATATAACGTAGCAAAAGATTTAAATTGAAATTTAAAATTTAAATTAAGGCAAATTATATTACACCGGTAATGACCACATAAAACCTATTGATATATTCAGTCTTTAAATGTATTATGTGCATCTTGCCGTCTCCATATATATCCGTTTCTTGAAGTATATAATATATTTAATATTTATAAAGAAATTACCTCAAGATATTTTTTTCCTTATTAGCAACATGTTTCGAGAACCATTGTGTTCTCATCCTCAGCCTATGTGATTTTGTGTCTGGTGAAGTACTTGTGTGTTGGCTTGTCGATATTGTGGTTACTTGTTGGTCTCTGGTACGTTAAAGTGGTATTATTGTGTGTGATTGTAGTGTATGTATTAGTATTTTGTGTATTTTCGATGTTGAGTGCTTTGAAAATGGTGTCATGTTTTGTATCTATTTGTATTTGTTGAGGTAGTAGTTTGTTTTGTGTTTTATGTTTGTATATTTGTAAATTTTCCCAAAGGTTCATTATGGTTCCTTTGTGTGGTATGTGTTTTATTAGTGTCATGTTGGTTATGTCTGGGAAATGAATTCGAACAACAGTGAACAACGAATTTGCCTGCTTGAACAGGTAGGTCACGAAACACTCAGCTTCGTCTGTGTACACGTGTATCTTACGTGTGTGAGTGTAGCCAGTTAATTCCTGCAAAGCATCACCCCTAAATAAACGTTAATAAATTGTTTAAATTGTGATAAGTGTGTGTGAAATATCACAAAACAAAATACGCCACAGTGTAAATAATATAAAGACACGCGTACACGAAAGATTGTGCGAAAATAATAAAAAGTGCAAATACAGTGCAAATAAATATAAATAAAACCCACAACAATTGAGATAGAGAAAAACGGGTAACACACAGTTGTACACATAAAAATTACCGACCAGATGAATATCGGGTAATTTGCAAAAGACTTCGCATGCTGCGAAAATCA
The DNA here is from genome assembly GCA_034769895.1 of Magicicada septendecula. NCBI lineage: Eukaryota > Metazoa > Arthropoda > Insecta > Hemiptera > Cicadidae > Magicicada > Magicicada septendecula. Next base: position 1,086,609,914 of record CM068367.1, on the reverse strand, counting down.
GTGAAATAAGTGTGTAAATAATCGTGTTGTAAAAGGACGCTATGACAGACTGATTCCTACAGAGAATTGAAACATGATTTTTGCGCCCTAGACTATAAATACGCGAGACACACCAGCCTTGTTCTCTTTCTCGTTCGACTACAGCGGCAGCCGGAGGCTATGTCCGACAACATCATCACTTTCGGATCATCACTGGAGACAGAGGCTTTTACGGAAGACGAGAGAGCAGCACATTACATGGCATAATTCCAGACGTAGAGTACGAGTCATCGGACTACTGAGAGAATCCGGAGGACGAGGAACGGACTCCAGGACTACACGACTACGCAGAATCAACCAGGATCAAGGACTCAGGACCAGAAGAGGATACGCTGAGGAACCGCCACGATTAAGGTGAAAGAAAGCCATGTATTCAACCAAACGAAAGACTTAATCAAAGACAATTAAACATTGAACAAATAAAGACAATATAATTTCAAAAAGTATAATGAATAATTTGTAAATGTAATTGTTCTTGTGTAGTAATTATAGTAATATCTGAATTATGAAAGTATATTTTTGAAATGATAATTTATTGGAAATATTTAAATTAATTTTGAAAGAACAGTAATTTGTCTAAAGTAATTAATAAGTCATAAATAAGAATTCTTATTGCAACAACAATAAGAATTAGAAAAAAGAAAGATTAGAAAATTTAATAATAAATTAATCATAATAAATTGAGCAAGTCGAGAGCAATATTATATAATAAAGAATGTTAGTTATAGTTATAAGATTATTTTATGTTTCTATGTAATATGAGATTACTTGTATTTATTAACAAGGAGGTGTACTACGAGTACACATACACATGCAAATAATAATGAGTTTTTAGCTCGAAATTTAAATGAAAGTTTTAATTAATAAAAGTTTTGAAAGATTCTAAACAATTCACGTAGTTATTATTATTACAATTACACACATTGAATATTTATAACGTAAGTATCGTCAACGATAGATAGTCAAAAACGTTATAAATAAAATAGCTCCCAAGAACGTGGTGCTCGGCCATGCCAGTTAACTATTTTGAAAATTTAAAAGTTAAATGTATGCTCTAAAATTAAATGTGTGTTAAATGAAAAATATATTATATGTGATAACTATTATTTATATTAAATATTATTTGAACGTTATTTTAATTGTTGTGTATTATAATAGCACAACTGGCGCTCAAAAGGTACTTATATCGTAAATTTAAAAGGTGTAATTGTAATAGTAACATTAATAATAATAACATTAATAATAAAAACATAATAAATAAAGAATAGTGTAACCGGGATCACCAATAATAATTATTTTAAAAACATATTAAAAAAAATATATATATAAATAATTCGACATGGCAGAACCAGGTAACTTCAGTATGGAGGCACTTCAAAATATGATGAAAGCCATTGTGGCCGAATTAAAACAAGATAATGTAAAACTAACAGAAAATTTAAATGAATTAAAACAAGATAATGTAAAACTAAAAGAAGAATAAAACAGATATTGTAAAACTAACAGAAGATCTAAATCAATTAAAACAAGATAATTTTAAACTACCAGAAAATTTAAAAGAAGAATTAAAACAAAATATAATACATAGTACTACACAGTTAGTGGATACAATTATAGACACTAATATGCGCATAGATGCACTTGAAAATAAAGTTAAACAAGCCCTTCATGAACAAGCTGTTAGGATAGAAAACAAGCATAAAGAAATACGCGCAGAATGGAAGAAAGATTTAAAAGACATGCATAAAGAAATAACTGAAAATGTAAATGGGAAACTAAATGTAGCAAAGCATGAACACGACAGTAAAATACGGGATGTCCATGATCAGCTTAAAGCGACCACAAGTAAAACGTGTGAAATAGAGACAAGTACTACTATAATAGAGAATAAGCTAGAAGAAACCTCCAAGACTGCGAAAGATTTTTCTGGAGGGATGTCAAATTTGAAAGAAGAGGTGAAAACTGAAATGGATCAACTTTGAACTGAGCTACGTAGACGTTCAGCGCAGATGATGACTTATCCGGCACCATTAGAAGACAGGGTGAAACTAACATTTGCAGGAAATAAATGGGAGAACAGCATGGAATTTGTTGTCAATTGCGAAAAAGAAATGGAACGAATTTGTAGTAATATTGATGATAACGAGAAAATAAATTGTGTTACTCGGCATTTGAAAGATTCAGCAACACAGTGGTATACTATCATACGTGATAATGTCACAACTTATCAACAATTCCATAGGTATTGGAAATAGGTAAAAATAGGTATTGGAAATAGGTATTGGAATATCCATACGCAGCGTCAGGTACGTGATCAACTAGAGTATAGTAAATTTAATATTCATGGTTGTCAGAGTATTGAACAATACACGATAGCACAAATTGAAAGAGTAAAACGTCTTAAAACCTAAATTTTCAGAATATGAAATAATATCCAAACTGTCTTACCATTTTCAGAAAAATAGCCAACTCGCTGTTTACACACAAGGTATTAAAACAATTGAAGAATTTTTAATACTTGTAACAAAATTTGAAAATATCACTCGCGGTGAGAATACACAACACAATTATCAACCGCACAGTAATCACAACATTAATTATAATCATAGCAGTAATAATTATAAACAACAAACGCAACACACGCAAAATAAAGCACCTATTAACATAGTGCACAAGCTAACGACTCAGCGTGTAGAAGGCATTCGTCAAGAGAAGGAGAGAAGCAGTGAGAATGAGAGAGAAGGTAGAGGTGAGGAGTAGGGCTATGTCTGGCCGGCTTCTAAAAAGAAATTACCTAAGCCGTATGATCGCTCAGTCAACGCGGTAAAAGCAAACGCTAAAAACATGAAGAGGGGATGTGAACCGGAAGTGGCAAGTAGGCCATCGACACAGCAACAATGACTGAATACGCATTTAAAGCGGTACACAATAAACCATATATATCCTGTCGACGTACGAGAAGAATTACTTAGCACGGACGAAGGTGTAAATTAAGCTAAACACCACACACAATGCCCTACTGTTAATGTTCGTATAAACAACTGTAGAATTAAAATGTTAGTGGACACAGGTAGTCAACTGTCAGTTTTAAACACTGCCTGGATGCAACGAAATAAAAATTATTTTGAAAATACACCGATATTACCTGTTATAAATATGAAAATTACAACCGCTACTAATAAGCGAGAAAAAGTTAAAAAACAAGCATACGTAACAATTACATGAAAATTTAGAAATAGAATGTCCAATGATTACTATGAATAAGCTAATATATGGTGGTATTATAGGAATTGATTTATTGAATGTGATAAATGCTAAGATTGATATCATTAATGATAAGATAACATGTAATTATGAAGGTGTTCAACATAGCATAAGGATGAATGAAGAAGGAAAACAGTAAGGTAAGTGAGACACCTATTGTCTTAGCTAAACCCAAAGTTCAATATGTACCAACTCAATGTACAAATCAAACAACCGACAAGATTTCTAAACAGGAAAAAAAGCAGCTTCAAGAATTAATAAATGAATATGAAAATATTTTCAATGAAACACCGACGCAGATGACAGTCTACAAACATACCATAACTGTGACAGACCCAACAAAATTTGTCAGGAGGACATACCCTATTCCAATGCGCTATGAGGAAGAAGTAGAAACGGAAATACGTCGCATGCTGAATAAATACGTGATAGAGCGGTCCAACAGCAACTTCTTAAATCCTCTTGAATTAGTAAAAAGAAAAGCGAGGATATTCGTCTATGCCTGGACATGCGGGAGCTGAACAGTATTATAATGAAAGAATATGACTGTGCGCCTAATGCGGACGAGCTGTTTACAAAGTGTGAAGGAGCATGCTACTTGACTAAACTAGATCTACGATCAAGTTTTTGGCAAATTCCAATCCGAGAAGAGGATAGAAAATTTACTGCATTCCTGTATAAGAACAAGTGTTACCAACATAAAGTAGTACCATTTTGATTAAGTACGAGTTTGGCACCTATTGTAAAATGTTTGGAAAGAACATTAGGCCCAGAGGTGGAACCTTATATGATGATCATCGTAGATGGTATTCTAGTGATATCTAAGACATTCAATGAACATATCCAAAATCTACGAACAATATTCCATAAGTTTAGGCAAGCAAACATGTCCCTAAACCTAAACAAATATGAATTCATAAAAACTTCCATCCAATTCCTACGACACATCATCTCATCCTCAGGTATACAAGCAGATCCTACCAAGATAACCAGTATAACCAACTTTCCTATACCCAAGAATCTTAAAGGTTTACGTGCATTTTTAGGTTTAACTGGATATTACAGGAGATTTACCCCATTATATGCCGAAAGGACTCAACCTTTGTTAGAGTTGACAAAGAAAGGAAGAAAATGGAAATGTGAGAAGAAGCATCAAGAAGCCTACGACCAAGTGAAGACGTTATTCATAAAAAACATCATTCTACATCATCCTCAACGGGAAGGAAAATTTGTAATTTATTCGGACACTAGTGATTACGCCGTGGGAAGTGTACTATACCAGAAGGATTCCGAAAGAAAACTCAGGGTCATCGCCTACGCGAGCAGAGTTTTCAAAGGAGCAGAGCGGCACTACACAACATCAGAGAAGGATATGCTTGCAATTGTCTATGCACTTAAACAATTCCGATATTACATTTATGGTACTCATTTTGAAATACATACTGACCATCAAGCATTGTCATTTCTACTGAAATGTAAAGTAACGAACTCTCGTTTACTGAGATGGATTTTAGCTATTGGAGAGTACTCATTCACTATCAAGTACTGCAAAGGGAAAGATAATAGCGTTGCAGATATATTAAGTCGTTATGTTACAGAAGAATGTGAGGAGATCTACAATAAGGAGGATAACGAGGATAACGAAGTACGTCTATTACCTATACGATTTGAAACTAGTAACGAAGTAAAAAGAATGTTACAAAATCTAGCGGAAGAACAAGATCAAGATCTTACATTACGAAATTTAAAACGTCAATCTCACCTACCAGCTCAATATAAGCTATATAACAACATTCTTTTCAAATTAATAAGACATGATTGGAAAATTGTGTTGACTAACGAGATGTTATTTAAACTGATAACACCAACTCATGAGAGCTTTGCTCATGCCTCGGCATTAAAATGTTATTTATCCCTTAGAGAAGATTTTACAATCAACAACATGTTTAGAAAAATTAAAAATGAATTGAAGAAACTTTATGATTGCCAGACTGCTAAGCAACCTAATCTTCACACATATGTGGAAATGCAAAGTATACAGAAGGAGGCGAAAGGGGAGTTAGTTGCAGTGGACTTCTTAGGGCCATTACCACGATAAAGTCTGGAGGTTAAACACATACTAGTCTGTATAGACGTGTTTTCTAAGGGAGTTCATCTCTATCCTATTATGCGACCCACAACGAAAGCTGTCCTAAAAATTCTGTTACAAAAATATATTCCAATATATCGTAAAATGAAGAGTATTCTTAGTGATCAAGGAGTGCATTTTCAAAGTGACGTGTGGAATAGAGTATTAAGGGAAAATGGAATCCAACCCATACTCACTTCCATCAGACATCCAGAGGGAAATTTAGCCGATAGAGTGAATAAAGAATTGGGTAAGTACCTACGTATTTACTGCCATAACCAACAAAATAAATGGGCAGAATATTTACCATTCTTTGAAGAAGCCATTAATGATAATTATAGCGAAGCAACGAGCTACACACCGACAGAGATTGAACAAGATCGTCAACCCGACAGATTTTGGAAGCGGTATGTTCACAAACCTGCTAATCAGAACTTATCGGTACCTTTAAGCATTAAGATTGAACATGCTAAAAGAAGAATAATTGAAAAAGGTAATAAGAGAATAGAAAGATTCAACAGAACTCAAAAGTTGCAGAAATTTAATGTGTGAGAGAGAGAGAGATAGAGAGTATTATTTTTAAAAAATTCCAGTTGGATAACATATTGACAATACTGCTAAAAAATTCTTCAGATTTTTTATACGATGGACCTTACACTTTGCTGAGACAAGTTGGCAAACAAACTTTCATTGTATATGATGACACAAGACAGAGAGAAGTTGGCAAGTACCATGCGAGCTCTTTAAGGAAATTCTACGAATGAATAAATATGTAACTGTGACAGTTAAAGGTGAACGCATTTTAAAGTGGATACTACGAAACCACGCAGCAAGTCACAAGTCAACATGTATGGGAGGGGAATATTTTGTTCAGCCCACCCCACATAAGGCTAATGGTAAAAGCATTATTCATTATTATGAGCATAATTAATGTAAATAAATATTGTATTGGTAAACTGTACTGTACAATTTTGTCTAATGTAAAAGGCAAAAATTTAATAAACAAGTTTATTAAAAATTTTTTTTATTAAGCAGGGAAATAATGCAACAGTACGAATGTATATGGTACTGTGCATTGCACAATTAGTTAAGATAATTTGTTTAAATTATATAAATAATCAATATTGTCAGTAGTAATAATAATTCAGATAGAAAGCTGTAAAGGTGAACAATGAATTTGCCTGCTTGAAAAGGTAGGTCACGCCACACTCAGCTGCGTCTGTGTACACGTGTATCTTACGTGTGTGAGTGTAGCCAGTTAATTCCTGCAAAGCATCGCCCCTAAATAAACGTTAATAAATTATTTAAATTGTGATAAGTGTGTGTGAAATATCACAAAACAAAATAGGCCACAGTGTAAATAATATAAAGACACGCATTTACGAAAGATTGTGCGAAAATAATAAAAAGTGCAAATACAGTGCAAATAAATATAAATAAAGCCCACAACAATTGAGATAGAGAAAAACGGGTAACACACAGTTGTACACATAAAAATTACCGACCAGATGAATATCGGGTAATTTGCAAAAGACTTCGCATGCTGCGAAAATCAGTGAAATAAGTGTGTAAATAATCGTGTTGTAAAAGGACGCTAAGACAGACTGATTACTGCAGAGAATTGTCGAAACATGATTTTTGCGCCCTAGACTATAAATACGCGAGACACACCAGCCTTGTTCTCTTTCTCGTTCGACTACAGCGGCAGCCGGAGGCTATGTCCGACAACATCATCACTTTCGGATCATCACTGCAGACAGAGGCTATTACGGGAGACGAGAGAGCAGCACATTACATGGCATAATTCCAGACGTAGATTACGAGTCATCGGACGACTGAGAGGATCCGGAGGACGAGGAACGGACTCCAGGACTACACGACTACGCAGAATCAACCAGGATCAAGGACTCAGGACCAGAAGAGGATACGCTGAGGAACCGCCACGATTAAGGTGAAAGAAAGCCATGTATTCAACCAAACGAAAGACTTAATCAAAGACAATTAAACATTGAAAAAATAAAGACAATATAATTTCAATATATCGGTATAAAGAACCATACATGACTTCCACGTTCTAAGTTTTATATTTAAAATAATTTTCGAAATGAAATATTTCCATAGAAATTAATTATTTCTACTTACTGCTTCAGCCTTAACCACAGTACTGTGGTCACTAACGTATACCCTCTTTCGTTATCGCACTCGATTTTCACTGCCCGACTGTGGAAGTCGATGGCACTGCCGAAACGTCTTGTTTTGCAGAAATCATTGGACTACGGCCAAACAGTCCCGGAAGGAATTTTAACAACAAACTACTTCTTTGTAACGTACTACAAAGAATTTTCTTTGTAACGTTTTCTACTTTGTAACGTAGTACATATATAAAAAATTATCCCCTCTCCCTTCAACTATAATTTTCATTTATAGAAAATTACCCCCACCCCGTTCAACTTGCCTCTTTATTTATAGATATTCATCTTCATTTCTACAGTGGATTAGTACGATCTTCTTAACAGGATACTTTATTTATCAAAATTAAGTACTTTACTCTTGTTAAAACATAAAACGTTGCTGGTAAACTACCCTTTCCCCGTAACCGATCTTCACCAAAATCAATAGGCCTTGAGTCCTCTACAACTCAGGCACATCGTTCCTGAGTTATTTGATTGTGCTTGAATTTACGGCAGTTATCGTTCGTCATGAAAAAATTACTCTTGTTAAAACATAAAATGTTGCAGGTAAACTACCACTTTCTCTTAACCGATCTTCACCAAAATCAATAAACCTCGAGTCCTTTACCATTCAGGAACGTATGCAAAAAAATATTTGATTCTGTTTGACTGTGCGGCAGTTATCGTTTGTCATAGAAAAAAATTACCCTTGTTAAAACATAAAACGTTGCTGGTAAATTACCCCTTCCTCTTAACCGATCTTTACCAAAATTAAAAGAACTTGAGTACTCTACAATGCAGGACTATATGCAAACAAATATTTGATTATGTTTGAATTTGCGGCTGTTATCGTTTGCTATAGTAAATAAACATGAGTCAGGCCAGAAATAACGCGAATTGTGTGTGTGTGTGTGTGTGTGTGTTCCCTGTCTTTTTATTGCGGTAACCATAATAATAATAATATGGAAACGTAAATATTACATAATTGATATATGCTTGCCTGCCACGAACGATATATTTTCTCTCATACATGATTTAAATTAAAATGAAAAAATTATAATTTTATTGCCTGGCAACAAAATTATTTTATTTTGAACAATTACCATTGTTTGAAAAAGTTTAAATGAATTTTAAAGTACTTTACTCTTGTTAAAACGTAAAAGGTTGCAGGTAAACTACCCCTTTCCCTTAACCGATCTTCACCAAAATCAAAAGGCCTTGAGTTCTCTACAATTCAGAGCTGTATGGAAAAATTATTTGATTCTGTTTTAATTTGCGGCTGTTATCGTTTGCCATAGAAAAAATTCTACACACAAACAGACAGATAGATAGACAGACAGAGACACAGACACTTTTCGAAAACTGACTTTTCATCATGTTTTGAGGGTAGTACAATCAGAATCAGCCCTTATCTCGAACACGATTTTTTTCACCATGACCATTATGGAAATGGAAGTAAAAATTATCTCCTCCCTCATCAACTACCATTTTAATTTACAGAAAATTACCCACTTTCCCTTCAACTACCCTTTTCATTTATAGATATTTCATCAACCTTTCTACAGTGGATTATTATGACCTTCTTTTAAGGATAATTTATTTATCAATATTAAGCACTTTACACTTGTTAAAACGTAAATGTTGCTGGTAAACTACCCCTTCCCCTTAACCGATCTTCACCAAAATCAATAGGCCTCGAGTCCTCTACAATTCAGAACTGTATTCAAAATATTATTTGATTCTGTTTGAATTTGCGGCAGTTATCGTTTGCCATAGAAAAATTCTACACATAGACAGACAGACACACACACACACACACTTTTCGAAAAATGACCTTTTTTCATGTTTTGAGGGTAGTACAATCAGAATCTGCCATTATCTCGAACACGATTTTTTTCGCCATCACCAAACTTCCATTTCCTTGTGGAACATGGAAGTAAAAGTGTAATGAATAATTTTTTAAAGTAACTGTTCTTGTATAGTAATTATAGTAATACCTGTATTATAAAAGTGTATTTTTGAAATGATAATTTATTGGAAACATTTAAATTAATTTTGAAAGAATAGTAATTTTTCTAAAGTAATTAATAAGTCATAAATAAGAAATGCATATGCAACAACAATAAGAATTTAAAAAAAGAAAGATTAGAAAATTTAATAATAATTTAATCATAATAAACTGAGCAAGTGGAGAGCAATATTATATAATAAGCAATGTTAGTTATATTTATAAGATTATTTTATGTTTCTATGTAATATGAGATTACATGTAGGCCTATTTATTAACAAGGAGGTGTACTACGAGTACACATACACATGCAAATAATAATGAGTTTTTAGCTCGCAATTTAAATGAAAGTTTTAATTAATAAATGTTTTGAAAGATTCTAAACAATTCACGTTGTTATTATTATTACGATTACACCCATTGAATATTTATAACGTAAGTATCGTCAACGATAGATAGTCAAAAAGTTATTATATATAGATATATGTAAAACAGCTCAGACCGTTTACCCCTACGGTACAATAAATAAATGTGTGTGTGTGTGTGTGTGTGTGTGTGTGTGTGTGCTATGACTCTTTTCTACCTTGCTTGTTTATTTTTGACATTAATGGCAAATGAAAAATGCTTTATAAAATCAAATAAAAACGTCTTTTCAAAAAAAGTGTAGAAAAAAAATGTACTGTATGTATATACGTGGTAGATTAATTAATTCTCGATTTTTACCAAAGTTCCAGTCTACTATAGAGAAAAAAAGCTTGCAAGTTACTTCGTAGTTAACACATAATTTATAAGCACTATATTTTGAACCTTCCGTGTCTGTATTGAGGCTACGAAAGAGTGTCAACAATTGTAATAATAGGGAATATTCAATAATCAATCCCATTTAAATTCATAAGTAGCAAACAGTAGTAACAATAACTTATATGTATTTATTCTTTCATACTTTAACCCATTTATGTAAGTCATGATGGTAAATAATAAAGAATGCTTTTCAACGATTTTCTAAATTATTTCCATTTAACTTAAACCGGCGGTATCTTCTGCTACATACATATAACAGACTAATAATGCATTCAATTTTCATGAGTAACTAATACAATTTAGGCCTACCATCAAGGCTTTCATGAGAACAAGGATTCGATATAACATCATACAAAGGCACAGATAAAGCGAAACAATTAATGACGTATAAATAAGAAAATTATCCTAAAACAAAACCTTTGTTCATCAACAAACTGAATGACTGCTGTCAGACTATGTCACACAGCTCCCAAAGTCTTCTTCAACTCCGTTTAGAAATGTAATACAAGATTCTCGTTTACTCAGCTGTAAGTTTACTTTTGACGTAACCGTTACAATACTTCTTTCTAATACATGTAATCTGGAGTTTGAATTTTGAAAGAATAAATATATTTTTAAATATTTTGTACATGAAATACGAATGCGTTTCCGAATAATTACGTAGTAGAGTTGTTAGCATGAAAAAAAAATCAGTAACAATGTTTAACAACCACTTCAAGTAGGTTTAGAATTTGCTAAAGAAATGTCCACCAAAATATTCATATGGGCTATAGTTATGTGTCTGTTAGAGTAAATAAGGTTTATCAATATCTGGGACCAATCAGTAAAAGTAGAATCAATTCATTTATAACCGTAAGTGCGCTATTATGTTTTACATATTGTCTATATACGGTAATGTCTTAAAAATACCATCACAAGGACAGTTGTAAACGTTTCTAATTGTGTAAAAATGGAATGGTCCTATTAGATGCAAGATAAGTACGTAAAACATATTAGTGTGTAAGACATTATATTAGGTGAACAGTTAAATGTTGAAATTGTTAGAGAATAATAATTGTAATTACTAGATAGTGTGGGTAGAAAAATAAAGCATTACATTTGGTCAGTAGCTTGTAAAATTATCAAATTACAATGTGCACAGTTTTTGTACATTTGTGTCTTTTAGAAAACACGACTTCAACAGATTACAAAATGAAATATTGTTTTTAATATTGTTATGCAAACCCAGAGAGAATATCGCATGGGAATAAATGTAAATAATTATCTGGGCCAAAAAATCATAATTATTAAGACTTTTATGTTATTTGTAGGTACAGTATATGAACTATTATGAATGAATAACAACAAATACAAATACAATGTTATAAAAATTGTATACATTTCTGTCAGAATTTGATATAATACACAGGAAACTTAATATAATGTCAGTCATACATACTAGTGTAATAAATATATAAAATAAATATAAGTAAGCGAAACAAGTAATTATAATATAGCAAAATACAATGTATAAATACGAAAAAGTGAAGAAAAAGGAAAGGATCATATTTATAAAACTCAACAAAACAGGAAGAAGCAGAAGTAGGATTATAGAATTACTGATTAAAATAAACTTGAATAAAATAACGTATTTTGTTTCAGCCCATCAAAATAAAAAATATCGGTATGGAGAACCATACATGACTTCCATGTTCTAAGATTAATATTTAAAATCATTTATGAAATGAAATGTTTCCATAGAAACTACTTCTTTCCACTTATTGCCTCAGCCTTAACCACAGTACTGTGGTCACTAACGTATACCATCACACGTTATCGCACTCGATTTTCACTGATGATGGCAGTCGACGGCACAGCCGAAACGTCTGGTTTTGGAGAAATCATTGGACTACGGCCAAACGGCCAAACAGCCCGGGAAGGAATTTTAACAACAAACTACTACTATGTTGCCGATAACGTAGTACACATAAAAATTATCCCCTCCCCTTCAACTATAATTTTCATTTATAGAAAACTATCCCCACCCCGTTCAACTAGCCTCATCATTTATAGATATTTCATCTACGTTTCTACAGTGGATTATTCAGATCTTCTTACAGGATACTTTATTTATCAAAATTAAGTACTTTACTCTTGTTAAAACATAAAACGTTGCCGGTAAACTACCCCTTTCTCTTAACCGATCTTTACCAAAATTAAAAGAACTTGAGTACTCTACAATGCAGGACTATATGCAAACAATTATTTGATTATGTTTGAATTTGCGGCTGTTATCGTTTGCCATAGTAAATAAACATGAGTGAGGCCAGAAATAACGCGAATTGTGTGTGTGTGTGTGTGTGTGTGTGTGTGTGTGTGTGTGTGTGTGTGTGTGTGTGTGTTCCCTGTCTTTTTATTGCGGTAACCATAATAATAATAATATGGAAACGTAAATATTACATAATTGAGATATGCTTGCCTGCCACGAACGATATATTTTCTCTCATACATGATTTAAATTAAAATGAAAAAATTATAATTTTATTGCCTGGCAACAAAATTATTTTATTTTGAACAATTACCATTGTATGGTAAAATTATTTGATTCTGTTTTAATTTGCGGCTGTTATCGTTTGCCATAGAAAAAATTCTACACACAAACAGACAGATAGATAGACAGACAGACACACAGACAATTTTCGAAAACTGACTTTTCATCATGTTTTGAGGGTAGTACAATCAGAATCAGCCCTTATCTCGAACACGATTTTTTTCACCATGACCATTATGGAAATGGAAGTAAAAATTATCTCCTCCCTCATCAACTACCATTTTAATTTACAGAAAATTACCCACTTCCCCTTCAACTACCCTTTTCATTTATAGATATTTCATCTACCTTTCTACAGTGGATTATTATGACCTTCTTTTAAGGATAATTTATTTATCAAAATTAAGCACTTTACACTTGTTAAAACGTAAATGTTGCTGGTAAACTACCCCTTCCCCTTAACCGATCTTCACCAAAATCAATAGGCCTCGAGTCCTCTACAATTCAGAACTGTATGCAAAATATTATTTGATTCTGTTTGAATTTGCGGCAGTTATCGTTTGCCATAGAAAAATTCTACACATAGACAGACACACACACACACACACTTTTCGAAAAATGACCTTTTTTCATGTTTTGAGGGTAGTACAATCAGAATCTGCCATTATCTCGAACACGATTTTTTTCGCCATCACCAAACTTCCATTTCCTTGTGGAACATGGAAGTAAAAGTGTAATGAATAATTTTTAAAAGTAACTGTTCTTGTATAGTAATTATAGTAATACCTGTATTATAAAAGTGTATTTTTGAAATGATAATTTATTGGAAACATTTAAATTAATTTTGAAAGAATAGTAATTTTTCTAAAGTAATTAATAAGTCATAAATAAGAAATGCATATGCAACAACAATAAGAATTTAAAAAAAGAAAGATTAGAAAATTTAATAATAATTTAATCATAATAAACTGAGCAAGTGGAGAGCAATATTATATAATAAGCAATGTTAGTTATAGTTATAAGATTATTTTATGTTTCTATGTAATATGAGATTACATGTAGGCCTATTTATTAACAAGGAGGTGTACTACGAGTACACATACACATGCAAATAATAATGAGTTTTTAGCTCGCAATTTAAATGAAAGTTTTAATTAATAAATGTTTTGAAAGATTCTAAACAATTCACGTTGTTATTATTATTACGATTACACCCATTGAATATTTATAACGTAAGTATCGTCAACGATAGATAGTCAAAAAGTTATTATATATAGATATATGTAAAACAGCTCAGACCGTTTACCCCTACGGTACAATAAATAAATGTGTGTGTGTGTGTGTGTGTGTGTGTGTGTGTGTGTGTGCTATGACTCTTTTCTACCTTGCTTGTTTATTTTTGACATTAATGGCAAATGAAAAATGCTTTATAAAATCAAATAAAAACGTCTTTTCAAAAAAAGTGTAGAAAAAAAATGTACTGTATGTATATACGTGGTAGATTAATTAATTCTCGATTTTTACCAAAGTTCCAGTCTACTATAGAGAAAAAAAGCTTGCAAGTTACTTCGTAGTTAACACATAATTTATAAGCACTATATTTTGAACCTTCCGTGTCTGTATTGAGGCTACGAAAGAGTGTCAACAATTGTAATAATAGGGAATATTCAATAATCAATCCCATTTAAATTCATAAGTAGCAAACAGTAGTAACAATAACTTATATGTATTTATTCTTTCATACTTTAACCCATTTATGTAAGTCATGATGGTAAATAATAAAGAATGCTTTTCAACGATTTTCTAAATTATTTCCATTTAACTTAAACCGGCGGTATCTTCTGCTACATACATATAACAGACTAATAATGCAAAGAAACAGAATTTGCTAAAGAAATGTCCACCAAAATATTCATATGGGCTATAGTTATGTGTCTGTTAGAGTAAATAAGGTTTATCAATATCTGGGACCAATCAGTGAAAGTAGAATCAATTCATTTATAACCGTAAGTGCGCTATTATGTTTTACATATAGTCTATATACGGTAATGTCTTAAAAATACCATCACAAGGACAGTTGTAAACGTTTCTAATTGTGTAAAAATGGAATGGTCCTATTAGATGCAAGATAAGTACGTAAAAAATATTAGTGTGTAAGACATTATATTAGGTGAAAAGTTAAATGTTGAAATTGTTAGAGAATAATAATTGTAATTACTAGATAGTGTGGGTAGAAAAATAAAGCATTACATTTGGTCAGTAGCTTGTAAAATTATCAAATTACAATGTGCACAGTTTTTGTACATTTGTGTCTTTTAGAAAACACGACTTCAACAGATTACAAAATGAAATATTGTTTTTAATATTGTTATGCAAACCCAGAGAGAATATCGCATGGGAATAAATGTAAATAATTATCTGGGCCAAAAAATCATAATTATTAAGACTTTTATGTTATTTGTAGGTACAGTATATGAACTATTATGAATGCATAACAACAAATACAAATACAATGTTATAAAAATTGTATACATTTCTGTCAGAATTTGATATAATACACAGGAAACTTAATATAATGTCAGTCATACATACTAGTGTAATAAATATATAAAATAAATATAAGTAAGCGAAACAAGTAATTATAATATAGCAAAATACAATGTATAAATACGAAAAAGTGAAGAAAAAGGAAAGGATCATATTTATAAAACTCAACAAAACAGGAAGAAGCAGAAGTAGGATTATAGAATTACTGATTAAAATAAACTTGAATAAAATAACGTATTTTGTTTCAGCCCATCAAAATAAAAAATATCGGTATGGAGAACCATACATGACTTCCATGTTCTAAGATTAATATTTAAAATCATTTATGAAATGAAATGTTTCCATAGAAACTACTTCTTTCCACTTATTGCCTCAGCCTTAACCACAGTACTGTGGTCACTAACGTATACCACCACACGTTATCGCACTCGATTTTCACTGATGATGGCAGTCGACGGCACAGCCGAAACGTCTGGTTTTGGAGAAATCATTGGACTACGGCCAAACGGCCAAACAGCCCGGGAAGGAATTTTAACAACAAACTACTACTATGTTGCCGATAACGTAGTACACATAAAAATTATCCCCTCCCCTTCAACTATAATTTTCATTTATAGAAAACTATCCCCACCCCGTTCAACTAGCCTCATCATTTATAGATATTTCATCTACGTTTCTACAGTGGATTATTCAGATCTTCTTACAGGATACTTTATTTATCAAAATTAAGTACTTTACTCTTGTTAAAACATAAAACGTTGCCGGTAAACTACCCCTTTCTCTTAACCGATCTTTACCAAAATTAAAAGAACTTGAGTACTCTACAATGCAGGACTATATGCAAACAATTATTTGATTATGTTTGAATTTGCGGCTGTTATCGTTTGCCATAGTAAATAAACATGAGTGAGGCCAGAAATAACGCGAATTGTGTGTGTGTGTGTGTGTGTGTGTGTGTGTGTGTGTGTGTGTGTGTGTGTGTGTGTGTGTGTGTGTTCCCTGTCTTTTTATTGCGGTAACCATAATAATAATAATATGGAAACGTAAATATTACATAATTGAGATATGCTTGCCTGCCACGAACGATATATTTTCTCTCATACATGATTTAAATTAAAATGAAAAAATTATAATTTTATTGCCTGGCAACAAAATTATTTTATTTTGAACAATTACCATTGTATGGTAAAATTATTTGATTCTGTTTTAATTTGCGGCTGTTATCGTTTGCCATAGAAAAAATTCTACACACAAACAGACAGATAGATAGACAGACAGACACACAGACAATTTTCGAAAACTGAATTTTCATCATGTTTTGAGGGTAGTACAATCAGAATCAGCCCTTATCTCGAACACGATTTTTTTCACCATGACCATTATGGAAATGGAAGTAAAAATTATCTCCTCCCTCATCAACTACCATTTTAATTTACAGAAAATTACCCACTTCCCCTTCAACTACCCTTTTCATTTATAGATATTTCATCTACCTTTCTACAGTGGATTATTATGACCTTCTTTTAAGGATAATTTATTTATCAAAATTAAGCACTTTACACTTGTTAAAACGTAAATGTTGCTGGTAAACTACCCCTTCCCCTTAACCGATCTTCACCAAAATCAATAGGCCTCGAGTCCTCTACAATTCAGAACTGTATGCAAAATATTATTTGATTCTGTTTGAATTTGCGGCAGTTATCGTTTGCCATAGAAAAATTCTACACATAGACAGACACACACACACACACACTTTTCGAAAAATGACCTTTTTTCATGTTTTGAGGGTAGTACAATCAGAATCTGCCATTATCTCGAACACGATTTTTTTCGCCATCACCAAACTTCCATTT
Organism: Magicicada septendecula; assembly: GCA_034769895.1. Lineage (NCBI taxonomy): Eukaryota > Metazoa > Arthropoda > Insecta > Hemiptera > Cicadidae > Magicicada > Magicicada septendecula. Next base: position 1,086,592,573 of record CM068367.1, on the reverse strand, counting down.
CCTTGTGGAACATGGAAGTAAAAGTGTAATGAATAATTTTTAAAAGTAACTGTTCTTGTATAGTAATTATAGTAATACCTGTATTATAAAAGTGTATTTTTGAAATGATAATTTATTGGAAACATTTAAATTAATTTTGAAAGAATAGTAATTTTTCTAAAGTAATTAATAAGTCATAAATAAGAAATGCATATGCAACAACAATAAGAATTTAAAAAAAGAAAGATTAGAAAATTTAATAATAATTTAATCATAATAAACTGAGCAAGTGGAGAGCAATATTATATAATAAGCAATGTTAGTTATAGTTATAAGATTATTTTATGTTTCTATGTAATATGAGATTACATGTAGGCCTATTTATTAACAAGGAGGTGTACTACGAGTACACATACACATGCAAATAATAATGAGTTTTTAGCTCGCAATTTAAATGAAAGTTTTAATTAATAAATGTTTTGAAAGATTCTAAACAATTCACGTTGTTATTATTATTACGATTACACCCATTGAATATTTATAACGTAAGTATCGTCAACGATAGATAGTCAAAAAGTTATTATATATAGATATATGTAAAACAGCTCAGACCGTTTACCCCTACGGTACAATAAATAAATGTGTGTGTGTGTGTGTGTGTGTGTGTGTGTGTGTGCTATGACTCTTTTCTACCTTGCTTGTTTATTTTTGACATTAATGGCAAATGAAAAATGCTTTATAAAATCAAATAAAAACGTCTTTTCAAAAAAAGTGTAGAAAAAAAATGTACTGTATGTATATACGTGGTAGATTAATTAATTCTCGATTTTTACCAAAGTTCCAGTCTACTATAGAGAAAAAAAGCTTGCAAGTTACTTCGTAGTTAACACATAATTTATAAGCACTATATTTTGAACCTTCCGTGTCTGTATTGAGGCTACGAAAGAGTGTCAACAATTGTAATAATAGGGAATATTCAATAATCAATCCCATTTAAATTCATAAGTAGCAAACAGTAGTAACAATAACTTATATGTATTTATTCTTTCATACTTTAACCCATTTATGTAAGTCATGATGGTAAATAATAAAGAATGCTTTTCAACGATTTTCTAAATTATTTCCATTTAACTTAAACCGGCGGTATCTTCTGCTACATACATATAACAGACTAATAATGCAAAGAAACAGAATTTGCTAAAGAAATGTCCACCAAAATATTCATATGGGCTATAGTTATGTGTCTGTTAGAGTAAATAAGGTTTATCAATATCTGGGACCAATCAGTGAAAGTAGAATCAATTCATTTATAACCGTAAGTGCGCTATTATGTTTTACATATAGTCTATATACGGTAATGTCTTAAAAATACCATCACAAGGACAGTTGTAAACGTTTCTAATTGTGTAAAAATGGAATGGTCCTATTAGATGCAAGATAAGTACGTAAAAAATATTAGTGTGTAAGACATTATATTAGGTGAAAAGTTAAATGTTGAAATTGTTAGAGAATAATAATTGTAATTACTAGATAGTGTGGGTAGAAAAATAAAGCATTACATTTGGTCAGTAGCTTGTAAAATTATCAAATTACAATGTGCACAGTTTTTGTACATTTGTGTCTTTTAGAAAACACGACTTCAACAGATTACAAAATGAAATATTGTTTTTAATATTGTTATGCAAACCCAGAGAGAATATCGCATGGGAATAAATGTAAATAATTATCTGGGCCAAAAAATCATAATTATTAAGACTTTTATGTTATTTGTAGGTACAGTATATGAACTATTATGAATGCATAACAACAAATACAAATACAATGTTATAAAAATTGTATACATTTCTGTCAGAATTTGATATAATACACAGGAAACTTAATATAATGTCAGTCATACATACTAGTGTAATAAATATATAAAATAAATATAAGTAAGCGAAACAAGTAATTATAATATAGCAAAATACAATGTATAAATACGAAAAAGTGAAGAAAAAGGAAAGGATCATATTTATAAAACTCAACAAAACAGGAAGAAGCAGAAGTAGGATTATAGAATTACTGATTAAAATAAACTTGAATAAAATAACGTATTTTGTTTCAGCCCATCAAAATAAAAAATATCGGTATGGAGAACCATACATGACTTCCATGTTCTAAGATTAATATTTAAAATCATTTATGAAATGAAATGTTTCCATAGAAACTACTTCTTTCCACTTATTGCCTCAGCCTTAACCACAGTACTGTGGTCACTAACGTATACCACCACACGTTATCGCACTCGATTTTCACTGATGATGGCAGTCGACGGCACAGCCGAAACGTCTGGTTTTGGAGAAATCATTGGACTACGGCCAAACGGCCAAACAGCCCGGGAAGGAATTTTAACAACAAACTACTACTATGTTGCCGATAACGTAGTACACATAAAAATTATCCCCTCCCCTTCAACTATAATTTTCATTTATAGAAAACTATCCCCACCCCGTTCAACTAGCCTCATCATTTATAGATATTTCATCTACGTTTCTACAGTGGATTATTCAGATCTTCTTACAGGATACTTTATTTATCAAAATTAAGTACTTTACTCTTGTTAAAACATAAAACGTTGCCGGTAAACTACCCCTTTCTCTTAACCGATCTTTACCAAAATTAAAAGAACTTGAGTACTCTACAATGCAGGACTATATGCAAACAATTATTTGATTATGTTTGAATTTGCGGCTGTTATCGTTTGCCATAGTAAATAAACATGAGTGAGGCCAGAAATAACGCGAATTGTGTGTGTGTGTGTGTGTGTGTGTGTGTGTGTGTGTTCCCTGTCTTTTTATTGCGGTAACCATAATAATAATAATATGGAAACGTAAATATTACATAATTGAGATATGCTTGCCTGCCACGAACGATATATTTTCTCTCATACATGATTTAAATTAAAATGAAAAAATTATAATTTTATTGCCTGGCAACAAAATTATTTTATTTTGAACAATTACCATTGTTTGAAAAAGTTTAAATGAATTTTAAAGTACTTTACTCTTGTTAAAACGTAAAAGGTTGCAGGTAAACTACCCCTTTCCCTTAACCGATCTTCACCAAAATCAAAAGGCCTTGAGTTCTCTACAATTCAGAGCTGTATGGAAAAATTATTTGATTCTGTTTTAATTTGCGGCTGTTATCGTTTGCCATAGAAAAAATTCTACACACAAACAGACAGATAGATAGACAGACAGACACACAGACAATTTTCGAAAACTGACTTTTCATCATGTTTTGAGGGTAGTACAATCAGAATCAGCCCTTATCTCGAACACGATTTTTTTCACCATGACCATTATGGAAATGGAAGTAAAAATTATCTCCTCCCTCATCAACTACCATTTTAATTTACAGAAAATTACCCACTTCCCCTTCAACTACCCTTTTCATTTATAGATATTTCATCTACCTTTCTACAGTGGATTATTATGACCTTCTTTTAAGGATAATTTATTTATCAAAATTAAGCACTTTACACTTGTTAAAACGTAAATGTTGCTGGTAAACTACCCCTTCCCCTTAACCGATCTTCACCAAAATCAATAGGCCTCGAGTCCTCTACAATTCAGAACTGTATGCAAAATATTATTTGATTCTGTTTGAATTTGCGGCAGTTATCGTTTGCCATAGAAAAATTCTACACATAGACAGACACACACACACACACACTTTTCGAAAAATGACCTTTTTTCATGTTTTGAGGGTAGTACAATCAGAATCTGCCATTATCTCGAACACGATTTTTTTCGCCATCACCAAACTTCCATTTCCTTGTGGAACATGGAAGTAAAAGTGTAATGAATAATTTTTAAAAGTAACTGTTCTTGTATAGTAATTATAGTAATACCTGTATTATAAAAGTGTATTTTTGAAATGATAATTTATTGGAAACATTTAAATTAATTTTGAAAGAATAGTAATTTTTCTAAAGTAATTAATAAGTCATAAATAAGAAATGCATATGCAACAACAATAAGAATTTAAAAAAAGAAAGATTAGAAAATTTAATAATAATTTAATCATAATAAACTGAGCAAGTGGAGAGCAATATTATATAATAAGCAATGTTAGTTATAGTTATAAGATTATTTTATGTTTCTATGTAATATGAGATTACATGTAGGCCTATTTATTAACAAGGAGGTGTACTACGAGTACACATACACATGCAAATAATAATGAGTTTTTAGCTCGCAATTTAAATGAAAGTTTTAATTAATAAATGTTTTGAAAGATTCTAAACAATTCACGTTGTTATTATTATTACGATTACACCCATTGAATATTTATAACGTAAGTATCGTCAACGATAGATAGTCAAAAAGTTATTATATATAGATATATGTAAAACAGCTCAGACCGTTTACCCCTACGGTACAATAAATAAGTGTGTGTGTGTGTGTGTGTGTGCTATGACTCTTTTCTACCTTGCTTGTTTATTTTTGACATTAATGGCAAATGAAAAATGCTTTATAAAATCAAATAAAAACGTCTTTTCAAAAGAAGTGTAGAAAAAAAATGTACTGTATGTATATACGTGGTAGATTAATTAATTCTCGATTTTTACCAAAGTTCCAGTCTACTATAGAGAAAAAAAGCTTGCAAGTTACTTCGTAGTTAACACATAATTTATAAGCACTATATTTTGAACCTTCCGTGTCTGTATTGAGGCTACGAAAGAGTGTCAACAATTGTAATAATAGGGAATATTCAATAATCAATCCCATTTAAATTCATAAGTAGCAAACAGTAGTAACAATAACTTATATGTATTTATTCTTTCATACTTTAACCCATTTATGTAAGTCATGATGGTAAATAATAAAGAATGCTTTTCAACGATTTTCTAAATTATTTCCATTTAACTTAAACCGGCGGTATCTTCTGCTACATACATATAACAGACTAATAATGCATTCAATTTTCATGAGTAACTAATACAATTTAGGCCTACCATCAAGGCTTTCATGAGAACAAGGATTCGATATAACATCATACAAAGGCACAGATAAAGCGAAACAATTAATGACGTATAAATAAGAAAATTATCCTAAAACAAAACCTTTGTTCATCAACAAACTGAATGACTGCTGTCAGACTATGTCACACAGCTCCCAAAGTCTTCTTCAACTCCGTTTAGAAATGTAATACAAGATTCTCGTTTACTCAGCTGTAAGTTTACTTTTGACGTAACCGTTACAATACTTCTTTCTAATACATGTAATCTGGAGTTTGAATCTTGAAAGAATAAATATATTTTTAAATATTTTGTACATGAAATACGAATGCGTTTCCGAATAATTACGTAGTAGAGTTGTTAGCATGAAAAAAAAATCAGTAACAATGTTTAACAACCACTTCAAGTAGGTTTAGAATTTGCTAAAGAAATGTCCACCAAAATATTCATATGGGCTATAGTTATGTGTCTGTTAGAGTAAATAAGGTTTATCAATATCTGGGACCAATCAGTGAAAGTAGAATCAATTCATTTATAACCGTAAGTGCGCTATTATGTTTTACATATAGTCTATATACGGTAATGTCTTAAAAATACCATCACAAGGACAGTTGTAAACGTTTCTAATTGTGTAAAAATGGAATGGTCCTATTAGATGCAAGATAAGTACGTAAAAAATATTAGTGTGTAAGACATTATATTAGGTGAAAAGTTAAATGTTGAAATTGTTAGAGAATAATAATTGTAATTACTAGATAGTGTGGGTAGAAAAATAAAGCATTACATTTGGTCAGTAGCTTGTAAAATTATCAAATTACAATGTGCACAGTTTTTGTACATTTGTGTCTTTTAGAAAACACGACTTCAACAGATTACAAAATGAAATATTGTTTTTAATATTGTTATGCAAACCCAGAGAGAATATCGCATGGGAATAAATGTAAATAATTATCTGGGCCAAAAAATCATAATTATTAAGACTTTTATGTTATTTGTAGGTACAGTATATGAACTATTATGAATGCATAACAACAAATACAAATACAATGTTATAAAAATTGTATACATTTCTGTCAGAATTTGATATAATACACAGGAAACTTAATATAATGTCAGTCATACATACTAGTGTAATAAATATATAAAATAAATATAAGTAAGCGAAACAAGTAATTATAATATAGCAAAATACAATGTATAAATACGAAAAAGTGAAGAAAAAGGAAAGGATCATATTTATAAAACTCAACAAAACAGGAAGAAGCAGAAGTAGGATTATAGAATTACTGATTAAAATAAACTTGAATAAAATAACGTATTTTGTTTCAGCCCATCAAAATAAAAAATATCGGTATGGAGAACCATACATGACTTCCATGTTCTAAGATTAATATTTAAAATCATTTATGAAATGAAATGTTTCCATAGAAACTACTTCTTTCCACTTATTGCCTCAGCCTTAACCACAGTACTGTGGTCACTAACGTATACCACCACACGTTATCGCACTCGATTTTCACTGATGATGGCAGTCGACGGCACAGCCGAAACGTCTGGTTTTGGAGAAATCATTGGACTACGGCCAAACGGCCAAACAGCCCGGGAAGGAATTTTAACAACAAACTACTACTATGTTGCCGATAACGTAGTACACATAAAAATTATCCCCTCCCCTTCAACTATAATTTTCATTTATAGAAAACTATCCCCACCCCGTTCAACTAGCCTCATCATTTATAGATATTTCATCTACGTTTCTACAGTGGATTATTCAGATCTTCTTACAGGATACTTTATTTATCAAAATTAAGTACTTTACTCTTGTTAAAACATAAAACGTTGCCGGTAAACTACCCCTTTCTCTTAACCGATCTTTACCAAAATTAAAAGAACTTGAGTACTCTACAATGCAGGACTATATGCAAACAATTATTTGATTATGTTTGAATTTGCGGCTGTTATCGTTTGCCATAGTAAATAAACATGAGTGAGGCCAGAAATAACGCGAATTGTGTGTGTGTGTGTGTGTGTGTGTGTGTGTGTGTGTGTTCCCTGTCTTTTTATTGCGGTAACCATAATAATAATAATATGGAAACGTAAATATTACATAATTGAGATATGCTTGCCTGCCACGAACGATATATTTTCTCTCATACATGATTTAAATTAAAATGAAAAAATTATAATTTTATTGCCTGGCAACAAAATTATTTTATTTTGAACAATTACCATTGTTTGAAAAAGTTTAAATGAATTTTAAAGTACTTTACTCTTGTTAAAACGTAAAAGGTTGCAGGTAAACTACCCCTTTCCCTTAACCGATCTTCACCAAAATCAAAAGGCCTTGAGTTCTCTACAATTCAGAGCTGTATGGAAAAATTATTTGATTCTGTTTTAATTTGCGGCTGTTATCGTTTGCCATAGAAAAAATTCTACACACAAACAGACAGATAGATAGACAGACAGACACACAGACAATTTTCGAAAACTGACTTTTCATCATGTTTTGAGGGTAGTACAATCAGAATCAGCCCTTATCTCGAACACGATTTTTTTCACCATGACCATTATGGAAATGGAAGTAAAAATTATCTCCTCCCTCATCAACTACCATTTTAATTTACAGAAAATTACCCACTTCCCCTTCAACTACCCTTTTCATTTATAGATATTTCATCTACCTTTCTACAGTGGATTATTATGACCTTCTTTTAAGGATAATTTATTTATCAAAATTAAGCACTTTACACTTGTTAAAACGTAAATGTTGCTGGTAAACTACCCCTTCCCCTTAACCGATCTTCACCAAAATCAATAGGCCTCGAGTCCTCTACAATTCAGAACTGTATGCAAAATATTATTTGATTCTGTTTGAATTTGCGGCAGTTATCGTTTGCCATAGAAAAATTCTACACATAGACAGACACACACACACACACACTTTTCGAAAAATGACCTTTTTTCATGTTTTGAGGGTAGTACAATCAGAATCTGCCATTATCTCGAACACGATTTTTTTCGCCATCACCAAACTTCCATTTCCTTGTGGAACATGGAAGTAAAAGTGTAATGAATAATTTTTAAAAGTAACTGTTCTTGTATAGTAATTATAGTAATACCTGTATTATAAAAGTGTATTTTTGAAATGATAATTTATTGGAAACATTTAAATTAATTTTGAAAGAATAGTAATTTTTCTAAAGTAATTAATAAGTCATAAATAAGAAATGCATATGCAACAACAATAAGAATTTAAAAAAAGAAAGATTAGAAAATTTAATAATAATTTAATCATAATAAACTGAGCAAGTGGAGAGCAATATTATATAATAAGCAATGTTAGTTATAGTTATAAGATTATTTTATGTTTCTATGTAATATGAGATTACATGTAGGCCTATTTATTAACAAGGAGGTGTACTACGAGTACACATACACATGCAAATAATAATGAGTTTTTAGCTCGCAATTTAAATGAAAGTTTTAATTAATAAATGTTTTGAAAGATTCTAAACAATTCACGTTGTTATTATTATTACGATTACACCCATTGAATATTTATAACGTAAGTATCGTCAACGATAGATAGTCAAAAAGTTATTATATATAGATATATGTAAAACAGCTCAGACCGTTTACCCCTACGGTACAATAAATAAGTGTGTGTGTGTGTGTGTGTGTGCTATGACTCTTTTCTACCTTGCTTGTTTATTTTTGACATTAATGGCAAATGAAAAATGCTTTATAAAATCAAATAAAAACGTCTTTTCAAAAGAAGTGTAGAAAAAAAATGTACTGTATGTATATACGTGGTAGATTAATTAATTCTCGATTTTTACCAAAGTTCCAGTCTACTATAGAGAAAAAAAGCTTGCAAGTTACTTCGTAGTTAACACATAATTTATAAGCACTATATTTTGAACCTTCCGTGTCTGTATTGAGGCTACGAAAGAGTGTCAACAATTGTAATAATAGGGAATATTCAATAATCAATCCCATTTAAATTCATAAGTAGCAAACAGTAGTAACAATAACTTATATGTATTTATTCTTTCATACTTTAACCCATTTATGTAAGTCATGATGGTAAATAATAAAGAATGCTTTTAAACGATTTTCTAAATTATTTCCATTTAACTTAAACCGGCGGTATCTTCTGCTACATACATATAACAGACTAATAATGCATTCAATTTTCATGAGTAACTAATACAATTTAGGCCTACCATCAAGGCTTTCATGAGAACAAGGATTCGATATAACATCATACAAAGGCACAGATAAAGCGAAACAATTAATGACGTATAAATAAGAAAATTATCCTAAAACAAAACCTTTGTTCATCAACAAACTGAATGACTGCTGTCAGACTATGTCACACAGCTCCCAAAGTCTTCTTCAACTCCGTTTAGAAATGTAATACAAGATTCTCGTTTACTCAGCTGTAAGTTTACTTTTGACGTAACCGTTACAATACTTCTTTCTAATACATGTAATCTGGAGTTTGAATCTTGAAAGAATAAATATATTTTTAAATATTTTGTACATGAAATACGAATGCGTTTCCGAATAATTACGTAGTAGAGTTGTTAGCATGAAAAAAAAATCAGTAACAATGTTTAACAACCAGTTCAAGTAGGTTTAGAATTTGCTAAAGAAATGTCCACCAAAATATTCATATGGGCTATAGTTATGTGTCTGTTAGAGTAAATAAGGTTTATCAATATCTGGGACCAATCAGTGAAAGTAGAATCAATTCATTTATAACCGTAAGTGCGCTATTATGTTTTACATATAGTCTATATACGGTAATGTCTTAAAAATACCATCACAAGGACAGTTGTAAACGTTTCTAATTGTGTAAAAATGGAATGGTCCTATTAGATGCAAGATAAGTACGTAAAAAATATTAGTGTGTAAGACATTATATTAGGTGAAAAGTTAAATGTTGAAATTGTTAGAGAATAATAATTGTAATTACTAGATAGTGTGGGTAGAAAAATAAAGCATTACATTTGGTCAGTAGCTTGTAAAATTATCAAATTACAATGTGCACAGTTTTTGTACATTTGTGTCTTTTAGAAAACACGACTTCAACAGATTACAAAATGAAATATTGTTTTTAATATTGTTATGCAAACCCAGAGAGAATATCGCATGGGAATAAATGTAAATAATTATCTGGGCCAAAAAATCATAATTATTAAGACTTTTATGTTATTTGTAGGTACAGTATATGAACTATTATGAATGAATAACAACAAATACAAATACAATGTTATAAAAATTGTATACATTTCTGTCAGAATTTGATATAATACACAGGAAACTTAATATAATGTCAGTCATACATACTAGTGTAATAAATATATAAAATAAATATAAGTAAGCGAAACAAGTAATTATAATATAGCAAAATACAATGTATAAATACGAAAAAGTGAAGAAAAAGGAAAGGATCATATTTATAAAACTCAACAAAACAGGAAGAAGCAGAAGTAGGATTATAGAATTACTGATTAAAATAAACTTGAATAAAATAACGTATTTTGTTTCAGCCCATCAAAATAAAAAATATCGGTATGGAGAACCATACATGACTTCCATGTTCTAAGATTAATATTTAAAATCATTTATGAAATGAAATGTTTCCATAGAAACTACTTCTTTCCACTTATTGCCTCAGCCTTAACCACAGTACTGTGGTCACTAACGTATACCACCACACGTTATCGCACTCGATTTTCACTGATGATGGCAGTCGACGGCACAGCCGAAACGTCTGGTTTTGGAGAAATCATTGGACTACGGCCAAACGGCCAAACAGCCCGGGAAGGAATTTTAACAACAAACTACTACTATGTTGCCGATAACGTAGTACACATAAAAATTATCCCCTCCCCTTCAACTATAATTTTCATTTATAGAAAACTATCCCCACCCCGTTCAACTAGCCTCATCATTTATAGATATTTCATCTACGTTTCTACAGTGGATTATTCAGATCTTCTTACAGGATACTTTATTTATCAAAATTAAGTACTTTACTCTTGTTAAAACATAAAACGTTGCCGGTAAACTACCCCTTTCTCTTAACCGATCTTTACCAAAATTAAAAGAACTTGAGTACTCTACAATGCAGGACTATATGCAAACAATTATTTGATTATGTTTGAATTTGCGGCTGTTATCGTTTGCCATAGTAAATAAACATGAGTGAGGCCAGAAATAACGCGAATTGTGTGTGTGTGTGTGTGTGTGTGTGTGTGTGTGTGTGTGTTCCCTGTCTTTTTATTGCGGTAACCATAATAATAATAATATGGAAACGTAAATATTACATAATTGAGATATGCTTGCCTGCCACGAACGATATATTTTCTCTCATACATGATTTAAATTAAAATGAAAAAATTATAATTTTATTGCCTGGCAACAAAATTATTTTATTTTGAACAATTACCATTGTTTGAAAAAGTTTAAATGAATTTTAAAGTACTTTACTCTTGTTAAAACGTAAAAGGTTGCAGGTAAACTACCCCTTTCCCTTAACCGATCTTCACCAAAATCAAAAGGCCTTGAGTTCTCTACAATTCAGAGCTGTATGGAAAAATTATTTGATTCTGTTTTAATTTGCGGCTGTTATCGTTTGCCATAGAAAAAATTCTACACACAAACAGACAGATAGATAGACAGACAGACACACAGACAATTTTCGAAAACTGACTTTTCATCATGTTTTGAGGGTAGTACAATCAGAATCAGCCCTTATCTCGAACACGATTTTTTTCACCATGACCATTATGGAAATGGAAGTAAAAATTATCTCCTCCCTCATCAACTACCATTTTAATTTACAGAAAATTACCCACTTCCCCTTCAACTACCCTTTTCATTTATAGATATTTCATCTACCTTTCTACAGTGGATTATTATGACCTTCTTTTAAGGATAATTTATTTATCAAAATTAAGCACTTTACACTTGTTAAAACGTAAATGTTGCTGGTAAACTACCCCTTCCCCTTAACCGATCTTCACCAAAATCAATAGGCCTCGAGTCCTCTACAATTCAGAACTGTATGCAAAATATTATTTGATTCTGTTTGAATTTGCGGCAGTTATCGTTTGCCATAGAAAAATTCTACACATAGACAGACAGACACACACACACACACACTTTTCGAAAAATGACCTTTTTTCATGTTTTGAGGGTAGTACAATCAGAATCTGCCATTATCTCGAACACGATTTTTTTCGCCATCACCAAACTTCCATTTCCTTGTGGAACATGGAAGTAAAAGTGTAATGAATAATTTTTAAAAGTAACTGTTCTTGTATAGTAATTATAGTAATACCTGTATTATAAAAGTGTATTTTTGAAATGATAATTTATTGGAAACATTTAAATTAATTTTGAAAGAATAGTAATTTTTCTAAAGTAATTAATAAGTCATAAATAAGAAATGCACATGCAACAACAATAAGAATTTAAAAAAAGAAAGATTAGAAAATTTAATAATAATTTAATCATAATAAACTGAGCAAGTGGAGAGCAATATTATATAATAAGCAATGTTAGTTATAGTTATAAGATTATTTTATGTTTCTATGTAATATGAGATTACATGTAGGCCTATTTATTAACAAGGAGGTGTACTACGAGTACACATACACATGTAAATAATAATGAGTTTTTAGCTCGCAATTTAAATGAAAGTTTTAATTAATAAATGTTTTGAAAGATTCTAAACAATTCACGTTGTTATTATTATTACGATTACACCCATTGAATATTTATAACGTAAGTATCGTCAACGATAGATAGTCAAAAAGTTATTATATATAGATATATGTAAAACAGCTCAGACCGTTTACCCCTACGGTACAATAAATAAATGTGTGTGTGTGTGTGTGTGTGTGTGTGTGTGTGTGTGTGTGTGTGTGTGTGTGTGTGTGTGTGTGTGTGTGTGTGTGTGTGTGTGTGTGTGTGTGTGTGTGTGTGTGTGTGTGTGTGTGTGTGTGTGCTATGACTCTTTTCTACCTTGCTTGTTTATTTTTGACATTAATGGCAAATGAAAAATGCTTTATAAAATCAAATAAAAACGTCTTTTCAAAAGAAGTGTAAAAAAAAAATGTACTGTATGTATATACGTGGTAGATTAATTAATTCTCGATTTTTACCAAAGTTCCAGTCTACTATAGAGAAAAAAAGCTTGCAAGTTACTTCGTAGTTAACACATAATTTATAAGCACTATATTTTGAACCTTCCGTGTCTGTATTGAGGCTACGAAAGAGTGTCAACAATTGTAATAATAGGGAATATTCAATAATCAATCCCATTTAAATTCATAAGTAGCAAACAGTAGTAACAATAACTTATATGTATTTATTCTTTCATACTTTAACCCATTTATGTAAGTCATGATGGTAAATAATAAAGAATGCTTTTCAACGATTTTCTAAATTATTTCCATTTAACTTAAACCGGCGGTATCTTCTGCTACATACATATAACAGACTAATAATGCATTCAATTTTCATGAGTAACTAATACAATTTAGGCCTACCATCAAGGCTTTCATGAGAACAAGGATTCGATATAACATCATACAAAGGCACAGATAAAGCGAAACAATTAATGACGTATAAATAAGAAAATTATCCTAAAACAAAACCTTTGTTCATCAACAAACTGAATGACTGCTGTCAGACTATGTCACACAGCTCCCAAAGTCTTCTTCAACTCCGTTTAGAAATGTAATACAAGATTCTCGTTTACTCAGCTGTAAGTTTACTTTTGACGTAACCGTTACAATACTTCTTTCTAATACATGTAATCTGGAGTTTGAATCTTGAAAGAATAAATATATTTTTAAATATTTTGTACATGAAATACGAATGCGTTTCCGAATAATTACGTAGTAGAGTTGTTAGCATGAAAAAAAAAATCAGTAACAATGTTTAACAACCACTTCAAGTAGGTTTAGAATTTGCTAAAGAAATGTCCACCAAAATATTCATATGGGCTATAGTTATGTGTCTGTTAGAGTAAATAAGGTTTATCAATATCTGGGACCAATCAGTGAAAGTAGAATCAATTCATTTATAACCGTAAGTGCGCTATTATGTTTTACATATAGTCTATATACGGTAATGTCTTAAAAATACCATCACAAGGACAGTTGTAAACGTTTCTAATTGTGTAAAAATGGAATGGTCCTATTAGATGCAAGATAAGTACGTAAAAAATATTAGTGTGTAAGACATTATATTAGGTGAAAAGTTAAATGTTGAAATTGTTAGAGAATAATAATTGTAATTACTAGATAGTGTGGGTAGAAAAATAAAGCATTACATTTGGTAATTGTAATTAGCTTGTAAAATTATCAAATTACAATGTGCACAGTTTTTGTACATTTGTGTCTTTTAGAAAACACGACTTCAACAGATTACAAAATGAAATATTGTTTTTAATATTGTTATGCAAACCCAGAGAGAATATCGCATGGGAATAAATGTAAATAATTATCTGGGCCAAAAAATCATAATTATTAAGACTTTTATGTTATTTGTAGGTACAGTATATGAACTATTATGAATGAATAACAACAAATACAAATACAATGTTATAAAAATTGTATACATTTCTGTCAGAATTTGATATAATACACAGGAAACTTAATATAATGTCAGTCATACATACTAGTGTAATAAATATATAAAATAAATATAAGTAAGCGAAACAAGTAATTATAATATAGCAAAATACAATGTATAAATACGAAAAAGTGAAGAAAAAGGAAAGGATCATATTTATAAAACTCAACAAAACAGGAAGAAGCAGAAGTAGGATTATAGAATTACTGATTAAAATAAACTTGAATAAAATAACGTATTTTGTTTCAGCCCATCAAAATAAAAAATATCGGTATGGAGAACCATACATGACTTCCATGTTCTAAGATTAATATTTAAAATCATTTATGAAATGAAATGTTTCCATAGAAACTACTTCTTTCCACTTATTGCCTCAGCCTTAACCACAGTACTGTGGTCACTAACGTATACCACCACACGTTATCGCACTCGATTTTCACTGATGATGGCAGTCGACGGCACAGCCGAAACGTCTGGTTTTGGAGAAATCATTGGACTACGGCCAAACGGCCAAACAGCCCGGGAAGGAATTTTAACAACAAACTACTACTATGTTGCCGATAACGTAGTACACATAAAAATTATCCCCTCCCCTTCAACTATAATTTTCATTTATAGAAAACTATCCCCACCCCGTTCAACTAGCCTCATCATTTATAGATATTTCATCTACGTTTCTACAGTGGATTATTCAGATCTTCTTACAGGATACTTTATTTATCAAAATTAAGTACTTTACTCTTGTTAAAACATAAAACGTTGCCGGTAAACTACCCCTTTCTCTTAACCGATCTTTACCAAAATTAAAAGAACTTGAGTACTCTACAATGCAGGACTATATGCAAACAATTATTTGATTATGTTTGAATTTGCGGCTGTTATCGTTTGCCATAGTAAATAAACATGAGTGAGGCCAGAAATAACGCGAATTGTGTGTGTGTGTGTGTGTGTGTGTGTGTGTGTGTGTGTGTGTTCCCTGTCTTTTTATTGCGGTAACCATAATAATAATAATATGGAAACGTAAATATTACATAATTGAGATATGCTTGCCTGCCACGAACGATATATTTTCTCTCATACATGATTTAAATTAAAATGAAAAAATTATAATTTTATTGCCTGGCAACAAAATTATTTTATTTTGAACAATTACCATTGTTTGAAAAAGTTTAAATGAATTTTAAAGTACTTTACTCTTGTTAAAACGTAAAAGGTTGCAGGTAAACTACCCCTTTCCCTTAACCGATCTTCACCAAAATCAAAAGGCCTTGAGTTCTCTACAATTCAGAGCTGTATGGAAAAATTATTTGATTCTGTTTTAATTTGCGGCTGTTATCGTTTGCCATAGAAAAAATTCTACACACAAACAGACAGATAGATAGACAGACAGACACACAGACAATTTTCGAAAACTGACTTTTCATCATGTTTTGAGGGTAGTACAATCAGAATCAGCCCTTATCTCGAACACGATTTTTTTCACCATGACCATTATGGAAATGGAAGTAAAAATTATCTCCTCCCTCATCAACTACCATTTTAATTTACAGAAAATTACCCACTTCCCCTTCAACTACCCTTTTCATTTATAGATATTTCATCTACCTTTCTACAGTGGATTATTATGACCTTCTTTTAAGGATAATTTATTTATCAAAATTAAGCACTTTACACTTGTTAAAACGTAAATGTTGCTGGTAAACTACCCCTTCCCCTTAACCGATCTTCACCAAAATCAATAGGCCTCGAGTCCTCTACAATTCAGAACTGTATGCAAAATATTATTTGATTCTGTTTGAATTTGCGGCAGTTATCGTTTGCCATAGAAAAATTCTACACATAGACAGACAGACACACACACACACACACTTTTCGAAAAATGACCTTTTTTCATGTTTTGAGGGTAGTACAATCAGAATCTGCCATTATCTCGAACACGATTTTTTTCGCCATCACCAAACTTCCATTTCCTTGTGGAACATGGAAGTAAAAGTGTAATGAATAATTTTTAAAAGTAACTGTTCTTGTATAGTAATTATAGTAATACCTGTATTATAAAAGTGTATTTTTGAAATGATAATTTATTGGAAACATTTAAATTAATTTTGAAAGAATAGTAATTTTTCTAAAGTAATTAATAAGTCATAAATAAGAAATGCACATGCAACAACAATAAGAATTTAAAAAAAGAAAGATTAGAAAATTTAATAATAATTTAATCATAATAAACTGAGCAAGTGGAGAGCAATATTATATAATAAGCAATGTTAGTTATAGTTATAAGATTATTTTATGTTTCTATGTAATATGAGATTACATGTAGGCCTATTTATTAACAAGGAGGTGTACTACGAGTACACATACACATGTAAATAATAATGAGTTTTTAGCTCGCAATTTAAATGAAAGTTTTAATTAATAAATGTTTTGAAAGATTCTAAACAATTCACGTTGTTATTATTATTACGATTACACCCATTGAATATTTATAACGTAAGTATCGTCAACGATAGATAGTCAAAAAGTTATTATATATAGATATATGTAAAACAGCTCAGACCGTTTACCCCTACGGTACAATAAATAAATGTGTGTGTGTGTGTGTGTGTGTGTGTGTGTGTGTGTGCTATGACTCTTTTCTACCTTGCTTGTTTATTTTTGACATTAATGGCAAATGAAAAATGCTTTATAAAATCAAATAAAAACGTCTTTTCAAAAGAAGTGTAAAAAAAAAATGTACTGTATGTATATACGTGGTAGATTAATTAATTCTCGATTTTTACCAAAGTTCCAGTCTACTATAGAGAAAAAAAGTTTGCAAGTTACTTCGTAGTTAACACATAATTTATAAGCACTATATTTTGAACCTTCCGTGTCTGTATTGAGGCTACGAAAGAGTGTCAACAATTGTAATAATAGGGAATATTCAATAATCAATCCCATTTAAATTCATAAGTAGCAAACAGTAGTAACAATAACTTATATGTATTTATTCTTTCATACTTTAACCCATTTATGTAAGTCATGATGGTAAATAATAAAGAATGCTTTTCAACGATTTTCTAAATTATTTCCATTTAACTTAAACCGGCGGTATCTTCTGCTACATACATATAACAGACTAATAATGCATTCAATTTTCATGAGTAACTAATACAATTTAGGCCTACCATCAAGGCTTTCATGAGAACAAGGATTCGATATAACATCATACAAAGGCACAGATAAAGCGAAACAATTAATGACGTATAAATAAGAAAATTATCCTAAAACAAAACCTTTGTTCATCAACAAACTGAATGACTGCTGTCAGACTATGTCACACAGCTCCCAAAGTCTTCTTCAACTCCGTTTAGAAATGTAATACAAGATTCTCGTTTACTCAGCTGTAAGTTTACTTTTGACGTAACCGTTACAATACTTCTTTCTAATACATGTAATCTGGAGTTTGAATCTTGAAAGAATAAATATATTTTTAAATATTTTGTACATGAAATACGAATGCGTTTCCGAATAATTACGTAGTAGAGTTGTTAGCATGAAAAAAAAATCAGTAACAATGTTTAACAACCACTTCAAGTAGGTTTAGAATTTGCTAAAGAAATGTCCACCAAAATATTCATATGGGCTATAGTTATGTGTCTGTTAGAGTAAATAAGGTTTATCAATATCTGGGACCAATCAGTGAAAGTAGAATCAATTCATTTATAACCGTAAGTGCGCTATTATGTTTTACATATAGTCTATATACGGTAATGTCTTAAAAATACCATCACAAGGACAGTTGTAAACGTTTCTAATTGTGTAAAAATGGAATGGTCCTATTAGATGCAAGATAAGTACGTAAAAAATATTAGTGTGTAAGACATTATATTAGGTGAAAAGTTAAATGTTGAAATTGTTAGAGAATAATAATTGTAATTACTAGATAGTGTGGGTAGAAAAATAAAGCATTACATTTGGTAATTGTAATTAGCTTGTAAAATTATCAAATTACAATGTGCACAGTTTTTGTACATTTGTGTCTTTTAGAAAACACGACTTCAACAGATTACAAAATGAAATATTGTTTTTAATATTGTTATGCAAACCCAGAGAGAATATCGCATGGGAATAAATGTAAATAATTATCTGGGCCAAAAAATCATAATTATTAAGACTTTTATGTTATTTGTAGGTACAGTATATGAACTATTATGAATGAATAACAACAAATACAAATACAATGTTATAAAAATTGTATACATTTCTGTCAGAATTTGATATAATACACAGGAAACTTAATATAATGTCAGTCATACATACTAGTGTAATAAATATATAAAATAAATATAAGTAAGCGAAACAAGTAATTATAATATAGCAAAATACAATGTATAAATACGAAAAAGTGAAGAAAAAGGAAAGGATCATATTTATAAAACTCAACAAAACAGGAAGAAGCAGAAGTAGGATTATAGAATTACTGATTAAAATAAACTTGAATAAAATAACGTATTTTGTTTCAGCCCATCAAAATAAAAAATATCGGTATGGAGAACCATACATGACTTCCATGTTCTAAGATTAATATTTAAAATCATTTATGAAATGAAATGTTTCCATAGAAACTACTTCTTTCCACTTATTGCCTCAGCCTTAACCACAGTACTGTGGTCACTAACGTATACCACCACACGTTATCGCACTCGATTTTCACTGATGATGGCAGTCGACGGCACAGCCGAAACGTCTGGTTTTGGAGAAATCATTGGACTACGGCCAAACGGCCAAACAGCCCGGGAAGGAATTTTAACAACAAACTACTACTATGTTGCCGATAACGTAGTACACATAAAAATTATCCCCTCCCCTTCAACTATAATTTTCATTTATAGAAAACTATCCCCACCCCGTTCAACTAGCCTCATCATTTATAGATATTTCATCTACGTTTCTACAGTGGATTATTCAGATCTTCTTACAGGATACTTTATTTATCAAAATTAAGTACTTTACTCTTGTTAAAACATAAAACGTTGCCGGTAAACTACCCCTTTCTCTTAACCGATCTTTACCAAAATTAAAAGAACTTGAGTACTCTACAATGCAGGACTATATGCAAACAATTATTTGATTATGTTTGAATTTGCGGCTGTTATCGTTTGCCATAGTAAATAAACATGAGTGAGGCCAGAAATAACGCGAATTGTGTGTGTGTGTGTGTGTGTGTGTGTGTGTGTGTGTGTGTGTGTGTGTGTTCCCTGTCTTTTTATTGCGGTAACCATAATAATAATAATATGGAAACGTAAATATTACATAATTGAGATATGCTTGCCTGCCACGAACGATATATTTTCTCTCATACATGATTTAAATTAAAATGAAAAAATTATAATTTTATTGCCTGGCAACAAAATTATTTTATTTTGAACAATTACCATTGTTTGAAAAAGTTTAAATGAATTTTAAAGTACTTTAC
This sequence comes from Magicicada septendecula, assembly GCA_034769895.1. Classification (NCBI taxonomy): domain Eukaryota; kingdom Metazoa; phylum Arthropoda; class Insecta; order Hemiptera; family Cicadidae; genus Magicicada; species Magicicada septendecula. Next base: position 1,086,572,474 of record CM068367.1, on the reverse strand, counting down.
TCTTGTTAAAACGTAAAAGGTTGCAGGTAAACTACCCCTTTCCCTTAACCGATCTTCACCAAAATCAAAAGGCCTTGAGTTCTCTACAATTCAGAGCTGTATGGAAAAATTATTTGATTCTGTTTTAATTTGCGGCTGTTATCGTTTGCCATAGAAAAAATTCTACACACAAACAGACAGATAGATAGACAGACAGACACACAGACAATTTTCGAAAACTGACTTTTCATCATGTTTTGAGGGTAGTACAATCAGAATCAGCCCTTATCTCGAACACGATTTTTTTCACCATGACCATTATGGAAATGGAAGTAAAAATTATCTCCTCCCTCATCAACTACCATTTTAATTTACAGAAAATTACCCACTTCCCCTTCAACTACCCTTTTCATTTATAGATATTTCATCTACCTTTCTACAGTGGATTATTATGACCTTCTTTTAAGGATAATTTATTTATCAAAATTAAGCACTTTACACTTGTTAAAACGTAAATGTTGCTGGTAAACTACCCCTTCCCCTTAACCGATCTTCACCAAAATCAATAGGCCTCGAGTCCTCTACAATTCAGAACTGTATGCAAAATATTATTTGATTCTGTTTGAATTTGCGGCAGTTATCGTTTGCCATAGAAAAATTCTACACATAGACAGACAGACACACACACACACACACTTTTCGAAAAATGACCTTTTTTCATGTTTTGAGGGTAGTACAATCAGAATCTGCCATTATCTCGAACACGATTTTTTTCGCCATCACCAAACTTCCATTTCCTTGTGGAACATGGAAGTAAAAGTGTAATGAATAATTTTTAAAAGTAACTGTTCTTGTATAGTAATTATAGTAATACCTGTATTATAAAAGTGTATTTTTGAAATGATAATTTATTGGAAACATTTAAATTAATTTTGAAAGAATAGTAATTTTTCTAAAGTAATTAATAAGTCATAAATAAGAAATGCACATGCAACAACAATAAGAATTTAAAAAAAGAAAGATTAGAAAATTTAATAATAATTTAATCATAATAAACTGAGCAAGTGGAGAGCAATATTATATAATAAGCAATGTTAGTTATAGTTATAAGATTATTTTATGTTTCTATGTAATATGAGATTACATGTAGGCCTATTTATTAACAAGGAGGTGTACTACGAGTACACATACACATGTAAATAATAATGAGTTTTTAGCTCGCAATTTAAATGAAAGTTTTAATTAATAAATGTTTTGAAAGATTCTAAACAATTCACGTTGTTATTATTATTACGATTACACCCATTGAATATTTATAACGTAAGTATCGTCAACGATAGATAGTCAAAAAGTTATTATATATAGATATATGTAAAACAGCTCAGACCGTTTACCCCTACGGTACAATAAATAAATGTGTGTGTGTGTGTGTGTGTGTGTGTGTGTGTGTGTGCTATGACTCTTTTCTACCTTGCTTGTTTATTTTTGACATTAATGGCAAATGAAAAATGCTTTATAAAATCAAATAAAAACGTCTTTTCAAAAGAAGTGTAAAAAAAAAATGTACTGTATGTATATACGTGGTAGATTAATTAATTCTCGATTTTTACCAAAGTTCCAGTCTACTATAGAGAAAAAAAGCTTGCAAGTTACTTCGTAGTTAACACATAATTTATAAGCACTATATTTTGAACCTTCCGTGTCTGTATTGAGGCTACGAAAGAGTGTCAACAATTGTAATAATAGGGAATATTCAATAATCAATCCCATTTAAATTCATAAGTAGCAAACAGTAGTAACAATAACTTATATGTATTTATTCTTTCATACTTTAACCCATTTATGTAAGTCATGATGGTAAATAATAAAGAATGCTTTTCAACGATTTTCTAAATTATTTCCATTTAACTTAAACCGGCGGTATCTTCTGCTACATACATATAACAGACTAATAATGCATTCAATTTTCATGAGTAACTAATACAATTTAGGCCTACCATCAAGGCTTTCATGAGAACAAGGATTCGATATAACATCATACAAAGGCACAGATAAAGCGAAACAATTAATGACGTATAAATAAGAAAATTATCCTAAAACAAAACCTTTGTTCATCAACAAACTGAATGACTGCTGTCAGACTATGTCACACAGCTCCCAAAGTCTTCTTCAACTCCGTTTAGAAATGTAATACAAGATTCTCGTTTACTCAGCTGTAAGTTTACTTTTGACGTAACCGTTACAATACTTCTTTCTAATACATGTAATCTGGAGTTTGAATCTTGAAAGAATAAATATATTTTTAAATATTTTGTACATGAAATACGAATGCGTTTCCGAATAATTACGTAGTAGAGTTGTTAGCATGAAAAAAAAATCAGTAACAATGTTTAACAACCACTTCAAGTAGGTTTAGAATTTGCTAAAGAAATGTCCACCAAAATATTCATATGGGCTATAGTTATGTGTCTGTTAGAGTAAATAAGGTTTATCAATATCTGGGACCAATCAGTGAAAGTAGAATCAATTCATTTATAACCGTAAGTGCGCTATTATGTTTTACATATAGTCTATATACGGTAATGTCTTAAAAATACCATCACAAGGACAGTTGTAAACGTTTCTAATTGTGTAAAAATGGAATGGTCCTATTAGATGCAAGATAAGTACGTAAAAAATATTAGTGTGTAAGACATTATATTAGGTGAAAAGTTAAATGTTGAAATTGTTAGAGAATAATAATTGTAATTACTAGATAGTGTGGGTAGAAAAATAAAGCATTACATTTGGTAATTGTAATTAGCTTGTAAAATTATCAAATTACAATGTGCACAGTTTTTGTACATTTGTGTCTTTTAGAAAACACGACTTCAACAGATTACAAAATGAAATATTGTTTTTAATATTGTTATGCAAACCCAGAGAGAATATCGCATGGGAATAAATGTAAATAATTATCTGGGCCAAAAAATCATAATTATTAAGACTTTTATGTTATTTGTAGGTACAGTATATGAACTATTATGAATGAATAACAACAAATACAAATACAATGTTATAAAAATTGTATACATTTCTGTCAGAATTTGATATAATACACAGGAAACTTAATATAATGTCAGTCATACATACTAGTGTAATAAATATATAAAATAAATATAAGTAAGCGAAACAAGTAATTATAATATAGCAAAATACAATGTATAAATACGAAAAAGTGAAGAAAAAGGAAAGGATCATATTTATAAAACTCAACAAAACAGGAAGAAGCAGAAGTAGGATTATAGAATTACTGATTAAAATAAACTTGAATAAAATAACGTATTTTGTTTCAGCCCATCAAAATAAAAAATATCGGTATGGAGAACCATACATGACTTCCATGTTCTAAGATTAATATTTAAAATCATTTATGAAATGAAATGTTTCCATAGAAACTACTTCTTTCCACTTATTGCCTCAGCCTTAACCACAGTACTGTGGTCACTAACGTATACCACCACACGTTATCGCACTCGATTTTCACTGATGATGGCAGTCGACGGCACAGCCGAAACGTCTGGTTTTGGAGAAATCATTGGACTACGGCCAAACGGCCAAACAGCCCGGGAAGGAATTTTAACAACAAACTACTACTATGTTGCCGATAACGTAGTACACATAAAAATTATCCCCTCCCCTTCAACTATAATTTTCATTTATAGAAAACTATCCCCACCCCGTTCAACTAGCCTCATCATTTATAGATATTTCATCTACGTTTCTACAGTGGATTATTCAGATCTTCTTACAGGATACTTTATTTATCAAAATTAAGTACTTTACTCTTGTTAAAACATAAAACGTTGCCGGTAAACTACCCCTTTCTCTTAACCGATCTTTACCAAAATTAAAAGAACTTGAGTACTCTACAATGCAGGACTATATGCAAACAATTATTTGATTATGTTTGAATTTGCGGCTGTTATCGTTTGCCATAGTAAATAAACATGAGTGAGGCCAGAAATAACGCGAATTGTGTGTGTGTGTGTGTGTGTGTGTGTGTGTGTGTGTGTGTTCCCTGTCTTTTTATTGCGGTAACCATAATAATAATAATATGGAAACGTAAATATTACATAATTGAGATATGCTTGCCTGCCACGAACGATATATTTTCTCTCATACATGATTTAAATTAAAATGAAAAAATTATAATTTTATTGCCTGGCAACAAAATTATTTTATTTTGAACAATTACCATTGTTTGAAAAAGTTTAAATGAATTTTAAAGTACTTTACTCTTGTTAAAACGTAAAAGGTTGCAGGTAAACTACCCCTTTCCCTTAACCGATCTTCACCAAAATCAAAAGGCCTTGAGTTCTCTACAATTCAGAGCTGTATGGAAAAATTATTTGATTCTGTTTTAATTTGCGGCTGTTATCGTTTGCCATAGAAAAAATTCTACACACAAACAGACAGATAGATAGACAGACAGACACACAGACAATTTTCGAAAACTGACTTTTCATCATGTTTTGAGGGTAGTACAATCAGAATCAGCCCTTATCTCGAACACGATTTTTTTCACCATGACCATTATGGAAATGGAAGTAAAAATTATCTCCTCCCTCATCAACTACCATTTTAATTTACAGAAAATTACCCACTTCCCCTTCAACTACCCTTTTCATTTATAGATATTTCATCTACCTTTCTACAGTGGATTATTATGACCTTCTTTTAAGGATAATTTATTTATCAAAATTAAGCACTTTACACTTGTTAAAACGTAAATGTTGCTGGTAAACTACCCCTTCCCCTTAACCGATCTTCACCAAAATCAATAGGCCTCGAGTCCTCTACAATTCAGAACTGTATGCAAAATATTATTTGATTCTGTTTGAATTTGCGGCAGTTATCGTTTGCCATAGAAAAATTCTACACATAGACAGACAGACACACACACACACACACTTTTCGAAAAATGACCTTTTTTCATGTTTTGAGGGTAGTACAATCAGAATCTGCCATTATCTCGAACACGATTTTTTTCGCCATCACCAAACTTCCATTTCCTTGTGGAACATGGAAGTAAAAGTGTAATGAATAATTTTTAAAAGTAACTGTTCTTGTATAGTAATTATAGTAATACCTGTATTATAAAAGTGTATTTTTGAAATGATAATTTATTGGAAACATTTAAATTAATTTTGAAAGAATAGTAATTTTTCTAAAGTAATTAATAAGTCATAAATAAGAAATGCACATGCAACAACAATAAGAATTTAAAAAAAGAAAGATTAGAAAATTTAATAATAATTTAATCATAATAAACTGAGCAAGTGGAGAGCAATATTATATAATAAGCAATGTTAGTTATAGTTATAAGATTATTTTATGTTTCTATGTAATATGAGATTACATGTAGGCCTATTTATTAACAAGGAGGTGTACTACGAGTACACATACACATGTAAATAATAATGAGTTTTTAGCTCGCAATTTAAATGAAAGTTTTAATTAATAAATGTTTTGAAAGATTCTAAACAATTCACGTTGTTATTATTATTACGATTACACCCATTGAATATTTATAACGTAAGTATCGTCAACGATAGATAGTCAAAAAGTTATTATATATAGATATATGTAAAACAGCTCAGACCGTTTACCCCTACGGTACAATAAATAAATGTGTGTGTGTGTGTGTGTGTGTGTGTGTGTGTGTGTGTGTGTGTGTGTGTGTGTGTGTGTGTGTGTGTGTGTGTGTGTGTGTGTGTGTGTGTGTGTGTGTGTGTGTGTGTGTGTGTGTGTGCTATGACTCTTTTCTACCTTGCTTGTTTATTTTTGACATTAATGGCAAATGAAAAATGCTTTATAAAATCAAATAAAAACGTCTTTTCAAAAGAAGTGTAAAAAAAAAATGTACTGTATGTATATACGTGGTAGATTCATTAATTCTCGATTTTTACCAAAGTTCCAGTCTACTATAGAGAAAAAAAGCTTGCAAGTTACTTCGTAGTTAACACATAATTTATAAGCACTATATTTTGAACCTTCCGTGTCTGTATTGAGGCTACGAAAGAGTGTCAACAATTGTAATAATAGGGAATATTCAATAATCAATCCCATTTAAATTCATAAGTAGCAAACAGTAGTAACAATAACTTATATGTATTTATTCTTTCATACTTTAACCCATTTATGTAAGTCATGATGGTAAATAATAAAGAATGCTTTTCAACGATTTTCTAAATTATTTCCATTTAACTTAAACCGGCGGTATCTTCTGCTACATACATATAACAGACTAATAATGCATTCAATTTTCATGAGTAACTAATACAATTTAGGCCTACCATCAAGGCTTTCATGAGAACAAGGATTCGATATAACATCATACAAAGGCACAGATAAAGCGAAACAATTAATGACGTATAAATAAGAAAATTATCCTAAAACAAAACCTTTGTTCATCAACAAACTGAATGACTGCTGTCAGACTATGTCACACAGCTCCCAAAGTCTTCTTCAACTCCGTTTAGAAATGTAATACAAGATTCTCGTTTACTCAGCTGTAAGTTTACTTTTGACGTAACCGTTACAATACTTCTTTCTAATACATGTAATCTGGAGTTTGAATCTTGAAAGAATAAATATATTTTTAAATATTTTGTACATGAAATACGAATGCGTTTCCGAATAATTACGTAGTAGAGTTGTTAGCATGAAAAAAAAATCAGTAACAATGTTTAACAACCACTTCAAGTAGGTTTAGAATTTGCTAAAGAAATGTCCACCAAAATATTCATATGGGCTATAGTTATGTGTCTGTTAGAGTAAATAAGGTTTATCAATATCTGGGACCAATCAGTGAAAGTAGAATCAATTCATTTATAACCGTAAGTGCGCTATTATGTTTTACATATAGTCTATATACGGTAATGTCTTAAAAATACCATCACAAGGACAGTTGTAAACGTTTCTAATTGTGTAAAAATGGAATGGTCCTATTAGATGCAAGATAAGTACGTAAAAAATATTAGTGTGTAAGACATTATATTAGGTGAAAAGTTAAATGTTGAAATTGTTAGAGAATAATAATTGTAATTACTAGATAGTGTGGGTAGAAAAATAAAGCATTACATTTGGTAATTGTAATTAGCTTGTAAAATTATCAAATTACAATGTGCACAGTTTTTGTACATTTGTGTCTTTTAGAAAACACGACTTCAACAGATTACAAAATGAAATATTGTTTTTAATATTGTTATGCAAACCCAGAGAGAATATCGCATGGGAATAAATGTAAATAATTATCTGGGCCAAAAAATCATAATTATTAAGACTTTTATGTTATTTGTAGGTACAGTATATGAACTATTATGAATGAATAACAACAAATACAAATACAATGTTATAAAAATTGTATACATTTCTGTCAGAATTTGATATAATACACAGGAAACTTAATATAATGTCAGTCATACATACTAGTGTAATAAATATATAAAATAAATATAAGTAAGCGAAACAAGTAATTATAATATAGCAAAATACAATGTATAAATACGAAAAAGTGAAGAAAAAGGAAAGGATCATATTTATAAAACTCAACAAAACAGGAAGAAGCAGAAGTAGGATTATAGAATTACTGATTAAAATAAACTTGAATAAAATAACGTATTTTGTTTCAGCCCATCAAAATAAAAAATATCGGTATGGAGAACCATACATGACTTCCATGTTCTAAGATTAATATTTAAAATCATTTATGAAATGAAATTTTTCCATAGAAACTACTTCTTTCCACTTATTGCCTCAGCCTTAACCACAGTACTGTGGTCACTAACGTATACCACCACACGTTATCGCACTCGATTTTCACTGATGATGGCAGTCGACGGCACAGCCGAAACGTCTGGTTTTGGAGAAATCATTGGACTACGGCCAAACGGCCAAACAGCCCGGGAAGGAATTTTAACAACAAACTACTACTATGTTGCCGATAACGTAGTACACATAAAAATTATCCCCTCCCCTTCAACTATAATTTTCATTTATAGAAAACTATCCCCACCCCGTTCAACTAGCCTCATCATTTATAGATATTTCATCTACGTTTCTACAGTGGATTATTCAGATCTTCTTACAGGATACTTTATTTATCAAAATTAAGTACTTTACTCTTGTTAAAACATAAAACGTTGCCGGTAAACTACCCCTTTCTCTTAACCGATCTTTACCAAAATTAAAAGAACTTGAGTACTCTACAATGCAGGACTATATGCAAACAATTATTTGATTATGTTTGAATTTGCGGCTGTTATCGTTTGCCATAGTAAATAAACATGAGTGAGGCCAGAAATAACGCGAATTGTGTGTGTGTGTGTGTGTGTGTGTGTGTGTGTGTGTGTGTGTGTGTGTGTGTGTTCCCTGTCTTTTTATTGCGGTAACCATAATAATAATAATATGGAAACGTAAATATTACATAATTGAGATATGCTTGCCTGCCACGAACGATATATTTTCTCTCATACATGATTTAAATTAAAATGAAAAAATTATAATTTTATTGCCTGGCAACAAAATTATTTTATTTTGAACAATTACCATTGTTTGAAAAAGTTTAAATGAATTTTAAAGTACTTTACTCTTGTTAAAACGTAAAAGGTTGCAGGTAAACTACCCCTTTCCCTTAACCGATCTTCACCAAAATCAAAAGGCCTTGAGTTCTCTACAATTCAGAGCTGTATGGAAAAATTATTTGATTCTGTTTTAATTTGCGGCTGTTATCGTTTGCCATAGAAAAAATTCTACACACAAACAGACAGATAGATAGACAGACAGACACACAGACAATTTTCGAAAACTGACTTTTCATCATGTTTTGAGGGTAGTACAATCAGAATCAGCCCTTATCTCGAACACGATTTTTTTCACCATGACCATTATGGAAATGGAAGTAAAAATTATCTCCTCCCTCATCAACTACCATTTTAATTTACAGAAAATTACCCACTTCCCCTTCAACTACCCTTTTCATTTATAGATATTTCATCTACCTTTCTACAGTGGATTATTATGACCTTCTTTTAAGGATAATTTATTTATCAAAATTAAGCACTTTACACTTGTTAAAACGTAAATGTTGCTGGTAAACTACCCCTTCCCCTTAACCGATCTTCACCAAAATCAATAGGCCTCGAGTCCTCTACAATTCAGAACTGTATGCAAAATATTATTTGATTCTGTTTGAATTTGCGGCAGTTATCGTTTGCCATAGAAAAATTCTACACATAGACAGACACACACACACACACACACTTTTCGAAAAATGACCTTTTTTCATGTTTTGAGGGTAGTACAATCAGAATCTGCCATTATCTCGAACACGATTTTTTTCGCCATCACCAAACTTCCATTTCCTTGTGGAACATGGAAGTAAAAGTGTAATGAATAATTTTTAAAAGTAACTGTTCTTGTATAGTAATTATAGTAATACCTGTATTATAAAAGTGTATTTTTGAAATGATAATTTATTGGAAACATTTAAATTAATTTTGAAAGAATAGTAATTTTTCTAAAGTAATTAATAAGTCATAAATAAGAAATGCATATGCAACAACAATAAGAATTTAAAAAAAGAAAGATTAGAAAATTTAATAATAATTTAATCATAATAAACTGAGCAAGTGGAGAGCAATATTATATAATAAGCAATGTTAGTTATAGTTATAAGATTATTTTATGTTTCTATGTAATATGAGATTACATGTAGGCCTATTTATTAACAAGGAGGTGTACTACGAGTACACATACACATGCAAATAATAATGAGTTTTTAGCTCGCAATTTAAATGAAAGTTTTAATTAATAAATGTTTTGAAAGATTCTAAACAATTCACGTTGTTATTATTATTACGATTACACCCATTGAATATTTATAACGTAAGTATCGTCAACGATAGATAGTCAAAAAGTTAATATATATAGATATATGTAAAACAGCTCAGACCGTTTACCCCTACGGTACAATAAATAAATGTGTGTGTGTGTGTGTGTGTGTGTGTGTGTGTGTGTGTGTGTGTGTGTGTGTGTGCTATGACTCTTTTCTACCTTGCTTGTTTATTTTTAACATTAATGGCAAATGAAAAATGCTTTATAAAATCAAATAAAAACGTCTTTTCAAAAGAAGTGTAGTAAAAAAATGTACTGTATGTATATACGTGGTAGATTAATTAATTCTCGATTTTTACCAAAGTTCCAGTCTACTACGGAGAACGTAGTAGACATAAAAATTATCCCTTCCTCCTTCAACTATAATTTTCATTTATAGAAAATTATCCCCACCCCGTTCAACTAACCTCTTCATTTATAGATATTTCATCTACGTTTCTACAGTGGATTATTCAGATCTTCTTATCAGGATAATTTATTTATCAAAATTAAGTACTTTACTCTTGTTACAACAAAAAATGTTTCAGGTAAACTGCCCTTTCCCCATAACCGATCTTCACCAAAATCAATAGGCCTTGAGTGTTCTACAACTCAGGCAGATATACAAAAAATTATTTGATTCTGTTTGAATTTACGGCAGTTATCGTTCGTCATGAAAAAATTTCTCTTGTTACAACATAAAATGTTGCAGGTAAACTACCCCTTTCCCTTAACCGATCTTCACTAAATTCAACAAGCCTTGAGTTCTCTACAATTTAATGACGAATACAAAAACGTATTTGATTATGTTTGAATTTACGGCAGTTATCGTTCTTCATGAAAAAAGTTCTCTTGGTACAACATAAAATGTTGCAGGTAAACTACCCCTTTCCCTTAATCGATCTTCAACAAAATCAACAGACCTTGATTTATCTACAATTGAGGAAGGTATGCACAAAATTATTTGATTCTGTTTTAATGTGCGGGCATTATCGTTCGTCATAGAAACAATTAATCTTGTTAAAACATAAAATGTGGCTGGTAAACTACCCCTTTCCCTTAATCGATCTTCACCAAAATCAACAGGCCTTCAGTCATTTATAATTTATGAACGTATGCAAAAACATATTTGATTCTGTTTGAATGTGCGGCAGTTATCGTTCGTCATAGAAAAAATTACCGTTGTTAAAACATAAAATGTTGCTAGTAAACTACCACTGTCCCTTAACCGAGCTTTACCAAAATCAGCAGACATTGACTTCTCTATAGGTCAGGAAGGTATGCAACACATTATTTGATTCTGATTCAATTTATGGCAGTTATCATTCGTCATAGAAAAAATTACCCATGTTAAAACATAAAATGTGGCCGGTAAACTACCCCTTTCCCTTAATCGATCTTCACCAAAATCAACAGACCTTCAGTCATTTATAATTTATGAACGTATGCAAAAACACATTTGATTCTGTTTCAATGTGCGGCAGTTATCGTTCGTCATAGAAAAAATTACCGTTGTTAAAACATAAAATGTTGCTAGTAAACTACCACTGTCCCTTAACCGATCTTTACCAAAATCAGCAGACATTGACTTCTCTATAGGTCAGGAAGGTATGCAGCACATTATTTGATTCTGATTGAATTTATGGCAGTTATCATTCGTCATAGAAAAAATTACCCATGTTAAAACATAAAATGTTGCTGGTAAACTACCCCTTTCCCTAAACCGATCTTCAACAAAAACAATATGTCTTGAGAACTCTACAATTCAGGGCTGTATGCAAAACATTTATCTGATTCTGTTTGAATTTGCGGCTGTTTTCGTTTGCCATAGGAAATACCCTTGTTAAAACAAAAAACGTTGCTGGTAAAATACCCCTTTCCCTTAACTGATATTCACCAAAAACAATAGGTCTTGAGAACTCTACTATTCAGAGTTGCATGCAAAAAATTATTTTATTATGTTTGAATTTGCGGCTGTTATCGTTTGCCATAGAAAAAAAATCTGCAGACACACAGACAGATAGACAGATAGACACACAGACACACACACACACACACACACACACACACACACACACACACTGACACTTTTCGAAAAATGACTTTTTTCATGTTTTGAGGGTAGTACAATCAGAATCTCGACCGCGATTTTTTTTGCCATCACCATACTTCCATTTCCTTATGGAACATGGAAGTAAAGAAAAGATAATTACATGTTATATAGTATTTAGGAAGCTATAAAGCCTTAACGACCTCAAGTAAAACGATGTTAACATGAGTAAGGGCTTGAGTTTTCGTAAACAAAGTTTATAAAAAACTTCACATTTGGTAATATGTTTTTCATAATTTACCACTGTAAGAGTATTTGTGAACATATTTTAAATTTAGTTCTAACTTGAAAAGACTCCCGATATATTAAAAATTGAATTGAAATAACTAAAGCTATAAACATTGTAACTAATACCTGAACACAATTAAACATCAGTGACAGTTCTAAGTATCAGTGTGATAAGCAATGTTCTGTAATTTTGGTAACGAACATAACCTGTGAAATAATAAAATGATTGAGCGGATTACTTTTTTAAAAGTCACGACGATTATATACATTTATATTGAACGCGTTAATTACGTCCGAGAAAGGGAAATAATTGGTTAAAATAATTAAAATTACTAATTTATACAAATCAAAGTTGGCTATTATTATAAAGTGTAGTAGTTTATTCGGTTAATAATACAAACAAAAATATACAAGTACAATGTGTGTGCGCGCACTCATACACATACCACTACTGTGACGACAGTTTCTTCTGTATGAAAGGGAAACAAAGTTTACGGATATGTAGCAAAATTAATTGTTAATTTCTTAAATGTTCTTGTCTGTCAAAAGCAGGTGTTACTACAAAGTAAACAACGGGGAACGCGTGATTTTGGCGTTATTTGAAAAGTTTTAAAAGCGAAGCAGGCTATGAGGGAGATAGTAATGTACAAGGCAGTGGGAACGTTTCCTCCCCCTGTGAATATGCTAATCAGGCAACACTACATAGTAGTGGGAATTGATGATTACTCAAGTATTCCTTGTTTGCATATTCTGGACTTAAGAAAATACTTGATAATGCACAATTTGTGTGCATACACGCATGCGTGAACACGCGCTTTTATACACTAAGTTCGTATTTTGAATTTTATAATCCACCGTGACAGTCGATTGCTCTCAAGTTTGTTCTTGTCATATTGTTTGTGTGATATGTTACGGAATAATTTTTTGTATGTACATGTGTGTATTAATTATATATGTTACTGGCAAAGTACAAAATCAGGCATTTTATAGAATGGACAGGATTTTCGTACAATGCCCGAATCCAGCCGGCAAAGTATGAAATAAAACAGATTTCATACATTGGCTAGGCATTGTATAGAATTCCTAACGTCTTCTAGGTAATGTATAGAAGACAATTTGTGGGCTATGGTTTCATGTTCTGAAAAGTGTGTAGAGTGCTGCGGACATATGCATAGTACGTGTGGACATTTTTTTAACACTAGTGGCAATAGTGGAGATAAGTGTGACGATGGGAAGAGACTGTGTCCTCTCTGCTTCAAAGTAAAAATTGGAACTGAAGAGTGAAAAAGGTCAAAATCATTTCTAGAACTTCAGGCAAAGAAGATGAACCCTGATTCTGACAAAAGATTTTCTCCAGCTCCTGTGGGCGCGTCTGATCGTGTTCCAATTCCTGAAGTAGACAAGGGGCGGGGAGATCTTCGAAACATCCTAGCAATCATCGTGAGTGTGACAGATGACGGATTTTACAAACTGGAAACCACTACGGATTGTTAAAGCAGCTGTACACAAGATCGTAGTTCACTGTATGCCCAAGACCACTAATGGCGGTTGAAGATGTTCCGGAACAAGAAACCGCACTTCGTTCTGCTGCTACTGCCCAATCATCAGGATCCGGACAAGGGTTCGTAAAATGTGTGTGCAAGACTAAATGTCAAAAAAAAAATATGTAATTGTGTAAAAAATGAAAGAAAGTGTACTTCAAAATGTCATAGCTCTCTGTCTTGTCATAAGTAGAGTATACACCGTATATTTAGAATTAATAAACACCAATATTATCTAATGTATTTTTTTCCAGATTGGTTAAAAAAAGTTCTTATACAATGTGATAAAATAATTTTAATAAAATGGTATCTGAACATAATCAAGTAGGGAATATATAATCTCAAAATATCATATAAAGTACTCCTTTATGTAAAATCAAATAATTGTGTGTGATTTTGTAATAAAATGTTTTCATTTTGAACGTAGTAAGCTCATTTTACACTTTGCCTAAAGAACACTGGCATTATATAGAATGCCTAGGCAATGTACAGAATACCTGGGAAAGTATAAAAAGCATTTGAAAAGTATTCTATTCTATATTTTGCCAAAAAACTCCAGGCATTGTATGAAATGCCTAGGTATTCTATAAAATGCCTGGGTTACATACTTTGTCGGTAACATATACAATGTCGTCAGATTTGTTTGTGTTTGTCCGCTCCAATTGCCATTATTAAGGACGTCTGCGTAAGGGGCAATGCGTCATCGTGTTTACCAGAGGGTGAGAATACACAACTTTGTACAGTCAAGCAAGCCCAGGGTCATGGCCATTATGTGCAAATTTTGGACTTGTGGACTAGTTTGCAATTTTGGACTAGTTCTAGAAAAACTAGAGTTTTATTTTTAGATTTACGTTAATCATGAAACAGGTAAACAACAAAACAAAAAGAGTGGGTTGACATGTTTGTGGTGTAATTGTACTCCGATGCAAGAAGGTCTATTGTCGAAAATTCTCTCCAGATGTGTTGTGTTGTTCGCAGCGTTACTAGGAACGAACAAGGTTAACCGTGTAAATACTGCAATGGGAAATAACACTTGAATGTATCAGAGAGAAGCGTGTGTAGTATCTGTGTAGCAAAGCCCGGCTTTGTGCAAGTTGGCGGATCTATGTGTGAAACACCTGTAGACGCGGAAAATCCGTATAGATAAAACTGTGGTGAGTATGCTTACGTCTTTACCCTGCGGTTTTTAATTTTTTATTTGCCCTGAAACAGCATATTGATTGTTACACGTTTCCTGATGATCGCATTTTGACTTTAATCTCGTTGACGCTGACCTGACCCACGCAAGCTATAAAAATAACAATAATTAAAGGATTATTAGATTATTGACTAGCAACAGCAGCAGCAGTAACAGCAGTAGTAGCGGTAGTAGTAGTGGTGGTAGTAGTAGTAGTGGGCCCCTAGTAGTAGTAGTAGTAATCGTTTTTCTATAACCGCTTCCTGTTTCTTCTGTTCTATATCCACTGTCAATCCATTGCGAAAACTCAAAATAGAATTTTGGCTGTTTTTTCCTCTAACAAGTTTTATTACAGTATGTGAAAGTAGCAAAATTAAAATAGCGGAGATGTTTTAATATCTTCTTCTTTTTTCCTGACACACTATAGGATGTCAAATCTCAAATAATTTGATTCCCTTCCTCACTGCCACCCTATCTCTTATCATTTTTCTTAATTCCTCTATTGTTTCCCTCGTTTCCTACAAACTTCTTCTTCTACAAGCTTCATTGGTTTCTTCTGTTACTCTTTATTTGTCTTCCCTTTTCCAGCATGCTCTTCGGTAATCTGTTGTTTTAATGGGCGTCGTTTGTTTTAATATCACGAGTATAACAACTTATTATTACTTTATTCGGCAACAATGTTACTTTCTTATATTGTTAAACAATCCTAGTAGGCCTAAATCTTTAAAATTTTCCATTTGTATATCACGTTACACTGAGTGAAAACGGAACCAATAAATTGATTATAAGTACAAATTTTGACTAATATTTTGTTCATTTTCAATATATTAATATCCTCTGGTGAAGCTACAGTTCTAGATCAACTAAAACTTCGCTAACTTCAACGGATTATGAATAGATTTTTGAAAAGTAGCAGAATAAGGTTATAAAACATATATAAATGTAAGAGCTTCCTAGGCTAGTTTTTGTATACGAATTGTTATTATGTGCCTTGGCACTGGAATAAAATACACTAAGAAACATAATTGTGGACTTTGAAAGTATGCAATCTCTCTCCAACCTGTGGACGTAGGTAAGACTGATAACAGATGTTGAGAGCATGGAAATTGGTAACAACATGTCAATAATCTTCAAGTTTACGGAAATAATACCCTGTTAAATTTTACAAGTGTAAAAGAATACATTAGTCAGTAGTACGAGGGACGTTCACGTCAATCCGGGACTTTTGTTAGACTAGAGTGTAAATGGAGATTCCTGCGCATTCTGTTCGTACATATGAAGTACAAATGTCAGCTATTACCGCATGGCGCGCTGTATTGTTTACACGTTAAAAAACAGTCAGTCGTAAAGAACATGGCGTCCAATGCACATGTGGAACAGCGTGTTGTAATGAAAGTTCTCGTGAATGAAGGCGTAAAACCCGGTGAGATTTATTCGCGACTCCTTGCAGAGTACGGTGATGAGACTCTTAGTCGCAGTAAAACATTTGAGTGGTGCAAACGTTTTAAAGAAAGCCCCGTCAATGAGTGACGATCCCGGTCGAGGTGGTTCGGACCCTACTGTAGTTATTCCCATGAACATTCAGCGAGTAGAAGAACTGATGCTTGATAATCGACGGATAACTTGTCAGCAAATTGTAAAAGAAATAAATGTGTCTGTGGGAACTGTAAACAAAATCATTCACGAACCTCTGAAGACAGCTTTCTGCTTTCCACCGGCAAAGAAGATTGCAAATCTGCAAGGAGTTTTGACAACGAAGGCCAGCTTTTTCTCGATCGAATTGTTACCTGCGATGAAACGTGGTTTCATCATTTCACCCCGGAATCAAAACGTGTATCAAAGCAGTGGGAGCATGTGGACTCACCACCTCCCAAAAAATTTCGAACAATTGCTTCTTCAGACAAAGTTATGGCCTCAATTTTTTGAGATAAAATTGGCATCATTCACGTCGATTTTCTATCCCCGTGGAGTCAATATTAACAGTGCGTAGTACTACAAAGTTCTTCAAGATATGCACAATGGTCTCAAGAAAAAACGGCCTGGTGCGATCACTAAAGGCGTTCTGTTTCTGCAGGACAATGCACGCCTGCATACCGCCCACCATACGACATGCACGCTACAAGATCTTGGCTGGGAGTTATTGCGACACACCCCTTACAGTCCGGACCTCGCTCCCAGCGATATTCACCTCTTCGGGCCTTTGAAGTTGTTCCTGGGAGGCCAGCATTCCAACAGCGACGATGATTCCAACCAACCAAGCAGTCAGTCCTATCTTGGTTTCGACGTAACGACAAATCTTTCTACACTGCGGGTATCCAGGCACTAGTGAAACGCTGAGATAAATGTAGCAGGGGATTACATCGAGAAACAAAAGAATTTTGTACTATCATAAATGTGTTCTATATATATTAAGAATTAATAGTCCCGGATTGACGTGAACGTCCCTCGTATTAGGTACTAACAAATTATAGATAATAAAGATGTTACATGAAGACCGCCTACGAAGGTACTCGCTAAATTAAACAACACACATAAGTAATATGGATTTAGTGCTTCCAAATATGAAACATAAGAAACATTCTTTGAATATTTTAAACGACACACAACTTTGAAGGAATGTATATTTGAAAATATAAAACAAAACTAAAACTTTAACCTTATGTACGGTATTATTAGAAAAACGTGCGAGAAAAATAAGTTCCACTTAACCTCCTTCATTAGCTCAGTAAGCGCATAAGTATGCCTACAGTTGGCCTGCACCACAACTGTCGTCGTCTGTACTTATACTGACCGTGTGTGAAACTTGTGTTTAACTGCTTCTGGTCGCCAACACCTTACATTTCTAAGGAGCCTTAGGTCTTCCTCTCAACCGCACTGCGCCTGCTATGCTTTGTACAGTTTTGTTTTTGCGCCCTGCAATCTTCTGTATCCATTACATGACTCGTTCATTTTTCATTCTCTCAGTCCTAATGAAGAGGTAAACCAACGGTCTTCACAAGCTACACTCTATTCCTGTTTTAATTCCACCGGATAAAAATCTATTCCATTTTAATATATTGCCTCTGTAATGATTCTATAACTTTTCTCTCAGTTCAGGAAACAATCCGCTTTCAATTAACGTGTTTAAATAGGATAGTGTTCCTTTTATTTAGCATTCTAACAACGTGAAATTTGTACTGTTAGTAATGAGTAATTTTACTACTACTTTCACGACAATTTAAACAATTGTATAAAATACTATATCCTTAATCTTAGTCATGTCTAGGTAAATAAAAAGGTGACAAGTTTAGACTCATAGTTTGTTAACATTTAAACAAAGCTGTTTGCAATTTACACCGATGCAAAACAAACAATCTCGCAAACAATGACGAACTGTGCGAGCAGTAGGAATGGGGTAACACGAAACTGCACTACGTTCAGTGGGGTGACACTGAAAATGCACTTAGTTTATTTATGTATTTTTATTTACAAACTTCTTGAAAAGTTTTAAAAAATTGAGTCGTGTCTACGGATAATGTGTAATATTTATTACACTTAGTTTCCACCAAAACAAAATAGTGAATTATATTGATGTACGATTATAGAATTTACTCTTGAGAAAACTATGTTATTTAGTTTTTTAGAAAGAATAATATATTTTGAACTAAAACATTTACTCGTCTAGCTATGCGCATTATTTAAGAAAATTGAAGAATAATGCAGTGATAATGAAGGAACACATAATTTTTTCCATAAAAATTATAAAGACTTTTGTTTTACACGTTTTTACACGGTAGAAATATTTTCAGAATTTTAAAATAGTAATATTCGGAAAGGGGCAAACTGTAATTGAGCAAATGAATAAGCTTTGATTCACTAATTAGTAGGATATGGCTGAGGGAGTTGAGAGGCTATTATATGAGTAGAGTGTTTAACACAAGAGGCTTATAGTTTGCGTGAACCGTGTAGAGCGATTTTAGGCAATGTTATGAATTATTAAAATCCCTGTTGTTAAAAACAATACACAATTTTAAAGGTACACGGAAAATAACGAGCGCTGACGACGTGAATACTATAGTAATACTATGCTTTATGTGATGAATACTGAGCATTACATCAAGTTTTCGCATACATTTTAGGCCTATATAATTTTTTGTATGTGTTATAGGGAAGTTAGTCATCTAAGTTATTAAGTCTCGATATTTACCGTGGAGGTAAGAAGAGATTTTCAAAAATGTTATACGAGTATGAATGTAGTATTGTCCAGATATACATGTTCTTTTAATAATTGATGTGGATTTCGAAAAATTTAATTAAGAAGTATAATTTTGTTAATCGCAAACCGCAAAGTATAATTTATCTTCAGAGGCGTATTTTAAACCCTGAGTGATAAATATTTTCATGTATTTTCTTGCATTTTTTCGACCACGCAAAACCTTGTAAGATTTCCCAGTGGAGTAAAAGTTCATTTATTATTCCGAGTGCTGACGTATTCGACCTACGAGTAAAATATTTTCTTTTTTATCATTTAACGCCAGTTCCGCAATAGACATATAAACGTCAGTTACGAATACAAATAAGAAAAATTAAATAACATTTATTTTACAAGTCTTAAACAAATCTTCATTTTATGGATATGATACGTATTTATTGTAGTGTATTGTATTTTAGTATTGTTTTCTTTTAGTTTATTTCCAACTTGTATGCAACAGATGTTCGTGTAAATTGTAGTTTGATTTCATAAGTATATCCAGTACATTAATATTGCAGTACGAACATAACAATGATTTCGAGCATCAATTGGTTGTACGATCTCGGCTAATCCTACTACATAGAGCCAACTTTCAACAACTCCATAACCTTCATATACAACAGTTAGTGCCATTACTTCGTTTAAAACAAAATTGACTACTGACATTGTATTTATCTGAAAAATCCCTTGTTTCGAGACTGTGATTTAAAGTAAGACATAAAGCAGCAAGCAATGATAATGAAAAGTTATATAGCTTTGTCGTAAATAGGAATTATATAGCAAACAATAAGTACACTTGTATTGTTATCATTATTAAAATGTACACAATTTTTATCGTTGTTAATATATTAAATAGATATTTGATTCCTACTTGCTCTTCATTTAAGAATATGAAATGTAAACAATAAATCTTGTTTTCAGTGCAGAATAAATGTGTTTGATTTATAAAAAAAAAAGCTTCTCCAACAGTTGTCAAATATCGTTAAAGCTATTACGTAAATCTTTAAGTTTAAAGATGTACTGTCGTAAAGAATGTTGCAGTGAAACCGAAAACAAAGCTCTATGACAAAGAGTTGTTGTCAATCACGCGACGAAGCGTTGCAAAGAGGGGTCGTAGACATGTCAATCTCTGAAACCTTGATAAACAACAATCCGCAGCGTGGTCTGAAAATACGAATAAATAACAAGTGAGTTTCACTAGCTCAGACATCCCCACAAGCATGTTAAACAGCGTGATTTTTTTTTAACTGACATGCAAACTTTAAGTAAATAAAAGAATTTGTTCTTTACTCACTTTTAGGTATTGTTTATAAAAACAAATCCCAGCTGTTTGCACATTATTAATATGTTTCGTACAAAGTGGAGAATATAATTCTTCAGGAAAACATCGACACATTTATCGATAACCTTTATTTAAAACATGCTTCAGATTCACAAGAATGTATTTCAGAAAGACACAAACGTTGTTAACCAACTGTTATTTCCGATATACACAAACACACTTTTATGTAACACACACACACACACACACACACACACACACACACACACACATGTTATGAAACATTTGGTCAAAATTCTAGTCAACAGTATAGTGCTCTGTATGAAACTATACAAACTTCATAGATTTATTTTTATTTTTATTGTATGTTTGGTTCCATACATTTACGATCAGAGTATTACTTATTATTCGTTTTATTAGTTAAACTATTCTGAGACCCTTTATTTTTGTCTTCTATATCAACAGGATTTGTATTTCCTTTGTGCTTCAAGTGAAAACTAGTGACTGCCTGTATACGAACTGATGCAGATGGAGGCACTACTGAAGTAATAATTCTGATATTTATTGAAGTTTGAATTAAGTAGGCAACATTTAACTTATTTGTTAGTATACATGCAACTAACACACACACTAAACTTGACACGTATTAATATATTTTAAGGAACTTATTAAAAAGTAATAACCACTAGTAAAACGTATAATAGCAAAGCCTATATTGACATATTGACGGTCCACGGCCATGTTTACGATTCAAAAATTGTATACGATTTACGATTATACCCCCCAAATCAACGTGACTACGATTCAAGCAAAAAAATAGATTTTTTTAAAGTGTTAAAGGATGTACTACCAGGATATAAATAAGAAGATAAGACTTAAGAAATTTGGTATTTACAGTCTAAAAGACAAAGTGACAGAATATGGTGAGATATACATATATGTTTTCCTCCATCACTTAGTGGATAACACCTGTTTTCGAGAGTTTGCGGGTTCCAGTCCCTCATACGTCATGAACAGTATTCACTCAGATCCATGAGGTACTTGAGTAACCGATACATGCAGTGCCTCCTTGCAAAGATCAGAATAACGGCTGGGTACTACAAGCTCGCTTACCGATCCTTATAACAGGAGGTTTCGTTTTTAGGGAGAAATGTAAAGAACATTTTGACTTAAGAAACAACAGAGAGTAACTAATGGTATAAAGGAATATAAATCAAGATGGAAACGGAATTAGTAATGTACTTGAAAAGATAGCAACAGCCATAACATGAAGGTAAACAAGCAATTTGTCTAATATTTAAGAAGAAGAAGAAGAAGAAGAAGAAGAAGAAGAAGAAGAAGAAGAAGAAGAAGAAGAAGAAGAAGAAGAAGAAGAAGAAGAAGAAGAAGAAGAAGAAGAAGAGTAGAAGGAGGTGGAGAAGGAAGAATAACAACAATAACGAAAGCAATCCAATATTCGTTTTCATAAACATGATAAATATCCTTCATTTAAAATACACTTGTTATTTAGTTTACATTTTAAAAATACAATTATATAGGCAAGGAAAACACACATATAAAGAACAAGGTTAGCAACAATTTGGAAGGACACAAGTAAGATTTCTAGTGACTTTCAGATCGTCAGCTGATTTCATAAATAAAATATTAAAACGGCGTCCTATAATTCACTTTAAAAGGCATTAATAGGAAGATAAACCGACGACTGCGATTAAATCAAAGGTGTTCAAACAATTAACTCAGAATATTTACTTGAGATTATGCATTTTCGTCTCACAGAACCCAACAATTTCTCAAGTACTTTCTACAGAACACATAAGGTTCGCCCACAGGGGCGGCCCTGGTCCTTGGAGGCACAAAATCGAAGTCTAAGACGTACGAAATTTTTATTTTTGTCTTTTTCGCCCTTTTATAATTATTATCACTGTATCTATACCTATTCTTATAATAATTGAGCCGAATTATTTACAATCAAATAGTATAGGCCTACTGCTGAAAAATGTATTTACCCAGTTAACTACTTGATATTACAAACACGCACAAATATTTAAGACATCATTTCTGATAACATTGTCGACGTCTTATAGAAATATGTTTCCCTATTACGCGTGACGTCCATCCTGGAGGCATATCATAGAAAAAAAGCATTCTGGATTGTTTGATAGAGAAAGTAAATTACAAATACTCATGAAAGAGAAAAATTTACAGGCATTGCACAAATGCAATGCACAGAGAAGGGCATTAAAAATGCTTCAATAGATCTAAAAAATATATATATTTATGTTCATTCACCAATCAATGAATTCATTCTTCATTTACCAATGTACAGATTATAAGTTAAATGTAGTCGCGTTCATAAGCGAAGTTTTATAAGTGTACTACGTTATTGACAACAAAGAAGTAGTTTCTATGGAAACTCACCGGTTCCCATTTTCGATCACGCACCAGCGATCGGCCGCAAATGTGGGACACGTCTTTATAAACATTTTTAATTTTAAAACAACTGACGGCTTTGAAACACTTCGTCGTTGTAAGCGCCGGCCCAAGTAACTCGTTATAGTCTATACTTACGGACGAAAAGAATTAAAAAATCGGAACTGTCTGTATTTTACAGTCCAATACCATTTGCTTATTAATTCCATTAAAATAATGAACATTGGAGCTTTGGATACACGTTACAACATAGTTTATGCGGCATGTACTGCAAATTAATCAAAAAAGATAATAACGGTACTGAGACAATAACAGCAAATGGCAACATTTTATTTTACAATTTTCTATCGGTGTACCAAAAGCGGAAATAAAAAATATATCTAAGAAAAATTGTGTGTATGTGTTTTTTAACAAAATTAAGCAAACGAGCTTCAATGATCAAAGTTGAGATTGTGAGTGTGAAAATATGTAATAGTACCGGTAACTTTTCAATTGGTGGAATGGATGAGGAAAGGCCAAAAGCCACTTTGTCCAGTGAAAATTTTATATTGAGCTGCTCCTGGTTGTATCGAAAGAATAAATTTATCAGTGAATCAGTGTAACTAGAATATCTGTGTACCCTTATACTGAAGAAATGTAAATGAATTGAAAAGATAAAATTCAGTGAGACATCAAATTTGTCACGGAATCAAGAGAAAACTGCATTTAAATCGGGTATTTGATTTCACCACACATTGCAGATAATTCTTCAGTATAGAACAGTAGGCGAGTTCGTTAATTGTAGTACACTTCAGCGCGGCGTGTGGTCAGTTGTCAATCGAGGTGACCGCATCATCACTTGTTTATACAATAACTGTTCCCGGCCCTGCTAAACTTGATACGCGTATAATGTTGAGAGTACATTCAACAATTACTATGCTGTTAGTCTGAAAAACGTAAATATTTGAAGTTTTTTGCTTTTGTACTTCGTTTTATTTTAAAACTTTTAACCATTAGGAATCTATTATATACACTATAAAAGTAATAAAAATACAGATAGAGACTTGTGTGTAAATAGTATTATATAATGCATATTTATATACACATGTTAGAAATATTTCAATCAAATGAATTATTACGGTCACTACATCATTGAGACTGAATAAATAGAATAACTGTAGGAGTTATAATTAACAATACTTACTTAAGAAAGTTATAAATAAGAATAAGTTATATGAGCATGTGATGATCGCTCTTCAATAGTCATTTTACATTCCGCATCAAAAAGTAGAACTGTTAACTGCACTCACCCGAAGTATACAGTTGTGGTTATGGCCAAAACAAAACAGTTTTTAAATGAGCTCACTGAAAATTTTAAAGTACATGGTCCTGTTTATTTAGACTTTTATAAAGCTTAAGTAGAATTCATCCAATTCAGCGTTTGAAATTATTGTAAACATTTTGTACAGTAAATAATAATAAATTTTAAATAAACTTTGTATAGCCTATACATATGAGTAACGTATTCAGGCCATTCCGGATTTTTGACTCATTGGTGATGATGCGTCAAGTCGATTCACAATATTATTCTGTTACTTCTACATATAAAAACTATAGTACTGAGAAATTGTAACTAAAGTCTCTTGGTCTTATTTTACTTTTCACAATTGTTATTATATCTCAAATGATGTCATAATCCAGTCTTCTTGAGGCCAAAACATAAATTTGCCTCAAATCATTTAGAACCATACAACGTTCCAAAGGTTAAAATATTCTGATTTACAACATCAGCAGCAAAGATGACCGATTATTATACGCAATTAGTATAGTTCTAACAAACAACAACGAGAAAATTAACCGCAAAACTCAGTTTCGCAACTTTCATATCACGTAGTGTGAAGCTTCGTCTTGACGTAGCTCCCGGCTACGTTCACCTCAGGATTAATGTAGCAGTTAGGAGCATTTATTATGCAAACATGTGACGAAGGAGTACAAACAAGAAGTAAAAGGCTAAATGATAGGCTCAACGTCTTCAAATCATGTTTGTTTCACTGGATAGCCAACTAGCGCTTTCTTGCAAGGATCACGAGCTCTCAGCTCCCAAAACGAATTTCCTCAACTCCGACAGTCAAGAACATCCGTTATTCTACCACTGAACAAACAGTTACAGAACTCATCCCTCACTACACGCTCCATTCTGATCCATATAAATTCGTCTAATTCAATAACTACCACATTTTTTATGTTACAACCAGGTTTTACTATTTCTATGAAGAGCTACAAAAATTTCACCTACTTTTGATGCAGCGAATTGATAGTAAAACAGAGGCACCCACCACTGAGAACGCTACTTCACACAATGTGCGGAATGTTGGTGCTGTCAGTGTTACGTACAATGATTAAAACACCAATATTAAAACGTGATGTTTACATGCGAACAACATACTCTACTTACTGACAATTCCAACCATAAAACGTTACGGATTATAACACGATTTTACCAGTAAAGTTTAAATATCGTTTTAGTAAATTAATTGCTCTCTATGAAACTTTAAGCTAAAGTAACTAATTTGCTACGGTGAAAAATGTAACAACGAAGGAGAATTTTAAAATAACATTGTAACCAGTAATATACAATATTAAATTACGTGTTTTCATAATTGACGCAGATGTCTGTTAAAAATTGGATACCGGTAAGCATATTTTTTTAAGTGAGCAGTACGTAGAAAATATTGTTTTACTTCTAACAGCTGTGAAATTTATCTGAAGAATGTTGAATTACTTTAAAAAGATCGTAAAGGTAGTAAAAAGATAGGTTTTTCTCTTATATAAAATGCTCTTAAAATTTTACAAAAAAATGTTTAGTTACTGTAAAATTTTATAAGTAGCCTAATGAACCTAATTAGTATATTAGGTTCCGTAATCCGCACTCGGCACTTTCCGTATCTGCACTCTGCTTAGAATACTAAGTTTAATTGTAAATTAGTTTTTATTTTATTAGATACTGTTGTTAAGAATAAGTTTTACGTTACATGTTTGCCACCTTAAGAAACTCTTGGTTATTTTTTAACTAGTGTATTCCAGTGATGAGACCCCTACTCAGGCAGAAGTCCTAATTTTTCCATACAAAATGCCCAAGACTTAGCAATTTTTAAAATTTGTTATAATGAATTAATACACTAGGATCAGTTAGTTGTAAAATGATTAAAATGATTTCTACTTTACTGAATTTAACAACGTTTTTTATGTGCATTTTGTGTACAAAGTAATAGAGATAGATATAATATAAATAATATAATATATAGATAAATATAATAATAATAATAATAATAACATTTTAATTGGTATTATTAATATCATAATTAATAAATATTATCCAATGGAATAATATCGATAATAACAAAAATAATAATAATTATTATTATTATTAATATTGTTACCCTCTAAAATAATTAAAAAACAAACAGGTCTAGTTTACTTGTGTTTGGTGGAGTTTACAAAATAAACTGCAAACGTATTAAGAAACTTTACTCGGTAGGAAGCAGTATTGAGCGGAACAAGCACTTCACGTACACGGACGGCAGTGTAAGTAAACACATTTATCAGCTACATGAAATTACACGTGTCTGGCTTTCAGTCTTCCTTATTGAAACCATTTTGATTTTGCAGTTTTATAAGGGAACGTGTTCGGCATCGGAATGTCCGAGTAAGCAGCTGAACGACGTCCAGTACCTGTCCCAATGGCGGACGTGACAACCGAATTCTGTTGTCAACTAGTTTTACTTTATTTATCCATAAGCCTAACCTACTACGTTGAAGATAACTGTGTTTTCTTTGAGTCGGAAATTTCAGAAGCTGGATGCACGATTCGTATTCAAGGCACGTTTCATTCCCTATACATACTGTGTCTGACGACTGAATGGATATGTTTTTCTTTGTACACAACAAATTTTATTCCTTTAAACCCGGTTTTGCCGAAAGTGTTTCTTGTTTGTATACGATCAACAGTCATTAGGCGTTTACATGCATGGAACAAATCGTATTATGGGGTTATTTTTTACGATTAAGTTATGTTTTGTTGCTTTTGCAAAAACTAACTAAAATACTGCCGCAACAAAAACTCATGACTTGCAGACATGATTTGTAGTCTTATACAAATGACTACGGTGTCAAACTGTGGGGATTTTTTGCATTCATTACATTAGATCTTATTTTCTTGCTGGTATAAGGAATCGTTTTTCTGTTTTAATGTTAAAATTTGCTATAAAAATCGATACAAAAATAATAAAGAACCCTCCTCCATCTTTTTGTTAGTTTTTCCATTAAGGCGACTTGCTAACATAATAGTACAGTAACTGAAGGAAAAAAATTCAGATTAAGTGGCTTCTACGAGATTTTTTGCATAAGGCTAGATAAAAGGGTGAGAAACAATTTTAAAAAACGTTTACATAAATTCCATCGCAGTTTTTCGAAAAAGAGGTGGGGGAAGGTACAAAAAATTAGTTTCTTTCAATTATCTTGAAAAATAACAAATTTACGAAAAAAAGATAAATTACAAAAATTAAAAAGCATTAAATTCTCTACAAAAAAGCAATTTGTCATTTATTTTGTCAGGCCAATACTTTGTGAGAAAAATGGAATTGAAATATTATACAAAAATTGATTGTCGGAGAAAAAACTCGATGAGCTGGAAGGCTAATTTTTTCTGACATTGCAACATACAAATTTTAATAAAATCCATTGTAATAGTCGTAGAGACAAAAATCAAAAAGCATTTTAAAGCTAAATGTTAGTAACTTTTACGTAAAATGAAAAGAAAATAATTAAATTATTAATAAATACTTAAGATAAAGTAATAACGTTTTTGCTTTTTATTTTTTTCAACTAATGCATAAACATATCAACAATTTATTACAAATGTATTTAAATTAAAAAAAAACTTCACAATATGAACTTTACATATATAGGTCTTTGAAAAAATAATAAAAATTAGTATTGATTTATTAGCATAAAATAAAGTTTTAGCGAGTTTTAAAATTTATCATTTTTTTTAGTTCGCAAGTAGGGTATACATCATTTTCTTAAGTTAAAATTTCTACAGAAATTTTCAAAATAAATATTTTTTAACAAAATTATGAACAAGTATTGGTCAAAGTGACGTCTATAAGACTGCAGTGTAAAGAATTGACAAAGTTTAGTTAAATTTAAATAAATGTAACTTTTATTAATAAATGTAAAAATATGTACATTGCGCGTATTAATATTAATAGTTAAAAACTAAAATAAAATATTAAAATGTAACTATTGTACGTAAAACTACAATATTTGAGGTTTCCCTTCTACGTAGTGAGAATTTATAACCGTGCATGGGCATAAAAAAAGCAGACCCTGAAAGTTGAAGAATTTTAGGGACAGCGAGGACAGCTGGCAAATTACATGCGCCATACAATGTTAACTCCAATACAAATATCACAGTTACCCGCACCGAAGTCACTTTTGCAAATGATCTTCTGTAATTGTGGAAAATTATGCAGTTGCAGAAAAAGTGGATTGTACTGTTCATCGGCTTGTGGAAACTGTGAATTTAATTTGTGCACAAATTTTTCAAATATTGTGTATGATGAGGAAGAAATAGAAATAGAACACTTGACTTCTGAATGTTTTCAAGAAATTGGAGAAGAAATCGATTTTTAAATATATTTATTATTATAAAAATAATTATTATAATTAAATTTTATAAATAAATAATAAATGTACTTAAAAGTTATTTTCTACCTTGATAATTGTGAAAAATTCCGAAAAATCGAAGAAAAAACGATAGTTTAATAATTCTGTAAATCATAATAAGTTATAAGTAAATAATTTATAATTTTTATAAATGAGAAATGTGTTTTAAAAGATATTTTGTCAAAATCTTCAATGATTGGAAGAAAAACTATTTTTGAATATATTTATAAAGTGCATTTTTTAATAACATTTTTATTATAACGCGTAATAAATAAGTAAAAAATTATACATAATAATATATACATAAATGAATAATAATGAGTTTTTAAACTTATATTCCTGAAAAAATAACATGTCTATTAAATAAACATGTATTTTATGTGAAAATCCACGTTGTAAAAAATTTGGCCAATTTTGAATTAATTTTTCTACTAAAATTATCGCCCTGACAAAAAAAAAAGTTAATACCCTTTTTTACGCAGAATTTTATGTTCTTTCTTTTTGGCCTTTGTATTTTTCTCATAAATTTAATATTTTTTAAGATAATCACGAAAAATGAATTTTTTGTACCTTCCCCCTCCCTTTTTTCGAAAACCCGCGACTGAATTTTTGTAAACTTTTTTTAAATTCTTTCTTACCTTTTTATCTAGCCCTGTACAAAAAATCTCGTAGAATCCACTTAATTTGAAATTTCTATTTTTTTTCGGCTTCAGTGACTGTACTATAATGGAATTTCATTAGTCGCATTGTCGTTGAGTTTTACTAACGGGAAAATGTTTGGAAAAATATGTTTAATTTTCAATCATACACATTTTGAGAGGTTACTACGTGTACTTAAATCGTAATAAATTCGGTTGTTACACATGTACGTTTCTTAAAACGGGTCACACTTTCTGCGGATTATCTACACTGCTCGAGATTAGTCTCAGGAAGTGCATCAAGTAGCCGTTACAGGTAACACCAAGACGCTGTACCACATTTTACAACGTATTGGTACACCATTACAGAACATTCTACGTGTTTCTTGGCTGTCCCAGCGGAGTCCGGCTGTAATGTGTGTGTGTGTGTGTACATATTGCTGCTACTTTGAGATGAAGGACAATTACGTGACACTTGTCACATCCGTCAACGAGGCTATTCCAGACCGTACCAGTCGGCTCACTGTGTTCAAGGGCACAATCAATTACGTTCTAGTGTTTTCTAGTAGTGTTCACGAGTAATATGGATTAATCTGGAATCTCAGCGTGGTATAAATATAATAATTCAGCGACGCTTAATTTTAGTTTAAGTGGAGATTTATTCAAGTGAGGTTCGAGTTATTTTCGGCCGATTTACACAATGCGCGTTTCAAGTAGTGTATTAATAAAACGTGATTATATTGTGATAATTAAAGCTTTTTTTAGTGGCTTTATTGGTGTCTTGTATTTTGTTTTCCACTGTACCATACGACGATCAGTAGACCGTTGTAACAGTATGTATGTACACAGTGTATACATAATATATGACAGAAACAGTAAACAAAAAGATAGGTTATTACAATATCTCTTGTGTGTATTGAAACAGGGTTGAAATTCATGTCGTTCAATGATACTTTCATTACCACAGCAACTTGATTATAATTTCCCGTCAGAATGCACAAGGTAGCATTATTTCACAATACACAAAGAAGCACTAGCCAGTCGTAGAACAGAGCAAATACATTTTATGTGTCCGAGTGGTCATATGTTAGTTACATCTTCTTTTTCTTATGTCCGTATACGTTTGGCAACCATTTTAAATGTGTGGGGTAAGTGATACAATGATGCAATGTGAAAACGCTTACAGGAAGCAAATGCAACAATGACGAAGAAGTAGTAAGTATAAAAGAGGATGGTTACTTCTAAATAGAGTGTTGTTTAAAGACGTAGCACAACATACGATATTCAGTTTTGGTATAAAAATTGATATAAGTGTTCGCCATTAATTTCAAAAAAAGGAAATTATAAAACTATTTTTTAACGGGAACGAATTAATGAGTTGATTGCTTGTCTTTAGAGCTTTTTATAGGACTGTCTGTTTCAACAATAACATATTTAAGAGAAGAACGTTATTCGTTAGGTTAATAATATATACATATTAATACGTACACCTCCCCAATACCATTTTACTGAATTTTCTCTTTAATAAAATTATTATGTTATAAGACGTTGTTCTCATGTTAAACTAAATGACAAATGAATCCAAAGTATACTAATATTCTCATTGTGTCTCTGATTTTCGTGAGAAATTAGATTCATGTAAATTTTAGTTTGGATAAATGTAGGCCTATTCACCGGAGATTTAACTTAGAGAATATATGTAATTTCAGGAAAGATACTAACGACTGAATTTAACTACATTAATACTAAAAAGTGTGTAATGCGGACATACAGATTAGTAAAGTTTGCTAAAACGAAACAGCTTGCTTAGTCCAAAGCTCTGCAATATGTACTGAACAGAATACAATAAAGGCAAGTCAATGTGGGACGGGTAAATGATGTCACGATCGGTGATTGATGGCAAAAACACACATCTGGAATTTTAAATGTTCTATCCAAAGCGTCACCTGATGTCTCTTAGTCTCGATGTCGTGTTATTTGGTATCTGTATGAATTAAATTTCATTTTCTGATAGCAAATGAGATATTTAATTGCCATCATTACACATAACACATACATATAAGCACACCCTACGTTCAAATAGTAGGCAATGGTTATAATATCCAGTATGCACGGAACTAGTATTTTTCCCTTATGTTCAAAAGTAATAATTATACCTATATAATTTATATAATATTTATAACATCATGTTATGGCAAAAATAAATAGTAATGAAGAAAATTGATATTAAAATGTAACTCTGTGATAGTCACCACTGTTCTCGGTTGCAGAACTCGTCCCACACTTTCATAAAACATTTTGACGACATACTGTAGGTATCTAAGTCTTCCAGTACACCTATATTTTACCTGCA
Source organism: Magicicada septendecula (assembly GCA_034769895.1). Taxonomy (NCBI): domain Eukaryota; kingdom Metazoa; phylum Arthropoda; class Insecta; order Hemiptera; family Cicadidae; genus Magicicada; species Magicicada septendecula. The sequence goes on along the minus strand of CM068367.1, from coordinate 1,086,540,881 downwards.
GCCTTGCGCGTTTTCATTTTAAATTACCTTAATATTACAAAATAATTTTTATGTCTTGTGAAATTCATAATTAACATTTTTCGTCGAGACAGTGCATCCCTTTTTTTTTCTTTATCAAATCAATGAAATGTTGTCCACTATTTTGACTTCGTATTTAAACATATCCTTTTATAAACGTTTAAAATATCATGCGATTCATATACTGCAGTTGATTAAAGTAGAATCATCATCCGAGAGCAAAAATAGTATTATTGAACGTTTTAGAATCGATGATCTGCTTCTCTGTCTTGTTCCAAATTTTGTACCTTTTAGGTACGATTATTTGTCTTATTACTAGGGAAAAGTACATTAGTTTATGTTTTTGCGTCATACTTTCCTGCAAGAGTAAGGGTTAAAAATTATTTAACGGGCAATATTCAATTTACAGTTAATTATTGTTAACGAATAAAAATGTCTTTGTATTTTAGATATATAACGTGTCTTGTTAAGAAATAAGTATTTATTGCTGCATAGAAAAGTTTACTTCGATTACAAAACATGACGTTTAAATTGCAGTAAATATTAATTTTCTTTAAAACTGTCAATATTAACTTAACGATAGTAGCAAATTAAATTAAATTAAATTAAACAAACAATCCCTTACATTGTTTGAAGTAGGTAATCCTGATTAAAATTTTATATGTTGACACGTAATCTAAACTTTTCTAGATTCTTCAAGGACAGTGAAGATTACGGACGCATTAAAAATATATTTATCACTGCACGCATTTTCCTATATACTGTTTCTTGATATGCAATATTTTAAAATATAATGTTATTTTCCCCCTCTTTTTTGTAAGAAGCTTTCGAGAGACACACAGGACTACCTATGAAAGCTAGTCAGTATACAATGAATGGTGAACACTGCTTCAGCTGCCAATTATTACCGTAGGGTGTTATCCCAAGTAGTCATTTCTGCAGGCTTTGACTATCTAAGGGCTAATAACGGTACCTTGATATAATAGCATTGCCAGAAATGATTTCAAGGTCTCCAACAACGTACGCTTAAGATGATAAGTGTAAAGCTTGGTGATTCCACGGGTCTTACAGCCCCGTCGGCAGCTCCACTTAAATATGGGCATCCCCACTTCAATATGCAAGCTGTCATTTCTTTGACCACTCTTATAAGTTCTGATTAAAAGAATTGTGAAGCTAAACGAGAGTCAGTTACACTGAGCGACATCGGTAGAACTAAAATTTTTAGTGTGCTGTAAGATTCATATTTCATGTAAACACCTGTATATTTTAAAACCTATCTGTCAACTTAGTCATTGTTTAGCACCTGTTCCAAATGTAGTGTCACACGTGTTTTGAAAAATGGACAAAATCAAACATCGCGTGTAACCGAATTCTTCTTAAAAATATCGGTATGGAGAACCATACATGACTTCCATATTCTAAGATTTATATTTAAAATCATTTTCAGCCAAACAGCCAGGGAAGGAATTTTAACAAAAAAATACTTCTTTCTTGCCAATAACGTAGTACACATATAAAAAATATTATCCCCTCCCCCTTCAACTATAATTTTGATTTATAGAAAATTACCCCCAGCCCGTTCAACTAGCCTCTTCATTTATAGATATTTCATCTACGTTTCTACAGTGGATTATTAAGATCTTATCAGGATACTTTATCAAAATTAAGTACTTTACTCATGTTACAACAAAAAATGTTTCAGGTAAACTGCCCTTTCCCCGTAACCGATCTTCACCAAAATCAACAGACATTGAGTTCTCTATAGCTCAGGCACATATGTAAAAAATTATTTGATTCTGTTTGAATTTACGGCAGTTATGGTTCGTCATATAAAAAATTACCTATGTTAAAACATAAAACATGAGATTTATAAAACATATCTAAGATTTATATTTAAAATCATTTTTGAAATAAAATATTTTCATAGAACCTACTAACGCTGGGGAAATCTGAGGAGCCAATCAGAGTTGGGCCTACCTGTCACTCTGCTGAATTTGGTGGAAAGCCCTGTCACTGTCGTCAAACTATCAGCCATGACAGGATCCTCTTTTTCTGCAAAATGGGAGAGGAGGCTTGAGATGGAGTGAGTGACATGGTCCCCACCTCAATGAAGAACCCATTGTTTTATAAAAATATATTTAAATTTTGAAAACTGAAAATTCTTTTCTTGTTGTAAATATTTATATTTTATAATCAAAATGACTTTATCAAAAAACAAACATTATTTTTTTATAATAAGTACTTACATATGTTTCTTAATATGCTTACTTTTTCTTCAATGTTGATGATCATTTCCAAACATTCTGACAAAATTGTATCTACAGAACAGTTAACATTCCCCAGGCTTCCATTTCTGCTAATTTCTCATTACACCTTCCACTGACGTATTATTAACCATTTCATAAACTATCGTATAATCTTTTCAGATTTTGTGGTACAAAATCTGAAATTTTCAGATTGCCTGGCAACAAAATTATTTTATTTTCAACAATTACCATTGTTTGAAAAAGTTTAAATGAATTTTCAAGTACTTTACTCTTGTTAAAACGTAAAAGGTTGCATGTAAACTACCCCTTCCCCTTAACTGATCTTCACCAAAATCTAAAGGCCTTGAGTCCTCTACAATTCACTGACGTATGCAAAAAATTATTTGATTCTGTTTGAATTTGCGGCAGTTATCGTTTGCCATAGAAAATACGCTTGATAAAAAACGTTGCAGGTAAACTACCCCTTCCCCTCAACCGATCTTCACCAAAAACAACAGGTCTTGAGTAGTCTACAAATCAGGGCTGTATGCAGAAAATTATTTGATTCTGTTTGAATTTGCGGCTGTTATCGTTTGCCAAAAAAAAAAAATTTCCCTTGATAAAAAAAACCGTTGCAGGTAAACTACCCCTTCCCCTCAACCGATCTTCACCAAAAACAATAGGTCGCGAGTCCTCTACAAATCAGGGCTGTATGCAAAAAATTATTTGATTCTGTTTGAATTTGCGGCAGTTGTCGTTTGCCATAGAAAATACGCTTGATAAAAAACGTTGCAGGTAAACTACCCCTTCCCCTCAACCGATCTTCACCAAAAACAATAGGTCTTGAGTACTCTACAAATCAGGGCTGTATGCAGAAAATTATTTGATTCTGTTTGAATTTGCGGCTGTTATCGTTTGCCATAGAAAATACCCTTGTTAAAAAAAAATTGTTGGTAAACTACCCCTTTCCCTTAACCGATCTTCACCAAAAACAACAGGTCTTGAGAACTCTACAATTTAGGGCTGTATGCAAATAATCTTTTGATTCTGTTTGAATTTGCGGCTGTTATCGTTTGCCATAGGAAATACCCTTGTTAAAACATAAAACGTTACAGGTAAACTACCCCTTTCCCTTAACCGATCTTCACCAAAAACAATAGGTCTTGAGAACTCTACAATTCAGGGCTGTATGCGAAACATTATTTGATTCTGTTTGAATTTGCGGCTGTTATCGTTTGCCAAAAAAAAAAAATTTCCCTTGATAAAAAAAAACCGTTGCAGGTAAACTACCCCTTTCCCTCAACCGATCTTCACCAAAAACAATAGGTCGCGAGTCCTCTACAAATCAGGGCTGTATGCAAAAAATTATTTGATTTTGTTTGAATTTGCGGCAGTTATCGTTTGCCATAGAAAAAAAATCTACAGACAGGCAGACACACACACAGACACTTTTCGGAAAACGACTTTTTTTCATGTTTTCAGTGTAGTACAATCAGAATCTGCAATAATCTCGAACACGATTTTTTTTGCCATCACCATACTTCCATTCCTTAAGGAATATGGAAGTAAAAAATATAGCACCAACGGAAATGGTAAATGTGTTAGGAAACGCTGTGCCTTCAAAAAAAAAAAAAAAAAAAGGTTTTTAAGCGGTCACTCGAGTTTAAACATGGTCGTACGAATATTAAGATGATCCTCGCAGTGGACACCCTTGAAGTGCAACAACTCCAACAAATATCATTTTTAGAAAATCATTGACGGTGTTGGAAGACCAGTGATTAACAGTGGACGGCATTGCTGAAATCATAGACATCGCACTTCAGTGTATGTATCATACTTTAACTCAAGAACTTGGTATGAAGAAACAAGGTATTGTGCAAGGTGGCTGCCGCATTTGGAGTTCACAGCGCGACACCGACGCTGGCCAGAATATTGTTATTTTATATTTGTTTATTGTTTTATTCCATATTTGTGTATATTTATTTCGAAGGTAATTAGCCTTATACACTGCTCCGTAAATACACAGCACCGAACGTCAGTTATGAGACGGGCTAGAAGCGCTCCCAGGTACAGAGAATAACAGTTGCGCATTGTGTCACGGTTAGACGAGCGTTTTTCCCGTCCATTGCACTGCAGTTGGGAAATGCATTGGATTTAATACATCACCGCAATGGCGCAGGTCCAGACGGACAAGAAAAGACGAACACGCCAGTACCTCAAGGTTGCTAGCATCGAAAAAATCTATTACGTTCAGTTCCGTCTTTAAGTGGATTCTGATACGTTGCGTTTGCCTTTTAGCGTCATGCATAAGTATATAAACTCTGAGTTACTTATTAACGAAGTTGAGAAAAGAACTTGCCTTTATGACATGAGCAGTGATAAATAGCACGACAAAACATGTAAAACTGAAGGAATGGAAGGAAGTTATTGTCGTTTCTGGATGGAAGGATTTAAAAAATTCAAAAAGAAGATGGTAGTAATTTTCCTTTGTTTGGTCGTCCACTTATAGCAGGGTGTTCTGAATCTCTTAGCCCTTTTACACCTTCGAAGTCTAACCAGAAGCATAGATAAGGAGATTTGCTTTACAGCATCAATGACCCCGGCCTAAAAAATACTGTTCGGCTATCGCTACCATCGGTAAAAAAACAGCCCACGTGGCTGCCTTTCCGATGACCACTACAGCATTTATACAAACTCCACGCACCGTTTTCTTACGTTTCCTTTACTTGTCAGATACTATTTTTACGCAAACTAACATAAAATAAACAAGTGCGCACTTATTTATTTATTTTATATTATAAAGTTTTTTTTTTTTTTATATTTAAGACTAGGCTGAAGGCCTAGAAGAAAGCATAAAATGTGCTGGGTCCAATGAGACGGGACTTGCAATTAATACTCTCTAGTAACAAGCAAGATAACCTTTATTATTTCGTAAATTCATCTTATAATTTCTGGAATATTCATAATTTATAGATAACAACCTTTATGAGACGATAACACATTATTCAACATACACCATACATGTAAATCACAGACACAATTATAAGTTTAAAAGCCTTGTGAACAGCCTGTATAGTTTTATCAAAACACAATTTATAAATTTCAAATGCCTGTAAACAGTCTAGATAATTTTATCAAAATACAATTTATAAATTTAAAGTCCCTGTAAACCGCCTGGATAATTTTATCAGAATACAATTTATAATTTAAAATCCCTGTAAACAGCCTGTATAGTTTTATCAAAAATACAATAAGCACCAAAATTACTTAAAAGGCGATTGGCCATAATGATAAGAAAATACAATTTTTAACTTTAAAATAAATAATCTGGATTGGCCATAATAACAAGAAAATACAAATTACAAATTTAAAATGCCTGTAAACAGCCTGTATATTTGTATGAAAATATAATAAGCACCAAAATTACTTAAGAGGTAATTGGCCATAATAGTAAGAAAATACCATTTATAAATTTAAAATGCCTGTAAACAGCCTGTACAATTTATAAATTTAAAGAAAATAACCTGGATTGGCCCGGCCGCTGACATGTTCCACACGGCATCCGATAAAGCAATTAACCATTACAAAATTTTAGAAAAAACTCCCGCCAAAGCCAGACAGGGTAGTAGAAAGCTGGACAAGAGCCAGACCCGACATAAGGTAACATGTCCGGGAGCTTGCATAGATTTGCACAAACAGGTGACTACCCTTGATTTTAAAATGTAACCTTACCTAATTGCAGATTAAGGAAAACTCCCAACCCTTCTATGAAATAAGAAAATGATTATGTGCAAAAAACCCGTGATTATAATAGATGCTAGACCAGCCGGTCCAGATCTACATGTTACATACTGCACCTACCTACTTAACTAACATACCAGCCCCCCCAAACTTCTACAATCCCATTCAGTATCAAGGTAAAAAAAATGTATAGCATAAAAATTAATGAGCGCTGGACACATGCCAGCGAACGGGGCTACAATTGTTCTCGAGACTAATTACACATCAAGGTGATGTTACATGAAAAATTATGTCCAGCAGGGCACGCGCACAATTAAAACGGTTTAATGCTGTAGAAAGTCAATTTAAGAACTTGAGTTTTTGTAGATGGTTAACGCACGATACCAGTTGTTTTATATAGAGGCCAAATTTAGGTAAGTATTGGATTAATATCACCTCGTTTTATCCAGATGATTCCCAGGTGGACTTCTGCCTTGTTGTACTGTCAGTCGGTCCATGCAGAGGGTGTTTACAGTGGCATCCTTACGTTTTTTTCTCATCCGGCAGGCGAGAAACGAGAGTCTGTGTGTGTTCAGGACATGGTGGAGGATGGAATTTCCACCATGCTCGGATCAAGTCTCCGTCGCTCCGGGAGCCCTAGGCATGAATAATAATTAGTTCGCTGCCAAACCACTTATTCCCGAACATAACACACACATGTACCACTGCCTAAGCTTGTATTGACAAAATCAAACAGGAATCAAACACTTGCCAGGTTTTTTTTTTTTTTTTTTTTAAGGCCTCAATGACTCATTATTCGGTTTAATTTATAACGCACCCCTACATGCGTATGCAAGTTTAGCGTTCTCCGACATGTTATAAGTTATATAATGGACACGTGCTCTCACAGTCAATTCATCAAAGTTCCCCAGAATTACATACTTTTACACCCCATTTGACATGGGCAATTACTATTTACTAAATACATATGTATAAGGCTGTTTCAGTGGTTAAATGAATCAAAATATATGACAATGAATATACTTTAGGTCACCCACACACGAGACATGCATATCAGATATTATCCGTTCACATCTAAGCCAATTATTGTTTAAATATATACTTTTTACAAGCAAATGAATAATATATATATATATTACTTACCGGAGGTCTGTAAGAGTCTACCTACTCATGATAGGATAGAAAAATACAAAATCAACCAAACTCTGTCTGCCGAAGGGATAGGCTGTTCACGCTGCAGTTGACGAGACCCGACTGGCAATTTTTGCCAACAGGACAGCGGGAGCAAGGAACACAATTACCAGCTTTCGCTAACAGATGGGGCGGGCGTGCAGTAACGCCGAAACACGGCGCAGCTGAACATCGCGGAATAATAGAATCGCACATTATATTAATAAATTATATTTTTATACGGTCGCCCGGTTTAACCGCGGCACAACCTTTAATTGTTTTCAGGTTCGATGAACACGATGGTTTGTATGAGGTTTATCTCTTTTTGTCTCTTATTCGTGTCTTAGATTTGTCTCTTATTCTTATTAAAAATTAATTTTAATTTTTTATATAAGAAATTTGAAGTGAGTGAAGTTAATTTAAATTCAAATTCCCTTTTCTTCTTTTATGACTTACAGAAAACTACAAATATAATAATCGAATATTTTATCTGTTTGCTAATAAGACAACAGAGCACCCTCACAAGCCACCACAGAAACTCAGGATTAAAAGAAACTAAAGGAGCGGTGCAGCGCCATGTTGCCATTACTAACTCAGGAGACTCACAAGAAGGTGAGTTATCTCTAGCGCCCTGTTACAGCGTGAGGCAGATGAATATGTTATCTGTTACTTTGTACCAAGTTCTTTCAGTGGGTGAGTGTATACTGTTGATGTTTATTAACATACTCTAGGCTTAATTCATTTTTTATGTATTATTACATAATCTTTTACATTCTTCGTTGTGATGACATGTATGTTGTTTGTTCAGGTACGGTAAAGAAATATCATGACGACTTTAGGTTTGTTTACTGTTTTTCCAGCCAGTGTAAAATTTGGGAATATCAGATTACAGAATCGATATCAAAATAGGCTTCTCCACCACTCCACAAAGCTCTCTATCGACTCATTCTCCTACCAGTACGAATTTTGTAATATAAAATATTGCTGTTTTAAATCAATCTTTCACTTGTTAAAAATTTTTTAATTCTTTGCTAAATACAAAATACAATAGCATTCAGTTTAATTCAGATTTTACAAACACTCATTAAGTTGTTTAATGATTAATTAAATATAAATCTTTAATTGCTTGACAAGAAATGTATTGAATAAACGACTTTGTTTTATTAAATCCTCTTGACATCACAAAATATTTACAGAAATAGTGACTAAATATTTTGCCTTATCTTTGGTGCAGATATAGAAATAACGAAATTTCAACTAATGAAATTTATAGAAGTTGGATGTTTTTCATAAAAGTTAGAAAAGTCTGAAAGATTGGAAGTTCTACAGGCCTACATAGTATTCTGGAACATATTCAATATCCACAATCATCATATGGCATCATCTTCGTAACAGGCATTCTTATTATTCTATAATAAAACAATATATGAGAGTAAATCCATGTAAAAGGATCTTGACCCTGAGATTCTCTGAAAAACCATGTGAGAGTGATCGAACACAACCTTCCACTGATATCAATTACGGCATGAATGATATTTTCATAGAACAGTTTTAGTTATGTGTGTCTTTTTCACCAGTAGCCAGAGCAGAATCGTGTATTTGAAATTTAGTTCTTCAAACCCAAAGTTTTGATAATGCATGTTAAGGAAGCTGAGACTTCGTCGCCAGAGGCTACTACGTTTTGGAGAATTACTTTTACTTCCCTGAATGGTCTTACCATTATCTTTGCACGTAGTTTCATACGAATTGGAACACTTGCACGGTCTCACATTTTTTCGGAGTAACGCTTGCCCGAAATAGCCTTCAGAAATGAAGTTGTGACACTTGCTCTGAATGACATTTGCTCGGAGGCAGAATGTAGTGCGGACATTTGCTCGGAGAAACAGTGGTTCTAGGAAATTCATAATGATTCCAGGAAGTGTAGTATGGTATTAAGCAGTTACATTTGCACAAACCCAACAATGAGTTTTAAAGGAATATCGCAGATGAAGAAGCACGCACGTAGAATATAATTTAGCATTACATACACATTTGTGGAAAAATCAGAATCCTTTTTGTCCGGCCATAAAGTTCGAACTTTTTCTATATATTAATTAAACAGGACTGGAAGAATGAAGGAGTCAAAGTACTTGTTTATTTGGTATACAACTGTGTCGTGCGTGTGTTTGTTCGTGCGCGCGTTTTATCAGCTCGTTGATAACACAAGTACATTCAGAGGAAATGTTACTAAGAGCAAGTGTCACTACGGGCAAGTGTTCCAACCCCTTCACAAATATGTGCGCGTGTTATCAACAAGATGCTAATACGCGCACGCGCACTCACACTTTTTCACAGACACGGGCACGAGAACAACGCGCGCGCGCGCGTACCCAAAAACAAGAAAATAAGTGCTCGGTACTTTATTCATTTCTCCCAAATTTATATGATTACTATATAGACAAAGTTCGAACCTTTTTCTGGCCGATCTAAATGCTAAGCTGTGTAATAATGCTTGGTGAGCGTGTTAATTTCAGCAGCGTCTTTGTCTACAGTAGTCTAACATGAAGGCCTACTACATTCATTTAAATTGTAAGGAGGGAAGACTATAAGAATAAATATTGTGTGATAAATTTTATTTAATTTTTTAAAATTAATATTTGAAGATATATTTAGCCACAGTATAAGCTTTCCAGGAAAAGTGGTCTCTTAGAGGTCTCCAAAATATTATGTTTTTTAATTTTTGTTTGTGTTCTTATAATTTGTTATCCAATACCAAGAATCAGTGGACATAATATTTTTATGCAATATTTATAATTTGTTTTGTATACAATGCTTACAACTTATTTGCATTTTTCAGAGTTTTTATTTTACTGCAATTTCTGGATGAAAGCTAATTTTAAAAGAAATGATCGTTTCCCTATGTTTCAAGATTTTAAAGTTTTAGAAATGATCAGCTTATCTTTACAAACGAAGGTTTTCACTCTTTTCTTCAAGATTGAGATTGAGACTGAGATTGTCAGTCGAGCGTGTGACTGTAGTCCTTGGCGTCTTTTCGGAAGGTGTTGATCACTGAGTAACTATTTAAATACGGCTTCGAAATGATACTGTTTATTCTTTCATTCCAGCCTTTGGAGATGTTAATTCGGTGCAGCCAGTCACAACAGTTCAACTTTTTTAGTACCAGAATAGTTGGTTATATATACACTGACTGTTTAAGTAATCGAAGTTTCTGGTTTTCGGGACGCTTTTCGTGATAGCCTACATAATCAACCTTCATCGATCTTAGCCAGCGGAACATTAGGTAACGCAGAACACATTCGGATATTGCGCTGAACTTCTTCGATTCCACATATTCGGAAACTAACTCTAATTCACGTACCTTCCTCCACAAACTCTGACTAAAATTGTAATTACGTCCAGAAATTGTAGCTGGGAAAAACAAAGCTTTAATTGATTGAATGATGGCAATCTCAAATTCCATTACAGCTACCTCAGGGTTCTCTCAAAGTAATTAGTTTTACTGAAATTAAAAAAAAAAAACAGTTCGTAAGGCTCTTGTTTCTTGTGCATAGGCTTTTTGGCAGCGGCGCGTAGACGACTGGAATCGTTTCGCTTCATCCCATAAATAACTTTTAAGATGGCGTGGATGATGATTAATTTCACAAACTATTTGTTCGGGTTTTCAAACTTTCCATGACGAAGAACAAGAATATATTGATAAAGCAGACCTTCTTTGTCATTGACAAACATTAACATTTTATCGACTGTCATCATTCAATTGGAATTTGCCTCCGCCGTTCACATCCAAATCTTCTTGTTGTCCTTCCAGATCCTGTAGGCTACCTTCCAAATCGACCAGGTCTGTCGTTAAGTCCCACACTCTTACTTCGAACGCGATGTAGTGATTGTTTTGTACGTCTGTGCAATGACGTTGCAGTCACAAAGCGATATCCTCTTCTAAAGAGGTGGATACGAAATACCTGGACGCGGATTTGACTATTACAAAGTACGGGTTTTATTTTGTTGATGATGATGAAAAAAGGTAGAATTCAAAGAAAATGTAGTTTTGAAAAGTGAATAGATTTATTTATCAATTATGAAGGTAAACGGTATACTCTGAACTTCTAAAAGTGTGTAGCTATTTATCGCAACATGTAAACCTGTTCATACTAAATACATGCGTACGAAATTCAGTTATGGGGAACTAGCGTAACAATAATAGAAAGGTTTCAGTCTAAAATCCTTAGCACCATCAACAATGTGCTAATGATGCGTCCTTCTTCTTTAACTTCCTTGTTAGGCTCTGTCCTGTTCTATAACAACGGTCCTACATGCTGTATCTCCACCTCTTCCTTGGCCGACCAATGCTCCTCTTGGTTTTGGTTGGCTATCTCTTGCCTTTTTCACTAGCCTTGTGTCATCCATTCTTGATATGTGTTCATTCCATACGCTTCTTCTTTCCGCAATCCAAGAATGTAATATCTGTTACATTACAAGTTTCTCTTTTACTATTTTTTGGCAACCTATCGTAACTTGTTTCCTAGTACCCTCCGTAATACAGTCATATCAGTGCGTTATGTTATATAAATAATTCAGAAATATTCAGTGACGTTAAAGCGTGCACAGCCATCGGAAGAAACAGTGAAATACATTAAAACGTATTCCTTGCTCCTCAGATCCGTGTTTGCAGAGTGAGACGTGAAGGCTCATTCTGCAAACTAACTATCTTCCGTCTTTTCTACAAACATTACGCACACATTAATCTGAGTTGTGGTATCGGGAACTCAGAAATAGGCAGTACATGTACGCAATTGTTGGTCGTTACTCCACCCCCCACCGTTTTCTCCTATAACTTCCAGCCACACGGAGATGGGACACAAGCAATACGTCAGCAAGTTCCAATTTCACGATACCGCCTTGTAAGCAATATTATCTTATAAAAAAATTGAATGATTTGATGACAGAAGGAGGCTAGAACTTAACCGTATGGGCTGGGATTCCAGTTTTCAAACGGACGGGTAGAACTTTATAAAAACGTTGTAACTCGGAATTAAAAATAATACTTAATTTCATTTGAAGTCTTCTTTAAAGAAGATAGTATTATACACGATTTTTAGGCTTAATCTACTGAATATGCTTTTATTATTTAGGTAATGCTACCTAAGGTTTCAGAATGAACTGAGTGGTGTACCAACAAAGAAATTGTAAATTAAATGTATAAATGTAAAATGCAAAAATGTAATTTAATAAATATAAGGTTGTATAGTATCTTTGCTGATTACAAACGTCAACAGTGTGATAAGCTTTCTGAAGCTGATCTAGTGCTCATCTTGTCGAATAGAATTTGAATGGTGTTTATTTCAATCCTGCATGATTAAGAAAACACTATTTAGAAAATTGATTGGGTCTGTAACTAGTAAGTTAAAAATAAATTCTCCTTTGCTTTATTCATTAATGAAAAGCAGCTCGGAGAGCAAGAGGGTAAGAAAAAAGTTATGTCAGCAGAGTTAACCAATAACGTTGAAAATCATATTTTCTAATCTAAATTGCTTTTCTACTTGAAGGAAAAAACAAAACAGATTTCCCATAATTATATTTATGGTTCTTTATATGTGAATAGCAGATAGCTTTGCCAGGGCGATTGCTTGTAAATCAAAATGTGTCCTATTTCTGCATTTACTGAAATCAACATCACCACTTTAAGCGATATAACTGGTACCAAAGATTACTTTTTGCACTTTGTAGTCCTAAAAGTAAAATATTATAGGAGCGTAACAACATTATTTGCTCACATTTTTATGTCTTTCGTATAAGAGTATAGGTGTTGCATGAAGTGTCATAAATAGTGCTTACAAATAAATAGTAATTTCTCAGTTGAACTTGACAATTAGAAAAGCATTTAATGACGAATGAAGTTTGCTTGCAGATAGCAATAGCACTGTTCGTAACATTCGGCGTGTGTCATACTGTTGCACGCATTAGACGAACGACTTGTTCTTTAATTAGATCAATGTGTTGCTGTTATCTCTAATGACGTGATTAAACTGTACTTCAAGCTGATTCACTGCCTTCACCCTACTCGCTTCACAAATTAAACGAACTTGTGGAAATATGTTTCCTCAAGTTGGGTCCGTGCAACTCTCCAACAGTATCGGAACTTTTCACTATTGTTTCTTGCAAGGAGTACACGTGGAATTAGTTCCATTAGGCTAATAAAGTTCAATTGTGATTGTAAGCAAATAAACTTGTACAAGACAATGATATTTTGGAAACAGACAGTTAAATAATTTAAATACTGAAAATTAGTACTGTAATTGTGAAAGACTCTACGTATGAAAAGATTATTATTGTTATAGCTTACAACAGTGTTAAGACAGCGAAACTAATACCTGAACTTCATATGGCGCAGGATGGAAATAATAAAATAAATGACATCTTTTTTTAAAAGAAGTTTCTGGCTGTGGGCATAAGGTTGAAGCTGAAGTGTAAGTTAGGTAAAGGTAGTTGTTTTAAAGTTGTAGGTGTGAAGTTTTGCATTCGATATTTGCGGGATGCCACTGAACTCTATTCTAACATAAGACTATGATCGCATGCAGTGCCTATGTGACGTAAACTTGAACTAAAATTCATAATATTTTATGAATCTTTTACGTTTTACTTGCAGAGGAAAGTGATTACAAATTTTTGTAGTGTGAAAACTATATCTAATCGAAGTACGAAAACAAACTTTAGTGAATCGTAAGTAAAGCAAAATTAAGGCAGCACGTTAAATAAGCATGTAGGCTATCCATTTCCCATGTTCATATAAAGAAAAATCAGAAATTTTTAGATATAAATTAAATTTAAAAAATATAAAATTTATACTTTGCAAATTCATATTATCAGTTGTATTTGGTCACTTTTCCAGCAACATCCCACACAAACAGCAGATGAATACTTACGTCAAACGAACAATAGAGATAAAACGAACTTGAAGCCAGTAACTCCAAAAGAAGTAGTAAATGAAAATAAATTGATAAAAATTTAAGGTTCAAGAAACCATGTGAGGAACTACAGTCTGCCACTGACAAAGTCAATTCTTGGACTAAAAGATGGATGATAAAACTAAATGAAGGCAAGTCAGTGCACGTTAATTCTACCAATAGGAAAATTAATTAGCCACCTGTCCTTACCAAGCGACAAGTGATATCACATAAAACAATGCAAAGTACTTAGGCATGACGACATGCCAAGTTAAGCTGTAAGGTACACGTAAAAAAGAAAAGAAATGAACTTGAGCAAAAATTCGAAAAACGAACTGTCTCCGCGAGCGATATTCTGAGTTGTCTGTACAAAATAAACTGTTCCTATATGAACAAGTCTTTAAACTTCTGTGGACATATGGTGTACAACTCTAGGTATGCACGAAGGAAAGTAACAGAAAAATTATCCAGACATTTCAAAACAAATTACTACTGTTAACGCTACATGTTGCATTAGAAATGACGGCATCCACAGGGATTTGAAGACTGCTTCAGTCGAAGATGAAGATTACCGATTCACCAAGAAGCATGAGGAACGTTTGCACAAACAACAGAATGTCGAGATGCTGCAACATTGTTGCAGTACTGAACTTGTGCGAAGACTAAACACGATGAAGCCATTTGACTTGGTATAATGTGTCAAGTGACAGCCATCACAAGAAGAAAGTGATTAGTTTTTAGATAAATGCGCCATAGAACGAATATTATGATTGTTTGGTATGTAAATTAATAAACGGGCTGAGCCCAGTCGCAACAAAATAAATAGGGAAAAATTATTAGTTGTAACAGGAAATTTAATTTACGTGTCATAAGGAAAAGTAAGTTATGTATTATAAATGTTTTAAATTATTACGCTAGTTGCTAAATTGTTTATAGATTTTTGAAACTAAATAGTTTAGCATCTTCATTAAGTTTCACTTTCTGTGTAGGTTAATTATGGAGAAAAAATGTTTCCTCACAAAAATGTTTTCACGCGCGCGCGCTTACATACACATTGTATTCCAACCTACGTACACTTTTCAGGAAATGAGAAAACGTCACTGAGCGAAGTTCTAAGCTAAACTGGTGTATAAATGACAGCTGTTTGCCTGTCGCATGTTGTTAAAATGTTTGTTAACTATTGTAGGCTACTACTTCATCGGCTAATGGTATTAAATATTGAATACCTTACAGCTTGACTGTTTATGTCACAGGAAAGCTGAAAACAAAAATTTTATAATTTTCACCGACATTCTAATAGCTCATGCCCTTACGTTTGTCGAACTCACTTGGAATAACATGGAATTTTTTTTTAAAACATTGATTTAATTTTATTTTTATTTTTATTTAGATTACTTTAATTGCCGAACTACACAGATCATTTTGACCTATACTTAATAATAATACAGACAACTTCCCCATTTTTATTAATGAAATTATCTTAATAAATAATGTACACATAACTGATACAAGTTATATATAAAGATAATCATCTGGCCACCACCATCCGACTGCATAGATTGCAGTGGGCAGGACACATCATTAGGAAGGCAAACGAATACCTTAGGAAGGTACTGTTTAGTCAAATCGAGGGTAGAAGGCCTGTCGGAAGACCCAAGCATCGGTGGATTGACGAAGTGAAGAGGGATGCTGATACTTTACTTAAAATAAAACGATGGACATCGATCGCTAAGGTCAGAGAAAAATGGAGGCGGATGATTATGGAGGCTAAGGTTCGTCTACGAACTGTGACGCCATAGAAGAAGAAGAAGAACTGATACAATTATGTAATGTATCCCGGTTGACACTAGACATAAATAATGTCATTTATTACTTAGCCTTATAAAACCTTAGCCTATTACATACATAATAAGACATTTTGAAGTGATTATTTCATTATGAGCCACTTTACAAAGGAATTTGGTAACTATGGTTTAATTATAAATTACAAAATAAGTTTAAACGCACATCATATCTATAAAGACAAAAGGAAATGTACGCAAATGTTCAAGAGGTATAAGTGAAGGTTGAGAAAACGGGGATAGGAGTAATGATTAGAAACGCCTCCATGTGAACTTTGTCAATAGCGGCAATTAGTACAACAGACGGTACACTGATTACACAACGAATAGTTAACGTTTCTTTGAATCATTGTGTAACTAATAAAATAATGATTACGCCTTTTCGTTAGCGATTGTCAATACTACACGTTCGCCCTTATTAAACCAAAATCTTGACGAGGACACCGCTGGTAACATTATTCAGATTAACGCAACAACAAAATTATTTCGCACTTACCAAAGGTTTTCAGTATACTCCATAAATTCAAAGTCCTTTGGATTAACAGTTTTTTTATTATCGCGTTATGCTCTGAACTAACTGATTTACAATTTTTAAATACTGAATTTCCGACTAAATTTAGCGCAAACAAATACATTTTTGTCTGAGCAACTGCGTATTGTGGACGTTTGCATACTTCAACTGAATCGATGATGCTGTACTTTAAAAACTGTCTGGGGGTTTGTGTGGTTTAGGAGGAATAATGAAATAATTTATTCACGGCAATATGTGTGTAGCGATTCGTTCCAAATGCGACAGTTGTGTTTCGTTCAAAATTGAATGTGAAGATATTTGTTAAAAGGGCAACGTTTGATCGTGTGAGAATTACAAATAACGGTTAACTAGGAATATAATGTATAAAATATGTATTTGTGTATGTTATCAATGAACTCGTCAAGAATGTTTTTGTCTTTTACACAAGTCTGTCTACTATTTCTTCCATAACTTAACGTTTGACAATTTTATGTAATACTCATTATTTTATTGCATTCCAGAAAACCAACGGTATACGCTAAAACAATTTTCATAACTTGATAGTTACATACACAGAAAATTTAATATATTATTTCTTCTTTGTTTTTGCACTTTCTTAAAAAGCGTAAAAGTCTTAAAAGACTGTTTCGCTTTGGAGTTTCCGGTGTCTCTGACATTCGTTTTATTGTTAACGGTGCAATACGCTATTGCCATAGGGTTTACCGTAGTCTTAGACACAACTCTTCACTATAAACATTTATTATAAAGTAATATTTGTAGTTTTCTGTAAAGTACACATCTGATTTTTAGGCTTACATTCTTCAAAAGTTAATTACATAGCATTTTATATTTTCACTTTAAGGCTGTAAAAATATGTTATTTCCGCTGTTTTTTGCTGTCTAATAAAAAGTTTAATAATAACAATAATGACTCCCATGTATACCACCGAAGTAGTTTAGGAGTGGGCAGGGTAGGCTGCCTGATGTGAGCCGTACGGCATATAAGGAAGGCAGTGTGGCCAGCACTACGCTTCAGCCTCCCATTATTATCGCCAGGATGTTATCCCAGGTACTCATTTTCAACAGGCTGAGTCGATTTGGGGGCTGAAAAACGCACCTTGATTTTTTGGTGCGGGCCCGGGAATTGAACCCGGGACCCTTAGATTAGTAGTCACGTGCCATACCCACTGGTCTACTGAGCCGCCAAAAAAAAAAATAGTTTAATTCTTTTATAAAAAAATTTGATACATAAATTGAGAGTCTCATTTCAGCTGCAACGATATTAAAAAACACTTCCGTTTATAAAACTGCATTTGTACCCTAAACACTTTCTTAGTGAAAGCGAATTTTAAAATTCCAAAATAAAATTTATCGGAAATTTATAATATTATATTAAAACACATTACAATATTCTGTGGTGCCTATCATCATCATCTGAAGCAAGAGTTAAACCAAAAATGGTTTGTTTCGGTCCCAAGCAGATAGATTAGAGTTGCTCGCACCAACGCTTCTTCGGACGCCCCGCGACTTTCCGCCCTTTCGGCTTATAATTCAATAGTTGTTTGGGGATGCGGCAGTCATCCATTCCGTTAAGATGTTCCAAACATTTTAGCCGATATTCGGAAGTCCTATCAAGTATACTCATAATATACAATCTCTGCCGATCGCCGATATTTCTTATGCGATCTTGAAGTGTATACCATGCCACTGCCTGAGAAACTCATTTCGGGCGCCTGAATATGACTGGCCTGGGATTTCAATAAAGTCCATTTCTCAGGCCCAGGGAAGGATGGGGTAGACCATCACCTTAGCCATCAGCCTGGTTATCAGCAAAAACAACGTGCCAACTGCAGATTTACCAATTATTATAAAATGCTCTGGAAGGTTCATCTGCCATCGTCTATATTTAAATTAAAAGAGAATGTGCAATGGCCCCCCTCTCATTCTCCACAATTGATCAAACACATACTAGGAGTTGTGCTTAGTTTTCCTGTCTCAATTAATATATAAGCATTCATATTAATATATGAATTAATATATTCATTTCATGTAAAGACTTGATGGGGTGTTGGCGGGACCCCTTTCTTTACCATTATTGTCCACAGCTTGTCCCTATTCAGTCTATCAAATACCTTTCCACAGTCGATGTGTGTAAAAAGCTATGTATGTGGGCTACTGACATTCTCTGGGCTTTTCGATGATACTGGCTGCTGTGAAGGTGCAATCTAAACTGCCCTTTCTTAAACCATGGATCTCTGAGAGAATAGTCTCCGTTATTGCAATCAGTCGTCATGCAAAAATAGACTCATACAATTTGTAAGATGTGTTAGGCAAGCTGACCCCTTTATCTTATCACAGCCATTACTGTCTCCTGTCTTAAATATGGGGACCACCTTCGTCATCTGTCAATATTCAGGAACATGATCAGTTGTCCAGCACAAATTAATAAAGTTCAACGATCATGCAGCAAAACTTACACATACTTTGTAAGCTGAACTTATCCCATCAGCGCCCGACAATTTTCTGTAAACATATAGATTTTTAATAAACCTGTCAGTTACTTCTCGCTGAATAATGTACCTACCAACAGTGTTTGTAATTTTTGCATTAATGGAGTGGTAAAAACTGGCGTTTGCTTATTGTCACTATAAGGTACATTAACACAGTTACACAAGTAAATTGAATTTTTAAGTTTATTACTTTATATAAATTGAGATAGTTCATGAGCGTTTTTCTAATTTAACAGAATACTTTTGATATCTCTCTCCCACACGAGATTGCTAATTCATATCGTATCGTCAACAATTTGTAATATTCAGTTTTGAGTTAAAATTCACACTCTTGGAAGGGGATTAACTGTAGGATTCTTTTAATATTATATTAGCCATTATTTTTATAACGCACTATATAAGTGAAACAGCATAAACCAGGCCTATCTATTTACAGTAAGATATAGGTTATATACCAACCACCTTGCACAGTCACGATAAAATAAATATTCTTGTCGCGTCGCGTCTTTCTATAAATGTCATGGTTCAAGTCATTTACTCTTACTAAATCTCTCACTGATAACAACTTCACTGCAGGTAAGTAGGATCACATAAACGTTTAGTAAGAACAGATCGAATATGAGTCCTAAAAAAGCCACATGTGCAGCTGTTATTGTCATCCTTTCGTCAAAATGACGCGCTACTTTAAATGACAGACGGTTTAATAAGATTAAAGTGACGTAAACCGATAAAAATATTAAACATTTTAAATTTGTAAACTTCAGTTATAATTAACAGAGAACGTAGATGAAAATTTAAAGATTAATAATAACAATTAGTGTAAACAAGCCACAAAGGGATCCGTGATTGCTGTTTCGTTTCCCCCTGCTGTGGACGTTCATATTTTATAAGTACAAATTTTATTTTTCGGAAAATTTTGTTGAATTACACACCAATATATCTTTTTACTAAAGATATTTTTTATAACACGCACAAGACTACTAGTTATTCATAATATACGTTTGTCGTGACATGGCGCGGTGGAGTGCAGACGTCAAGGTAAATAACGAAGATCCTGTGTTTTTTCCTACACAAGAAACAGTTTTTGTTCTAATAATATGTACATAACTGACATAATAATTTATTACTTCAGTTTTAATATTAATTATCTTGTATTGCTTAGTGACAGACACGTATCACGCATTAAATTTACGTGTAAGGGTTGCTTTTGTATTTACCAGTGTTTATTAGATACAAGCTATGTTCATTTGCTCTGCCAGAAGGATTGTTCTGTTTCAACGTTTTTAGTAAGTTGGATTTTTATATTTTTTTTTTTTAGCATCCACGTATTCCATTTGGATTAATGTATTTACATAAGTTTATTTATGATTGAATTTTACCTAATGGCGGCTATAGAAGTGTTCACAGCCGGATCCTGTTTAATATGAAGCGAACGGTGACAGCAAATGTCATTATGTCACGTTTCAATAAAACATCCTTATAGAGATTCGATAAAACATGTCATGAAACACCAACGTATTTCATAATATAAGTTTAAAACGTAGAACTTACAACCTGTCACATACGTTATGGAAAATGGTACAAATATTTATAAAATTCATGTTTAGTGAATATGAAATGAATGATAATATGGAATCATGTTAAACATTTTTATTGTTTTAAAACATCATCAGAAATTACCTTTGTAAAAAATCAACATCCCTTATTTACGGACTAGCCTTAGAGGTAAAATAAAGTGACATAATTACTTTTTGGCGCAATGAACTGAAGGATGTTCATTAACATGAATTACTTTAATGTTAATGAATTGAAGGATTTATAGAATTTTTTGAGATATTCGACAAAATGACATATTTTAATGGCTACAAAAGCATTTACAGGAGATAAACATTATTTAATGTACATTCTTGATTCTTACGCCTGTCTTTTTTCTCCTATAGATAGCAATAATTGTCCGTATAATATAAAAATGTAAATGTTCCAATAATATGAAAGTAATGGAAAGTAAAAGAATTAGTATTATTAATATTAAAGGGGAGCACAATTTATATGGATTGAATTGTGAAGCTTTTAAAATAAAAAAAGTAAAAGTAAAATATGATGAGAAAAAGAGTAAATTAACAATAATTTTGAACCACATAGTAATTTAGGTAACTAGAAAATGTTTTTGCGTCGATGTAAAGAACAAAAAGACACGACGAAGGTTGCAAAGTAAATGGTATAGAAATTCTATTAATACAACAAAGGCTAACGTAGCGGTTTGTTCTGTGACTTGTCGTGCATAGGGCACAGGCAATTTGTACAGACACATTAAAACCACGATTACCAGGCTTTACGAGATCTTGCAAAGTTAATTTCATTTCCAGTTCTGGCTTGTGTAATGAAGTTAGAATTCCGAGTCACGCATAAAACCTTGATAATTGACATTGACAACTCCTAACCGCTTTCGTGTTAAACCATTCATGTTAAACAATCATCGGATCATAACTAAATTTATTTATTCAAAAACTATGATGTCACATTTCTGTGAAACAAATTATTAATTACGGTTTAATAGTATATATTATTTTATTCATTATTTAGAAAAACGTGAATATAATGTAACAGCATTAATGATTTATTCAGAATCTGACAACAGACATGAGTAACCAGGGTGAATTCCTACTGATTATTTATTATTTTTATTACAGTGTGTGAATGAAACTGACATAAAATTTTAACCTTAATACATATATGACTATACAAAATTTTATGTGCCCTTAAAAAAGAGAGAGAGAAAGAATGAGAGGTGTGTGTATGTGTAAATTTTGTTTAGAATATGTTTCCAAATCCGTGTTTTCTTTAGGTTTTCCTATTGAATAATTTAGTTTGTTTAATCATTCACTGTCAAACCTCATCCATTACCCGTATCTAAGAAAACGCTAACTGTCTGACGTCTCCTGCCAGATGTGTCACGGAAGACAACCACCTACAGTGGTATGGACTTCTCGGACGACAATGTTGACCGTGTCGCTTCCAAGAAGCTTGAGGTCAATTTTGCCCTCCGAGAGACCGAGAGCAGCGATGAGTCACTGTAGATGCCGGAAGGCGCTTGCACG
The DNA here is from genome assembly GCA_034769895.1 of Magicicada septendecula. Taxonomy (NCBI): domain Eukaryota; kingdom Metazoa; phylum Arthropoda; class Insecta; order Hemiptera; family Cicadidae; genus Magicicada; species Magicicada septendecula. The sequence continues at coordinate 1,086,518,806 of CM068367.1, read as the reverse complement.
CTACCCAAACCAACGGGGAAGGCTGTAAGCAACCATCGGTGTCTCTTCGGTTCCAAGCAGCATAAGAGCACGAAGGCGCTCGGGCCCTTCACAGACATAATTTGCTCGAGCTCGGGGTAGTAATATCCGACTCATCGGCTTCCAAGTCACTCGATCGAATGGCTTGCAAGGCACTCCGACTTCGATTGAAGCGATTTACGGGGGGGGGGGTCAACACAATGAATAATGCGGACAACACAAAGAAAAAAATGGATCCTGAGTCTGTTTCCTATGACCAGAATGTTAGGTGCCTTAGGAAACTGTTGAGAATAAATGGATTGATAAAGTAAGGAAACGATGTCCAAGAAAACAAAGATTACACATAAACATCACTATTCGAATAGAATAGACAGATAAAACTGTTACTACAGCGTCTTCAGGAGAAGTGGACCAGATACAGTATGGAGGAAAAAATAGTAAGTCCATGAGGGAGACTGATCCAGACTTGGATAGTGAAAAGTACGTGGACATGAAGCGATTGGAAGAGGACATACGACGCTTCAGGAATTATTTCACCTTTTTGCAACTGTTTTATTTTTTTAAATTAAACAAATTTAAAACACATACACACGATGTACATGTTTTCCAGTTTTTTATTAAAGCATTAATTTTAATTTATATTTCCTATTATTAACTCCATACATCGATCGCTACCTAGCTTTTTATTAAATATTTTGATAGATGACGAAAGAAGGAGAAGGACGCATTTCTCTGGCTCGTTGTTTTGCGTTTTCATACGAAGAATCATTCCACATATCCAAAGACAAAACACAGTTTTGTACGGCAGTTACACTTTCAAAATACGGATTTATGTTTTATTATATGCATTTATAACAATATGATTTTGTTTTATTCAAAAACATTTCTAAACTAGGAATGTGTTCTTTGTAGAAAATTGCATATGTGACAACACAAATATATAACATTTTGTTCGAAATAAGTTAACTAATAAAATGCGAATATTTCCAATAAAGTACATCGTATGTTATTAATTAATTATTTTTTTTTATATTCAATAAGTTTTCAAGTGCTTTCTTAGTATAGAATGATATATTATATGCTAGTTGCGTAATTCTTTCCAAGAATGTAAGCCCTCTGAAAAAGATAAGTACGACAAATATTTCCTTTTTACTAAATATTTTCCAACGTCGTACATCATGCCTTATATAACTTTAATTCATTAATTATAATATAATTTCAATAATTATTAAAAGTGTATAATATAAAGTTTTATTTAAGTATGCTTTGTCAATGAATAAAATGAAGCGAGTTGTAAGAAAAATTGCAATAATTTATGTTTTTGTTCCTTTACCGCTTGTTTCTTTTATATCCCAGCACTTTGGTCCGCTAGCGTCTCGTCAGAACTTACAATCACAGGACAGAGTTCACGTACTTAACATATACATATATGCTAGAAACAAATTATGGTTTCAAGTACTGAAAGTTACCTTCCCTTGTATCAAATGCGAATGGACTCTTACCTGTGCGGTCTAGTGAGTACTTACAACGTCGGAATTAAACCAGTATTAGAAAATAATATAAACTTTTTGCACCATAATTATTTTCATGATTGTAATATGAGTCATAATTAGACGCTTCGTTTTTACGTATACGGTTTAAATAACAATTTTTATAATTGATTTGGACTGCTATGTACTTTGGTTAGAGCATTATTCACTTTGCCATCGAAACTGTGAGCTAAACATATGCATCCTCGCGTACGCATTTTCCCTCCATCGAGAGGCCCTAGAACTTTTTTTTGCAGTTTAGTCAAAGGAAAAACTCGGTGTTACGGACCCTGTTTCGAACCTTTAGGTCAGCCATCTTCTACGTCTTCTCTCATCCATTAAAGGCTGTGGTACAGCTCACAGCACACGGCTATCAGACAGAAACCAGTCTACATTTAGCAAAGTGGAGTAACGTATGCGTTCACGTGTAGATGTTTTTAGACTACACAATTTCCGTGTGTCTCAGACTGCTGATTGTCCCGATAAGGGAGTCGGACTGACTCGACCTTCAGCTGACCCGACAGCAAATCCTACCATGCAAAGAGAGCTCAAATAATGATTTCAAAGTGCTGTCCGAGGGAAGATCACCCCTCAGTGTCTGAGGGCGGCTGCGTGGTTTATGTGTAGTTTTTGCCACGTGACGGTCGCACTAGAGCTTTTTGGCAATTGCTGTCCAATACGGGTAGTCGCAACTGTCTCACTGCGGAGGTGCCGCGTGACAGCGTTAGTTATAATGAGCAAATCTTATTAATTTTTTAGATTCAAGGAACTTGTTGATTTCAAAATTTTCAAGTCGTAGGCGTATACTTTATGGTTAAGGTATTTTATGGAAATAACTTAACGTAAGAGACAATTATCAAACACATCATTTATTAGCGTTTAGATGTTTTAAGTGGGACTCTTGGAAGGAAGAGTTCTTCAATAACTATCGTAAATTTTGTTTTGTCATATCGTCGCTGATAATCAAAACAGTATCTGCGATTCTAAATGTATACTACTATAATACTCCAAACCTAGTAATTGCATATTAATAAGCAGTTGACTGTAGAATGATATATGCAAGAAACGGAAGAAATCTTCTTAAATAAAGTATTATTTAAAAATTAGTTCTATTAAATTTTTTTACCATAAAAGCTACTAAAAACTAGTTTATTTTGCTGAATAGTAAATATAATTTGAAATTTCCTTTTGTGAACCGTTCCCGATATTTGCGGAGGAATGATAAAATAATGCTGTACACTTTAATCTGGACAATGTATTTGTAACGTACGTTTGGTATATGTACAATAAGTTATAAAATGTATACACTTATATACAACTTTCTTGAATCCTATGAGAAGCAGTAACGACTTCAGGTCCTAACTTATGGTTGTGTTGAGGGCGAACTATGACTGTTCCGGTTCCTGTTGATACGCCTTTGTGCGCCCTCAGCGTTCCACAGTTGCTCACCTGGAAACATTCAACAAGTAAGACGCAGTTTCAACTGATTATATATGACAGTTAGGTAACTAAATCTAGGCTTATACAAAGTGAAATGAATTCTTAGACTTCAAAGCGTAATCTTAGCATCTTGAGTTATCTTTCCACTCGTCTAACACATTAATATCGAACTTACTCCTACTACTCACATGGTCATGATTATGAACATTCTGCAGTCTTGCTGATAACAAAATAATCAGAATATAAACGCTTCTTTTTACACGCTTATTAGAACTGAACGCAAATTACATTTAAATAAAAATGTCTCTTTTAAGCATCGAAAAAACATAGTTAATATAACGGAAAACCCAAACTCCTGCTATATCACTTCTGCAGTCTGAAAATCTTATTTAAATAACTTTCTAATATTCTTAATAGAAATACAAAAGGCTAATTTTATTAAAATATGTGTCCTGGTGATTACGGATTCTTACCACCAGAGTTTAATTACCGGTGGACGTGATGTTTTGGCAAGTATTGGAAACATTCAGCTTTCACCGAGACAATACGTAGCTAGCTTGGTAATCCTCTGGACTCTGGTGCGCCACGTGAGCCGACGATGCGTGTTTACTTGTCGAGATCAGGGAAAGTAGGTTTTATTTGTTCACACGCGGCCTTGAAGACAAGTACCGCGGAGCTCGTGATCTCGTTATCGGCAACTTTCTAGTTGCTGGTATAGTTTTTATACAAACTCCCTTAAGTCCAGATCCCACGGTGCTACTTTCAACAGATTACTGTCTTCCTTTCGATTATAGCTTTCCGAGAGAGGTACATTTCCTATGTTCCTCGAAGGCCACCGCCATTTACGGCGACAACATGGCTAGGTAGTTGTCCACACAGTTATTTCTTTCTCTTGCGGACGATGTGGCGTCTTGCACCTTACACCGTAACGCAGGCATATCCATTATAGCCTACGATTGCAGTTCCAATGAGATACATTCGTCAGTTTGACTGAAAATTTGAGTCCCTACAATACGATCATGACTCATGAGTATCCGCCGGTGCTATTCACAAAGAGCGAAAAGAAACGCAAAGCCACTAGCGAATAGGAGGCAGAACTAACGCTAAGTAGTCCACGGAAATCGTGTATCTCGGTGTGCAAATCGATTGTCAGCTTACCTAGCATTCCCATGTCCAAAGTTAACAAGCGAGCAACCGGTCATCTGAGCCAACTGTTTCAAATCTTCCCATTCCCCCTATTTCTCGAAACTTAGGTAAGATGATAATTGGCGCGTCTCTGCTACCGAGCATCACTTGCGATGGCCGGGTATGTTATGCATACCTTACTGTTATGGATAAAAAGAAGACGCGAAGCGTTTCCGACAGGTCTAAGTTCTTCATCGGTTCTCTTCTCGCTTGCTGAGGAGGGACACCATGTTCAATCTCCAGACGACACCGCAAAACGACTTGCTCGTAAGTTTTACGTACGAGCGGCAGTCACCTCACAGAGGGACCCGGCTAGCGCAATATAATTGCACGTGATATATGAAAGCAAACTCGGAACAAACAGAGCTGACGTGATTTAACAAAAGAAGCCGTTATAGGCATCCTCAAAGCAGATAGTCTTACTTAGGCAGATTCAAAAGGCAAGGGTTCGACATTAGGCCCAGATCTCGGATATCGGTTTCCAAGAGGTTTCTCACTTCACTTACTAACCGCCCGGCCCAGGATATCCGCAACAGCAGCAGCGTCAGCATTTAACATTTTTCCATCTGACGAGGATAGCGGTGAAGCTATCGAAACGTCGTGTCAGCTCTGGGTAATAACGCTGGCAGTCCTCAAGGTTACAGGAAGGACGACTTTACTTATATGAGCTTGAACATCACCACCGAACCATTTAAGGAGAGACGCAAGGAACACAATGTAAAATCACCAAGAGATATATTTCACCCGAAGGAAACGATAAATAATATACACAGGCTTATATAACCAAAAAGTTTCGAAGATCGCAAAGTAAAATTGAACACAGGCCAAACGGAAATTAAAAAAACTAACATTTGAATAAGTTAGAGATTGTAGCATTTACTGGCCTTCCCATCAGCGAGCGACTTACTTACTTACTTACTTAATCCTTAGCTTTTCTACCTTTCGGTGTAAAGCTACGTTGGAGTTGAGTCCTCTGAGGTCGTCTTTTACCACATATCCCTCCATTTCTTTCTATCTCCTGCGAGCTCCTTTATGTTCTCCCATTTTACTCCTCTTCTTTCTGCAGCTGTGCGGGCTTCCTCCTTCCAGAGCTTTCTCGGTCGTCCTCTCTTTCTTTTAACTGTTTCTCTGGATTCAAACACTTGCTTTACCAGTCTTTCCTCCCCCATTCTCATTACACGTCCCAGCCATCTAAGGTGTGCTTGTTCTACTGTTATTGCTACAGGAACAAAATCTAACTTTTTCCTAAATATTTCATTTCGAATTCTATCTTTTTTTGTCTTCCCTTCTATTTTTCGAAGAAATCTTATTTCAATACTAGTTAGCTTGCTTTTTATTCTCTCATTGTCCATGTTTCGCTTCCGTAAGTTAATACTGGCTTCATGATTTTTCTGACTATTTCTGTTTTTATCCTAGTGGGTATTTCTTTTTTACCAGGAAAATTGATCTAATACTATTGAATAATCTTCCTGTTTTCGCTGCTCTTTCATTTATTTCTTCCTCTAAATTCCCTTTGCTGTTAATCACTACTCCCAGATATTTATAACTTTTTACTTGTTCTAAATATTTTCCATCAAGTTCTGTACTGTGTTTCTCTTCTGAATTTCCTATTACCATAGTTTTAATCTTCTGTATATTAATCTTCATGTTTTTCTTTCTAAGTTCTTCATTAAATATATTATTCTGTAACTGTTTTTCTGTTTCTCCTATAATTATTAAATCGTCTGCGCAGCATAATTCTTTTATTGTTATTATCTTCATATTCCAGTATCCTATTCTATATTTACTCATACATTCTTTACATTATTTGACAAGATCATCCAACACCAGGCTGAATAGCAGGGGGCTTAAAATACACCCCTGCCTTAAACCTATGTTGCTGGTGAAAGTTTTTGATATCTCGTTTCTTACTCTTGCGTAATTTACGGTGTTTCCGTATAGACTTTTATGCCCTCAATAAGCTGTTGTTCTTCTCCCTTCCTCTTCAATATGTTCCATACGCCCTTCTTTCGTATACTATCGAACGCCTTCTCCATGTCCACGAAACACGCATGTATTTGTCTTCCCACTTTGGAAGTTTTCTCAAATAACTGTCTTACTATGAAGATTTGGTCCACAGGTCCACTCTTTTTTCTGAACCCACTTTGGCTTTCTTCCAAGGTGTACTCTACTTTTTTCCTTAACCTGGTTTCTAGAATCCTCCCGTACAGTTTTCCTACCGTGCTCCCTAAAGTAATGCCTCTATACTTAGAACATTCTTTTCTGTCTCCCTTTTTGTATACACGCGCTAATTCCTATTTGCCAGTCAAGTGGGACCTTCCTTTCTTTCAATGCTTGGTTAAAAATGTTTAGGAGTTTCTCCTTTCTTTCCATGTTTGCGTATTTAATCATTTCCGTTGAACATTTCAGCGAGCGACATATTTAGCCAGAGTAATAAGAATCTGAGAGTGTTGTCCTGAGTGGCGGTCTAGACGTTGCCGTAATTGGACGAGCGAACCGAGCTCTGTTTTAACTCGACGTTTGGCATTTTCCCGTCTACATTTTCCCTACACTAACGGTTTAGGGTACGTCAAACGATAACTTTTGAATGCATCGTGTAAGATATCAAATAAAGGAAATTTAAACCACAGTCTGAGCAAATTGTTCATTTTAAAAAATTTTTTGAAAGTTGGTACAAATTTTTATAAAATTGCAAAAATCCAAGTGGGGTATCAAATTAACGAGAATTTTAACCAAAATCAGAATATAGTCACATTTTTGAAAATTTCAAAAGATTATGACACCAGAGGTCTAAAAAGGATTCTTTTTTTATTTTAAGAATATAGCCGGACGTCAGACTAAAGAGAATTTTAACATAGATCTGAATGTAGTGAGTGTTAAGAAAATTTGTTAACTTGGGGATAGGAAGAGCCAAAAGTGACAGAATGACACTTGTAAGGGACAAACTTTTATAAGAAGATTGTAAATGTTTTTCGCGGGGGATCAAGTTAAGAGGAAACTTTAATCTCGGTATCTTTAATAATTTGACGAAAATGATATATCTCAATACGCCTTTCAAACACTTGGAACACCTTTAAAAAATCTGTAGGGAGTAAACATTATTTAAAAAAAATAATGTTTATATACTGTTATCAGTAATGTTATATTTGTGAAATGTATTAGTTATAGGCTTACACTTATCTATGGAACATACGTAAATTTACTACTAAATAACTAGGACTAAATTATTTGGCATTTATGCAATATGGTTATAAATTTTAGTAAAAAACCCAATGCAGTAGATTGAAATTTTTAGTGTTTATTGTATGATTGTCTGCTTTACAATTATTTACTTTATTTACTTAAAAAATAGTTGTAATATCACAGTTTTCATCATTTCATCTGATAACTGAAAAATTACCTAATACTGAAATTTTCCTAATAATAAATGTAGTTTGTTCAAAGCAGTAAGTTCTGTAACTCATGGAGCTTAGTAGTAAGGCTTCAGAGTAAGTTTGGAGACGAAAAGTAGATTTAATAAAACCTAATACAGACTCATGGGTTAAGTAGATGATGCTTGGAAAAAGTAAAGCACAAACGTTAATAACTTTGTACAGGTGAACGAACGACGGAATGTAAATATTGTTCTAACATCTGTAGCTACAACTGTTAAAGGTGAAGATTTTTGGTATCCCATCACGTGGCTTTTGTGTTTGTTTATATAAAATTTTACATCGTTGTAATCAAAATGTGAAAATTAAAATCTGTTCAAAGCGTCAGTGAATTTACCGCTAATAGTTGCTATATATTCGCTGTTAACATCAGACAATGTAAAACACATTTAATCGATATTGCACATATATTTTAAATATTTAACAATTACTGAGGACATAAATGTTAAATAAGGCAGGAAAATTCTCTTTGATGTGGGTTATAAATAAATTATAGTCGTATTATGAAACTAACTACATATAGAAACAAGCAGTAAAGTTTTGCGGTATGTGTGTCATTAACGTTAACGCTAGTACGGTTAACAACTGCGTAACTTTGTAAACAATAAAGGCTGACGTCTAACATGAAGAGCTTATCACTTATCACGAAGTTTTAAATGTTAAACAACGGTGAAATGGTTACAAGAAATTTACATTATTCGCTGCGTATGAGAGGAAACCCAGCCCGATATTAGGAACAGATAGGTACGTTTAAACGACCATGTACCGCAGCATGTTTATTTGACGAGACTGGCCAGTAGATTACGGCCGTATGGGACTGTGTCGACACCGCCTTCGGCCACATCAAATTCACGCCTGTGCTAGCTCGCACCGTTTTGCATATCGTATCATGTTGCGTTACTCGATTTTGTTATTAAACTGAAGAATATATTTGAATGTAAAAAATAACCAAGCGAATCTATGCAAATTTTCTTATATAAGTTATAAATAATATGAAAAATTAATAAACGAAATTAGACATACATTCCTGAAACTTATCCAAATCACTGTCAAATTTCGGTTTGTTGCTAATTCCCAAGGAAATTTAACGATTCATCTAAGGCAATTTTTTTTCCAAAGTCTGTAAAAATCCCATTTGACACAACTCCAACAGTTTTGTAGTAGTATTAGCGGTTACGTAATGTTAATTATCTTACGACATTGTGTCTAAATGAACCAGGCTTTAATTTACTTAACAGAATCGTAACCGTTTGAATACATAAAGGTTGACCGAAAATTTCTTACTTAACAATTGTTATTTGACAACTATCTCTACATGCGGTGTATTTTCATCAATTTTCCTGTTAGGCCTACAGAAATTTAGAGTACTGAGAGTTTGGTTAGACATGATAAACGAAAATATTTCAATGAAAACTGTAAGAGAGTATTAGTTTGAAAATCTATTTTCTAGTTAACGACGCAATCAGCGTGTTTAGTACTTGTGATACTCTGGAAGTATTAATGCGTATATGTTTAATATTCAACTCTCTATTCATCACAAATTGAACATTAACATGTTACTGTCAACGGAACTTGAGTTGCAGACAAGTATGGCCTACGTTAGCCGCAATTGAAAAAACAGATCATAAAATAGTTCTGTTAGTGTTAGAGGCATACATATGCTAGAATAAAAACTGACGAATTAGGCAGCAATAATCAAATGCGTGTTAGGTACAAATAACTCTTGACATGGCTGTTCATAATAACATTAAGTATACGGCAATTGCTTACAGTGTTTACAGTAAACAGTTCTGAATGTATTAAACAACATTAACTATTTCGCTCCCCAGTAACAAATACACAATTTACTATTTCTTTTATGAATTTGCTAACTGCTATACTAAGCTTTTCGTCATTGCTGACATCTTCAGGTCTTAAACAACTGTTGGTTGTTTAAGACCTGAAGATGTCAGCAATGACGAAAAGCTTAGTATAGCAGTTAGCAAATTCATAAAAGAAATAGTAAGGATGGCTGCTAATTTAAACAATACGAAGAATAAAATACACAATTTGTTAACCGTCTTTGTAGACAGACTTAATAATTTACACCCTGAGTAAGATTTGGGCTGATCGATCACCACTAAGAGTTGTACCACATTACCGTTACTCTCTTCTTAGTTTGCTCTGTCTCAAAACTGTTTTAAAATTTTGAAGTCAAAAGAGTAGCATAACTGGAAGAACTGTGAGACTAAGGAGGAAAGAAATGTATACCTGCTCCCAAAACATTATGTTGTAAAACGCTTACTGAGAGTTTATCCTTACAGTTCAGATTTAAAACGATACTTATACTACTAACAAAAAGAAATGTAATAACCTGTAATAAAGATAGCCTACTTTTTTGTGAACAATGTGTATTTTGTTTTGACATCCTCTGAATATTTGTGTTTTACGTTCAACGCTCGCTTCGGTATCACAATACGTATTTGTGTTCACAAATTTGATATCAAAGTGGAAAATTAAATTTCCGGATACCACGTCAGAAACGTATTTTCGCACACCGAAAGTTGAGTCTAGTCTCAGAATTTTTCTTATATGTATTAGACACGCACATTTTGCATACACACTAATAAAGCACTGAATACAACCATGCATACCCAATCATTTTGTCTAATTAAAATATTTATGTGGGTGATATACGATATAGGCCTATAACAGCTTTCCAATTAAATTTATAGCTAAAATCCAGAGAAATTAAAACCTATCAGAAAATTAATATGTATCAGTCATTTACAAGAAGGGAACAATTTTAAGAAACTATGGTTGTAGCATACACTAGAATGAGAGGGATTATGGCGAGAAGGGATTATCCGTCTCGGTGGACTGAATAACGACCCGAGAAGTACAGAGCTTGTGTCATCACCACTATGGATTTGTAAGAAGAAAGAAGAGTATAACACACGCGTTAACTGTATACTTATTTTTTTATTAATCGCTTAGGGGAAGGCTTGTAAGTTTTAATTCCTTGCTGAAGAAAATGATAAGTATGAATCATTACTTTTAAAAATGTCAAGCTTTTAAATTTGTTGTGAATGAAAATGATTCAATTAACTTTCAAATAAATTTTCTATTATAGGATACCCGAAAAATCATCAAATAAAGTATCAGCATATTTTCAGTTCTATTCGTACAGTTTTAGTCCTTAGATCTAAAACAACTCATGAAATAATCGAACGCAATTCAGAAAATCTTCCCTCCCTGTGAAGTAAACAAATTTACCTTGAAAGAAAAGGATCAATTTAGTAATACAAATTTTCTTTCCTACTTTATCAGCGATACTACTTTTTTCTAACTTCAACAATTGTTGCTTTTTGGTTCAAAAGACTGTTAATAAATCAGAATTTAAAAATACTGACCTTTACTAACCGTGGTTTAAGAAATGGAATAAGGATATGGTAACTGGTAATTATATGAGAGTTACCTTGTAGCCTACCTCATGTAATGGAGTATTACTTACCCATTTAGTTACAACAATCACAATGGGTTTGTTTTGTTTACGATTCTGTTGTACAGAAACTAGTATTTACCATTTTTACTTATTTTTATTTTAATCTTTTATTTTACAACATCTTATATAAACGTCTCTTTACATGTTATAATACTTAATTCTGTACTTATTTTTTTTAATAGTCCAATTTCATAAATAGTTTACAATATACTGAGAACTTCATATTGTTTTTTCTGTCAATCAAACAGTGAAGCTTATTGAATGGTAGACCTATTTTAATCACCTTTGTCACATACATATTTTATATTCAGATGTACATTAGTTTAAGTGACAAGTTGGATTTTTCTTCACACAAAAGTGTATTGTATACGATCCATAATTAGCCAGTAACGGTACTTGTTACTAACAACAATAGAACACCTTTTACCTAAGACTTTCCAATGCACCCCTTGGTGAGACACTACGTCCAACCCTTCCCTGCCCAATATCATTTCAAACCTGTTAGTTGAAATCCAACCTCTGAAGCTGCCGTAACTGGTGAAACAATTATCAGGAAAACAAAATCATCTGTAGAACTTATCAAGTGTTTATTTAGTAAATTGAAGGATTAGTAAAATGTTCTACCAAATGCCGAACGATCATTCGATCAGTGAAACTTAATTTTTTTTTAACCGCCAATAACATCTGTGTTGCCAGCATAATTACCGTCCTTTCTCATCTGTATATGCGTGATCTACGTTTTACTAATACAAAGTTTATTACCGCACTCTTAATCAAAGTATTTCTGTTCTTATACGATAATCGCCTTCTATATAATAAAATTAAAAGGAATATTCAATATCACTATTTTTGTGCAACTAAGTGAAGCTAAGCAAAGTAGGAAACTTTGTTTTATTGTTTCAAATTTATTAATAACAATATGAATATTTAAATAACCACCAAACAAGTTTATAATACTAAACTAGGTAGCTTACTGAAAATAAAATATTGGCTCTACCTCAATAACAAAATACAAGCGTTTTAGGATTCTTTATTTATACATTTCTTTTGCATTTACAGTGTCACTGAACAAACTTCAAGTTTACAATAGAAATTTGTTTTCAGTCAGGAAGGCCAAGTGATTTCATGAAATATTACAAGATGTTATGAAGAGAAGAGATACTATGATGCTTAGACTACTACTGCTTAATCAACAACAAACAGATTACACAATTTCTGAAACTCTTAAATATTTTCTTTTGTCTTTCATACCTTTCAGACCATTTCTCGAAATTCGTCTCCAGGAATTAAGTTTTTTCATGAACGCCATTACAATACTGTGGTAAAGAACTCTGAAGCATCCAAAAATTTTTCAATAATATTCATATTAATGTAACTGCATAACTGACTGCTATAACTGACATGTATTTGCAATCAACTACAGACAAATATGTATATTTCTATGACAGAACTGAAAATTAAGACCTGATATGGCGTAACTGAAAGCTTTTATACATTTTGTAAACATTCCCTAAACTTCCAGAAAATTTTGTATGAAGCCTCGTGTTTTGTGACACTGTATTATTTCTATAAACGCTTTCATATGTCTCGTTTACATGGTTCTCTATTCAGTATGTTCAAACACATAAAGAGAGACATGCGTGCGCGCATGTACACACGGATCTGTGCATGTGTACATGTGCGCGCTCGCGGTTTTAACATTTACGCTGATGGGCGTTTAGAGAGTATGTAAATTTTCATTGTGCGTGCGACTTCAAAGTCGAACAACAAGAAAGCGTATTCGAACAAGCTAGGTCAGCGGATAATTTCGTACATAAGAGAGGAATGTGTACTTTGTTATTAGTAGAGCCAAGTTTACCCATCAGCACTCACGTTATTTGTCTGAGCGTCTTTAGTGAAACTGACGTGGTTGGGCGCCTCTCCTTCCCTTTCTTCACCCTCCGACGCCATATCCCCCTCGTCGTTCTTTTTCCGGCGCCGCTGCGGTGGCGTCTTGTACATCTTCATGAAACCTTTGAGCGGCCTTCGCTCTGAGGACAACACAAGATCTACTTTAGTAATTACTCTAATTAGTGTCGTGCTGCTATCCTATGCACACAAAGTTACATTTTAATTACGAGGTGTGCTTTACCCTAAACCAGCGTTTCCTTTAACAACCACAACAAAATACAGTGTTTAATACACAATTATCTTTCAAATTTGATATTTAAAATTAAAAAATTCGTGTTTTTATATTTTATAAAGAAATATATGAATGTTAAATCTATCTGAACATTTACTCTGTGGTATCAGGTAGCTTAACATACACAAGAAGTGAACGTGATTATAAGATAGAAGCACTCACATTAAATTCACAACAGTTTATTGCAATTTTGATAGTTAACGTTTACACTAGTTTATGGTTAAGGCAATTTGAAAATAATTTAATTATTGCAATATTAAAAATGTGAACAGTAATTATGTATCACTTTAGTGAAACAAACAGCTCCTTAAATATAAATTATTACATTAGGCCAACCATACAGAAGCACTCTTGAGTGAGAAATGTAAGAATGCGCAATACTGAATGAGCGCCGTAAGATTTAATTTTCACCATAGACTATTTCACTTTCAGTGCAACACATTCATATCACTTGTTATTAAAACTCAAAGTAGCTGAAGCAATTATAACAATCAAAAATAAAAAAATAAAAAGTAGAAGACCAAACAATTTAAGCTAATTATTGGTCGATACGAAGGCAGTATGAAATTAATCAGAGAATTATTGGGAAAAGTCCAGATGATTAAAAATATTGTTGCGTACGACACAAAATGGTTTGGAATTTTCTTTGGAATAATCGAACTCCGTAAAATACAGGTAGATAACGTATGATAAACACATTTTCAGAAAGCATGATTTCTAGATGTTGTTTTAATTCGTTTTAATGCCAGAAGTGTGTAGGAAGGACGGAATGATTCATATGTATGTATGTGTATGGAAGTAGTATCCGCGTACACACTCTTGCATGATCCTCCTGGCTTGTGCATTCAAAACTACACTCCTGAGTGCGTGTCTACAGTATACTTTACACACTTTACAAAAACAAAACAAAGTGTTGCATTTGCACCGTATATTGTACAACGTTATTTTGGTTGCACCTGATGTGGTACACGCCAGACTTTGTCCACATTACGAAAAGAAAATCATTTTAACATTCATAACTGCCACCCAAATATCCAGAGTCTAGATCGCGTACAACGAACAACTCAGCGTTTGGTACGTTGAAACAACACGTGTCAGCTGGATCAAAGCCAGCAATACCCAAAGGTAAAACGTAGAATATTCTATACTTCCTCATTACGTACAGAATAATATAACTTTCACGAAAACCACATCGTTTTGCACAACCCTTAAAGAAACAGTTCTAATCTACAAAGACATTTACTCAGATGTAGATTTGGGTACGGTAAAACAAATAAACTAATGTAGCCCCCCAAAGACAGAAATTTATGTAACAACGTTTCGAACAATCCTCAAGAAATTCGGGACTGTATTGTAGACTTTAAAGCCACCACTATTTTACCTTTAAAAAAAGTGTACGAATACTAGTTTGTTCTGCATGGCATGAAATTAAAAAAAAAATAAATTAAATACAATTAAAAGGTAATATGCAGCTACTGTTGGGACTAGGCCTTAAATTAAAAGGCCTCTTGGCCATGTATTGTGAATCATGGTCTTGCAAACCTTATGCGATGCTTCACGACTGATCCACGTGGAAAATTATCGACGTGCCCATTGAGAAGAGGGCACGCAACCCTGCTGCCTTGTCATATTTTCAGTAAATTAAATTGTGCTAAGGAAGTAGGTTTTTATTTACTTTACTCAATACAGTATGCTAATAATAAGTATGTTAGAACGACTCATAAGCAGATAATGTCTTTAGCTTGTTCGCAATATGAAACATCCCACAACTGTAAAAACAATCTGATTCCCTCCAGGTACCCGACTGTACGCAATCTGGACTGCCCCAATCAGAACGACGCCTTGTGACGCTATGAGGGACAGACGTCCGAAAATGATAATCCATAATCATAACATACAGAGGGAAAAACAATTCATAATTTTGTTATAGTTTATAAAGTAGAATAATATTAGTTTGTAGCTTTAAATCGCACATATTAAACTCCATAATTAAACAACTATTTAAAACTAAAAGTTATCTTCATATTTTAATAATTAAGAATGATTTTTTACGTACATTAAATGAGTTGTGAAAATGTTGTTAACGCCATATAAGTAAATAAATAAATATATATACATGCGAGTGTGTGTGTGTGTGTGTGTGTGTGTGTGTGTGTGTGTGTGTGTGTGTGTGTAAATATGAGACCAACGTACAATGTATTCTAATGATAAACATAAACTATGTCATAACAATATGAACTAATATTTTAGTTATTTTTCGTTATACATACATACCAGGAGGTACATTCAGTATGTAGGTGGGCATAAACACGTCATGTGTTAATATGTAGGCCTAATAGGAATTGCCAGTATGCCCACTACGTGGATTGCATTCAGCAGTGAGTTGTTTGTTTTTCTAAGGTTTCCTTGTATTAATCAATATTTGTTTTAGAAATAAAGTAGCTGTTAATAACAACAGTTTCCCCGTTGAAAGCCACACTTTTCCCGTTTATGTTTATCATTAGAAACATTGATGTTGTTACGAACAACAAATGTTTCGGCCGTACTGTGATGTGGCGTCCTCAGTGGTAAAGCTAAGGTGGATGCCACATCACAGTACGGGCGTCTCGTTTGGTACTAACAAACGTTCATAATGATACTAAAAAAACGTGTTTGTTAACAGTAAAATGTGCTGCTATTAAAAAGTCCGACCATGTAACTCTATAAGTGAAAAAAGTAATATCTGTTTTAGAAGAAGCATCCACCTAGAGACATAGACAAAATTGGAGTGGATTTTATACAGCTCGTGATAAACTGTCAACTGCTATGGAACCTAAAACTTTTAGGTTTGAGATTCTAAACAACTTTATGTGCCAATAATATTTTCATTTTTGCGTACGCACGAACTAGCATAGATTAAGTCCGACAATATTCAGACAAACTGAGAGAGAAAGAAAGAGAGAGAGAGAGAGACAGATAGACAGACAGACAGAAATAATTAAGTACGAACAATTTAATAATTTTTGTGATGTTTGTGTTTAAAATGAAATTTCTGGCAACTCCCTGGCACCGGATGGAATTACAAGAAACATGTTACTTCGCCAAGTATTGAAGGTATTAATTTGGAAGTCTCATTGGTGAGAAATGTCTCAAAGCCAGGTTGTTACATTACCCTAGAGTACTGCGGAAATGAAATACACCAACACGCACATTCAAAGAGATGCTTAATTAAGACGACACATTCTCACTTAGCTCTGACGGTTACGCTCGACTGAAACATTTCTCTCCCCAAGCGTTTTACATCTTAGCACATACTATATAATATTAATATTTTAATTTGAAAACAATTATTGAAATTTGTACCGCCTAAATAATAAATTCTATTATAATTATCGTATTAACTTCTAGTATAAACTTTATATATCTCCAATATACAACCTTTTTCTAAACAACAACTATAGAATTCTATTAAACAGTGGTTAGCATGATAAGATTGTGACGAATGTTATCACGTGCATAACAACAACATTTTAGACTCTGCGTGTGAGCGAGAGTGCGCGCGCGCGTTTATTCGTACTAGCGCGCGCTGATTTTCTACATTTGCACTTCTAGTTTAAGCATACTAAATGGTATGTACATTACAATAACTTATCTAGTTGTTATACTGCGGGTTTATGTAGTATAAGAATAATTACTGTCGCATTTAAAGTCAAAATTAGTAGGACAAGCCAACCGTTAAAAACTACGAGGTGTCGCCCTCAGACAGACAAACCTTACCATTACACGTGACCCCATTCTAGAAGGAATTAGAAAAGCTATATCCTGAATGGTATTTTCTGATCCTGGTTGCACTGTTCAACTCATATCTGACACAAATACCTCGACATGACTGAGAAACTACAGTTCCAACTCGATTCATCCGTTGGCTGTAATGTTGATTCCAAGACGCATTTAAAGAGTTCTGTGGTCTTGTTCTCTAAAAGTACGAAGATGTCACGAGGTTGACTGGAAATCGTTAGACTGTGCTTGCTCGATGCAAACAGGAAGGAGTTCCTCCATCTCTACTTTGATTGTCACCTTACCAAGCATTTTGAAGAGCACAGTCAGAGTATAAAGAATTACTATTCTTCTAGAAACTGGAGAAAACTATCATTAAGAAGTGCACGCTACAGATTAGTACCTACGTTGCTCTTGTGTGGAAAAACTGAAAATCTGCACCTCGCCATTATGCAAAAGGATAAACTGCGTCACGTATTCTACAAAGATCTGAGGCTAGCTGCTAGTTCCCACCCGCATGAGGCTTATCTACTGGATGTTACCTACGACAGAGCTACTCATAGCTGGCCTCGACAGGCACGAAAAATCGGTTAGATTGTGTCTAACTGATCTACATCATATGATTGTACAACCTTCTGTCCGGATAAAAAATATAGAACCTGACAGCAACAGGAGGTCGGCAACAGGGATACAAACACACATTACTCCGTGCCCGGACAAGTTGTACACCCAAGGTAGCGAGGGTAGGCCTATTTGAACAATGCGACACCTGAACAAGACATTGAACACCTAAAAGATGACGTATGTGACTATACAGAAACGTTCGACACACCTATTCTTTTCAGATCCAATCTGCAATCCACACGTGTGCGGCAACTCAGAAATAACGCGCGCGCACCCTTACACACACACACACACACACACACACACACACACACACACACACACACACACACACACACACACACACACACACACACACACACACACACACACACTTATTATCCAGTTGTTCCCTTCAATTGAAATTTGAAATGCTTAGTTTGAATGCGCAGTCATGTAAAAAATGTAAATACATTTGATTATTTTAGTTGTTTAAAAAAAAAGTATTTAATAACATTTAGTAATGTTACTATGCTACTATAATAACATATAGTAACAAGCATTTTTAATATTCTTTAATCTGTAGATAAAATAAGATATTTATTTTTATTTTAACTAAAAACACTACTATTTTTCGTTTTAATTGCATTTGCTATTTTATGGCAAAAACGAAATATATTAGATTTCGACTGTAATGTTAAAATTTTCGTATTTTGTAATGTAGTATATATTATGTTGATATATATTATGTAATATTTTATAAATATTTTGAAGGATTCTTCAAAATTCAAGACAATGTCAAAATGTTACCATTAACTATTAACATTTGAATAATAATATAAACAGCTACTCCAATTTCAGTTGTCTTAAAAATCAAAACGTATCTCTGCAGCTAACATTTACGTAGAAACGTATAACTAAGTAGAAACCTACCGTACGTGTTTGGAATAATGTCAGGATCAGTATCGTCAGCAGGAGACCGACGTTCAGTGGGGGACGGAGCGGTGTTATTGGTCGTAATCAGTACTGCTCCATGAGACGCTGACTCTTCTACGTCTATGGTTTCCAGTTTGACTCTAGGACGGCGACGGGCTTGACGGCGACGATACAGTGCTACGATTGCACCACACACGACCAGAAACAGAGCTCCGGCGGTGGCAACCAACGCTGTTAGCATCTGTGTAAACGGCACTGCAGTTGAAGTACCTGCAACACGGAAAGCACAACTATAATAAATACAGTACTCTTATAATTAGAATAATAATAAAATAATAATAATAATAATAATAATAATAATAATAATAATAATAATAAGGAGGAAGGGAAGAAGAAGAAATATTTTTGTGAAGGGATATTCATGGAATCTGTTTCTTAGCAAATGTTCCTTTAAGGTGTTCTTTTTTCTTCCACGGACACAAGAACACGAATCCCAAATACGAATCATTTAAAAATTTATACTTTACTCAAATACATAAGAACAAGCTGAACTGATTTAAAACACACACACACACACACACACACACTACACATAAAGGCACATGAAATGTTTTTATTTTAATAACATTAAGTTTCCTATTATGATAGAATTATTGCAATAATAATTATGCCTGCATACTTTTTTCCAAAGAACCCATTTATATCCACAAGTTATAAAGAATTCTGATGAGTTTGACACTGTTACATTTTACGTACTGTTATAATTGTTACAACTGTCATTAGCGGAATGGAATTAAATTGTATCTCCTGGTCGTTGTTGTTCAGGCTGTAGCAGTTGTAGCGTCTTCGATGCCTATGTGACTTTACACTCATATGTGGCACAATACTCACAGTAAAACACACTACAGTGTGTACTACAGTAAAACACACAACAGTGTTCTGCTCTTCGAGCCTTAAGACATAGGAGCGGGATCAGAGGTGATCTGAAAATAGATCTCGCTAATGACACGACATCGAGTGAGAAAGCCGGCAGCTGGCTTGATCAACCGGTTATAAAGCAATTGTTCTGGGTGGCAGACAATATAAACAACAAATGAAGTCCGTTCCTTTTTTTCCTGACTACCGATTGCACGTTCAGAAAAGAAGGCTTAAACCCTTAGTTGTTAAGCCCAACACAAAGAAAAAAAGGAACATATGCGTGTCCACACGTGTGGAAGTTTCGAAATTTATGAAGCCCAAAAAATGTATAAAAAATTCGACAAATTTTTAAAATCCATACCGGGTATCAAAATAAAGGGAATTTTAACTCGAATCTGAATGCAGCGTTTCAATTCTGACTGAAGATTTTTAATTTAAACGGCACTCCTGGATAAATGGATGTCAAAATTCAAAAAATTTTAGAAGGTTAAGTATGGGACCAAATTGTGAGGTATTTCATTCAAAATATGATCTCAGTATCACTAATAATTAAACAAAATTAATACCTGTCAATACCTTTTGAAAACTTTGGACTGCCTTCAAAACGTTTGCTAGATATATTTGGAAAAAACTAAATATTGTTATCCGTTATGAACGAGCATATTTGTGAAAAGTATTAGCTATAGGTCTAGAAATATCTATGACAACAAACATGAATTAAAACACTAAGACTAAGTTGTCTTTCATTTATGCACTTTAGTTATAAACGTAACTAAAAATGCCAATGCAATGTTCGCGATTTCTGTGTTTATTATATTTATAATAATAAAAACATATTTATGACCGTTCGTTTACAACTGTTATTTTACTCATAAGAAGTAGAGTATTTGCGTTTTTTGTCAGTTTCTTTTACCTGATTTTGGTTACTTTTTAAGCAAAACCGCGGTAACGACTAATGGTGTATCTCGGTTAACGCTTAGACTCATACACAGAAAGACTTTTACCCACAGCTTTAAAATAAATAGAATTTGTTAACTAGATTTTAGCAAAAATAATTGTATTTCCTCCTAAAAACGAGCGAGTTCTAAAGCTCAGAGAGTTTACTATTTTTATATTAAGTAAAGTTTAATATAACTTGACGTACTACTTAAAATCATTTAATTCCCTTCTGATGTTGACAGAATGGTCGAGCAAAAGAACGTTTGATGAAACGTCCGAAGCAATAAGTTATAATTAACTGTCTGCTTGTGCAAATAATCAGATGATAATTATTCACTATTATGCTCGTTACGGGTCAGTGACCTGTTGATACTTTCTGCTACAGTGCACATGACTCCTACAGATCAAAAATTAGAAGAAATGTTGTTTTATTACATCAACGTCAAAATGCGCGTTCTTTTGTGTATTTAATTAAAACTGTATAGTTATTACAAATATTAATTTACATTGCACGTTGAAATTGAATCGTTACATAATTGAGTAAAGCCACGATGCCACTGATACTGACGGATATTGCGTTTCAAATTACGTGAATTCTGGTTTCAGAATAATGCGAATTCTGGTACAACGACTGAGCATAAACTGAGATGTAGACCTACTACCTTACAAAAGACTGACATGTAATTTCTGTGTTTTGTCATGACGTGACGTACAGTAATCGTTTCGTCACGTTCACGTAAAATCATTTTATTTTTTTTTTATTTTGATATGATAATTCGGGGATATAATTGTTACTATCAATACATTGTTAGCATTTAATGAAGAGATGGTCAAATAACTCAAATATACTTTTAACATCTACGTTTATTAGCGCCCAAAATAAGCATTCTTTTGTGTTATAATTTGCTATAAACTTAAATTGCCAATATAAATTAATCCACGACATAATGAGGGCAAATGGGTTCAACACAAAATATATATTTTGGCACTCATTACACAGTTTTTCCTTTCTTATTTTACCAGATTTCCATTAATCTTTGTTGATTGTCGTTTCCACATTTTACGTCTATAACTGTCCTTCCCTGGGTACCCTGATCCATTGTCTTCCCACCATAAGTCATAGGGTCATCTGTTTAGTGGCTACGCTATACTGCTTCTTCCGGTTCTCGATCCCCGTCGTTCTTACCTCTTGGGTCTCTTATCCTCGTTTGAATCAGGCGTAGCTTTGCAGTATTTCTCCTTTGCTACCTACTATGTGTACCGCGTCTTCGCTTTGCTCTTTCTCTTATACAAACGTTGTCTGTCTCTCAATATAATCCCCAACATGCATCTCCATGCCTCGGCGTATTGTAACCAACTTTTTACAATTTTGTTTGTCAGTCTTGCTGTCTCGGCATCGTAAGTTGCTACTGGTAGTATAATGTCATTAATTTACTTCGCGTTTAAAGATGTACGGGAATTCCTTAGATAGAAAGGAATTAATCTTTTATTAATCTTAATTAATCCTTTAATAATTTCGAAATATATTGTATTCAGATATAATTGTAGAACTAGTTAAACAAGATTCAACAGATTTAGTTTATATCCCGGTCGTTTAGTGATATGTTACGTCGCTTAGGTTTATATACAACTTGAATCTTTTTATATTTATATTAAGGACTTAACGTTTGGGACTCAAGTTGCAAAGTTGTAGCTTCAGTTTTTTAGTTCTCCTTTAGTGTTGCCTGTCACTACTGTATCATTGGCATAGTGAATAGAAGAATTTTCTTCTACACGCTGTGCCATCCGTATAGATGTCGAATGGCTAAAGCACATTTCTTCCAAAACATACCTGTTAAATTCAGTTTCATACACTTACATAAATACTTAAGAGTAATGTATCTGTATTCCGGCAACCATGCATTATAGCGCAGTGTTAGTCGTTTTCTCCATTAACGTCTAAGAGAAACATGTCTGTATAGAATATATGAACTGCACCCGAGGTTTAAAATGTTGAGTGGAAGGTGTTAGCTTCTGAGTTATACCTTTCAGTTAATTTTTTATTGTAGTCTTTTAATTGACTGACGTGATTTATAGAACTAAATATAATTATTTCACTACCGAAACGGAACACAAAACTTTTTATGGGTAAAAACGTAAAAGTTTTACCTTATAACCTGAACCGGTTTTCGCTTTTAAAAAGCTTCTTCAGAGGTTGCCGCTGGTAGCACTGTCCGTCTTGTTGTTGGCGATGGAATCGATTTTCGAAAGATCGATGTTGTGTGTGTGGGGTGTGATATGTTCGAATAATGCGTGTGATTTGAATTGTGTCTGTTCGTTTAGGATGTCGTTTTTATTTGTTTTCGTGTGTTTGTATATTTCCAATTGTTCTAGAGTGTCTAGTTTTCGGCCTTTTGTGTGTACGTGTAGAATGTCCATGTTATTGTCGATGTTTTTGTATGTGTGGTTTTCTTCAATGAGGTGGTTTGCAAAGGTGGATTCTGTAGTGGAGTCGAGTGCCTTTGTGTGTTCAATGTATCTTTGTTTGAAGTTACGTCCTGTCTGACCTATGTAGAATTTGTTGCAATCTGAGCAATTTAGTTTGTAAACACCAGGTACATCGAATTTGTTTTGTGCTTTGTGTGTGTGTTTTGATAGTGTGTATTCTGTTTTGTTAATAGTTTTTTAAGCGATTCTGTATCTTGCTTTTTTGAGTTTGTGGGCTATTTTTTCAGTTTGTTTGTTGATGTATGTTAGTGTTATGAATTTGTTGTTTTCTGTCTTTGTCTGTTGTTTGTTTTGTGTTTTGTGTAGGAGTTTATTAACTATTGTTCTGTCGTATCCGTTGGATTCTGTTGGATATTTTATCGTGTTTAGTTCGTCTTTGTAGTCTTTTTCATCTAGGAGGATGTTGTTAAGTCTATGTATCATGGTTCTGAAGGCAGCTAGTTTGTGTTGTATTGGGTGATTGGAGGGTACAATAGTGGCAATTTCATAAAGACTTTAGCGTTTTTAATTCAATATTTCTGAACTCGTAAATAACGTAACAGATTGCTTTAATTGTGAATTAAGTGTACGTTATATAAAAGTGATCAATAAATATGTTGATGAGTTTACCCTGTCTGATTTGGATTTGCTGCCATCAATAAAATACCTAAAAAACACATGACAACTAAGTTATATATGGTAATCCTTAGATGTGGAAACTAGAGAGAGGAGATTTGTAAAGTTTGTTTTATTTAAGTTTAATTACTAGAAACGACACAAGCGTGAGGTATAATGGTATACGCTCTGCAAGCGATGGAAGAATACCAGAGAGCACTTGTGATTACAGATATTACAAGGAGTGAAAGAAGAAAATTTTAAAACCGATGAATGGCGTAGAGTATAATGAAAGCACAAAAGAATGAAGACAAAAACAAAAAAAAAGAACAAAAAGAAAGAAAGCTGAGGCGGATATGCTTTGTAGAGATCTGTAAACAAGAATTTATAACTTACAGATTCTATCCTAAGGCTTTCAAATAAATTACAAATATGTGAGGAAAAAATCTAAGATTGAATACATAATGTAAGTACATGATATGAAGCCACATACGTCGAAACTAAGAATGAGACGATACAATTATACAATTGAAAAGAATTCAGAAAATATTAGCTTTAGATGCAAAGCACCAATACATATAAAAGAAACATTCACTATAGGATATATCTACAAAGGTTTAAGCTGCTACGCGGCTACAAAAGATAAAGCTCTCAGATAGTTCTTAATCTTAAGGGACCCACGATAGAACTGTTTAAGAAGATTTTAACAGATACCACACTTGTGAACAATTAACAGGATGACTATTGTGAGGAATTAAATCTAAATTGAAACAATCAAGCCAGCGAAGCAGCCTTTAATGAGGTTAGGAGTCCAGAAAATGAAAACAAACAAACCCTCTCATCGATTGAGATCAAAGAAGAAAGTAAAAAGGACGGAAGACGGAAGTGTTGTAAGTACGAAAAACCGGATCATCTGCAAAGGGACTGCCGGTACTCGGTGCAAATCAAGCATACAAGAGGAAATACCTACAGTCAGTGAAGAAATCGGACAATCTATTCAGAGAAGCTGGAAAACTATTCATTGCTTTACACTACTTTGATGAGATTTTCAGCATGTTTGAGAGATTTGTTCAAAACGTTCATGCAATTTTGTTTTATTTGATAAACGTGTTTTTATTCTACTACATTTATATTGTCTCCATCAAAGTAATCTTCATCAGTTATAATAGCATTATGTAAATGTTTCCTTCAGTCTTCAATCTTTATGGAATGCACTTTGTGGTATAGTCTTTAACTCGCTCAGCGGACTTTTTATGTCTTCGACAGTAGGAAAACATCCTTTCATGACATTTTTACGCTCATGGGAAGAGTAAAAGATCGCATGGGGCATACGTAGTGAATACGGTGGTTAAGGTGCCATTGCCATATTTTTACTTTAAGTGTATGCTGGCGTATTATTGGATCGCAACTTAAATAAATTATCCTTTCATAAATCTGACCTTTTCTACGAATAGCTTCACGCCAGTGACGTAACATGCCCGAATAGTATTCTTACCTCAAAAATTAATGCATGATACAAATTTATGGAACACGATACCGCAATCTCATCTTGTATAACAATATTCAACTCATTCACGACAATCTTCGAAGCTTCTGTACAATCTGTCAACGGCTCGTTCATGCACACCAGACTCACCAAAGCATTCTGCAACACTTTCATCACGTTGCAGAAGTTAACCTCATCGTGTATAGAAAATTTAATGCGAATTATTCAATCTTACATTGTAGAATGTTAAAAAAATCACCTAATAACCGAAACACAACTTACTCTTAATTGTGCATCTAATATGCCTAAACAAAGTAGACAGTTGTTACAGACAGTTGTACTAACATTACAAAAATTTAGTTTAAATTCGATTATTTTAAACGCACACAATTCAAGAATTGCACGTTATTTCTCAATCTTCCTGTATTTTTAACTTGTACAATTCCAACGTTCACTGTTTCTAGAAATACAATTTGTCTATGATCCCTCGTAAAGAGATCGTCTTATTTATGATAAGACTTAAATTTGTTGGTGCTTTTTCAATGCAATTCACAATTTTCCTATCTTCTTATTAAAGAGCTTTTCGTTTTTTGACTCGCTATCTTTTACAAAACGCAATTTATAAGAGTCATTAGTGTAGTGGCAATGTATGCGAGATGTTTCGACAAGTGAGTGTAAAAAAAAACTCTATTTTAATTAAACAACGTGTTACTAACATTATTCAAAGTAATGTCTACGCTGACAACATTTAAAAAAAACTAAGTGTGCAATAAATAAATCTTTTATTATAAATAAGTCTTTTATTATACCGCTACAAAAACATTTCATTTTACAAATGTAAAAAATTCTACAGAAACAAAAAACAAGTGTGTTGTAAGAGTGTAAGTCGTGAAAAGTAAAAGTAGCAGAAAATTAATCAAGCAAGCAAGATGGTAATTAAAAGTAATTAACGCGGTAGAAGGTAATATAAAATATTACAAAATTAGTAAGCATGTGTATTTTTATTCACATATTTGAAATATGAAAAAATGTACTGAAAACCTTAATAAGCCTATAGAAGTTACAAGATAGCATGTAATTAATTGTAGAATACTCAAATACCTTACAAGCAACGAAGACTGATTAAGAAGTGGTATGGGTACTTCAGTTACATTTAGGTTTTGTGCGGTCAGAGCTTTTCCGCATTTTCTTTAATGAATATGTTTTGCTCAGGTACAGCCAAGTAATATTAGACATACATTCATGTCAAGAAAGAATTCAAAACATTTACGTCTCAAACAAGAAAGCTTTTATACAGTAATTGCATAAATATACTGAAGCAACTGAGTATAATTTTCTTTAGAACTACTCATTCCGTCTTACCAATAGTAGAAAAAAGCAACAATGAAATAAAATTTACTTATTAAGAGATGTACTCTACATGGACGAGTGATTAATATTACGTAGTATAGAAAGTTATTGTATTATTTATTTCGTATATATTCCTTTCTCGTAAATCATCTGCAGGATTTAATGTGTGCACTATTTAATGTTTTGACTTCTCTTAAACACGACAAACAAACAAAATATGAAGGCTGAACTGACGTCTTAATTCAGTTAGCTTTTATAACTAATTGTACAAAAGGAATATTGCTCTCAATGACCTTCATATCAACGTTTACCTGCACCTAAATATATTAAACATCTTGCATTTTAAAAATATGTATTTAAAAAACATACAGCCTGTTGGAACCAAATCTTATTCTGGGACTGCTAAAGGGCACATTTCCTACTGTACTGTACATGGAACTACAATTCCAGCATTTTAATCGAAACCTGAAGGATAACGTAACAAAAATTGCTCGTCGGAGAGTGATTTAAACGTTCCATCAGTCAAAGGAATGACGCCGCCGATGTGTTGTTATTAGTGGAGCGATTTAGGCTTTCGTCTGCACAGCGATCAACGATTTAATCCGTTTGAAACAAGAGGAACTAATCAATTAAAAGCTTACACGAGAGACACGCGCACGCTATTCAATCACTGCGATATAAGATAAACTGCGCTCTGAAAAATAATGTGCCCTACACTAATTCTGACGGCTAATGGTCAAGGCTGCGTGTTATCCCACTGATTATCCCCTTTCCACACGGTGGGATTTTTCTCACGTTGCTCGCATCACGCACATGTTCTATGTTCAGTGGATCCTGTCACGCTATCAGCGCTAACAGTCGTTCTATTGTATTACTCCATTGGCTATTTTATATTACGGTTTATTACATTTGGAAATCGCAGAGCCTCTCAGATGTTCCTTTCAGAGCAAGAATTTTAGTAAATTTCGTAATATAACGGTTTATTCAGTTGACGATATTTTACCAAAAATTACGTTTACATATGGGATGAATTCATACAGTAGATTTGCTTGTTAATGCACTTTGCCCGAGTGCGTTTGTAAATGTATATTTTTGGTATTGTTATGAGTTCAACTTATTTAGTGAAATCTGTGTCCTTTTTCATTAAGTTGGATTACATGTCTCAAAAAATTAATTAGGATTGTACTTGTGTACGTTTCAAAGTGCAGTTTGATATGCGAGGCGTGTTTTCTAAATAAAGTCAGTGATAACCTGAATGCCAATTTATTCTTGGGGAACGACTATCACACGCATAGCACACTTATTTGTGCCAATAATCAGCAGTTGACAACAATTGCCTAGACATATGTTTGTTAGATAGGCCTACTCCGAGACATTTGAGACATTTATGCGCTAAAATTTATGAGTAGCAGTAAGGTTAGACAGTGGTTCGTTTGTTTCGACAAGGAAGAATGAATGTCCATGACGGCGAAATACATCGTTACATAGTGATCACATATGACTTGTTTGTAAAATTTTGTTTTACAGGATACCCAACCCTCTACCACGAGGAGCAGGAATTTTGATTTCAGGCTGTTCTTCCCCTAGAGAGATGCCTTCACCTCGGCTGCCGACGCTCTCTGCCCGGTCGCAGTAGGCTAAGTAACTCAGCCCATGTGTGTAGCCGTTGACCTACTAGATGCACCCCCCCTACGTTTTCCTCCCCCTCCGCACTAGATACACACCCTGGTGCCGTATACACCATCCTGCCAGGCAGGTTACCCCCGGACTCCCCTGGCAGGACCCCCTTCTCTCTTCTGCTAGCCGACCCATTTCGCCGAAAGGTTTGGTTACCAGGACCTTGGAATAGGTTAATCGGCGTAACAGGGCCTACCTCCTTGTAGGTGTAAGTGGAGTTGAGGTGGAGAGGCTAGTGCTTTTCTCTTCATTGTAAGTAGCTCTGTTCATTCCGATCAACAAAAACAAGAGTCGAAAAATTTGGTAGAAGTTCTGTAACATGTTCACGTAAATAAAATTTGATGTCTAATGACAAGCCCTCTTCAAAATAAAATACCCATAACAAAAATTAATTTCTGAAGACTAGGTGTACAAAAAAGGAGGATATTTAACTAGTGTATCCAATATTTGTTGCTATTTATGAAAATTATAGGCCAACGTGCATAAAATTTTCATTTCAAATAATTTGGCACATAGAGTTTGCAGCTTGTAAGTACAACGACCTGTATGTAGTTAAGGAAGATTAGTAACAACTACGCTTGCTTTTTTAGATTGTGGATATTATGCCATTATGATAGGTCTATCATATTAGATCATACGCGTACTGTAAACTTATACTTACGCCTTTCATATACGCGTTCCTGCTTTAAGGACTGTTTATTGAACATGGATACAAATGAATGCTGAGCCGGAAATACACCTAAACTTGTAAACGAGAGCAACGGCAGGAATTAAAACGTCGTGAAATCGATACAAGTAATGGTTTCACTAAAATGCAAGGGAGCGAAAAAAGACAAGAAGCGACCTCTAAGCCGCAAATTAGAAATTACCACTTAGTTAAACTGCCTAATTAAAGGGAAGCATGGCTGTAAAGAATGAAAAAGTGACGGCATTAATTATAACTGACAAATTTTCGTTATGAGAAGTCTTCTTGTTTTAACGTAAATGCAGTATAACGCGGCTTTTTAACTTGTACAGACTGAAAACAATATGCGAGTTTAAAATACGTTACATTTATAAATCAGTATAAAAGTCTTTTTTTTAACAGAGAAACTATACAGTTCAGTGATGTTAAACATTCTGTAGTTATGATATACAAAGTCTGTATTACAGCTATCTATATGTTTAAATGCAGACTAAGCTGGCGACTTACACATGACTGGAGTAAATTATTGGCGGCCAACACCCTCTTGTGCAAACAGTAATACTACAATTGGATTAGCCGTCGGATTACATGCTATCGCGCTAAATTATGTAAACCAGCAGTTCATGAATGTTTGTATCACGCTATACGTCTGCTGCGACTTTTGTACTATTCATAAACGGAATATTTTACCGTGAGATACAACACGATTTGGGTCTGCAGATTTCTGCTTACAGATTGCTTCAACAATTTCACCGCCACCGTGCACGTAAGTCAGCATTTTCGTTGTATTAATTTTATTACGCTTCTGTTTACTTCCGTAAGTATTCGCCGGATGTTGCAATAACGATTACTTCCGCGTTGAAGACTAATCTTCAGAACAATTCTAACAGACTACAAGCGTGCCGATAAGCTAACGGTTTCGAATAATTTGTTTTATAGACAAATGGTATTAGCTACCAAGCCCTAAATTCTTTTTTAGTATCTACACGTCATTTACCACATTTTTAGCAGTTGGGTGTATTCATCGTAAGCACTAATCTCATGGCAGAAGCCAGTATGATAAATACACTGCACTGCAAAACGGGTAAAACTAGTTAAGAATTATGGTAGCCTGAATACTGCGTACAAGTGAACAGCACCTAGTAACAGTCGTCGAATGTACCGGTTCGAAACAGGAATTCTTCAAAATGTCTGTATCACACTTTCCTAGAAATGCGTAATTCAGTGCGTTGACTACGGTTTCGTAATTTCGTAACGTTTGAAAGAATAAATTGTGTAGAATTAAAGTTTGCTTATCCAGCGAGAGGTATCCTGCCTAGTATAAACCCTCCCCCCACAAAAAAAAAAAAAATTGCCGTTCGGATCCGGCGTTAAACTGTAGGTCCCATATACCTGTGAGAGACTCAGTACCACACGCAACACGGGTATATGCGGGGAGGGTACTAACCAGTCGAAAGACTGAAGGACTACGAACTGAACTGAACTGAAGTAACTAGATAAATTCCATCAATTTAATTGTGTAAAACTGACGTGACTAAAACCACAATTTTTCTGGCTCTATTAGAGAATCAACTACACGGCTACTGTGTAGGTATTGGAAACCAGAATACAAACTCGGGACAGTAGACACGGTCGTATAGCAGTAGTCCTTCTAATCATAATAAAAAAAAGTTTCTTAAAAACTAAATATCAGTCAATTAGAATTTGTTTAATGAAAGTTGGAAATCAAATAACTGATACCATCGTTCAAGTAGTTCTCTGGACGCGCGTTGACAACAATAAAAAGGTAACTCGTGGGACATAATGGACAGCTTTGTCATTACGTACACGTGAGTTTTTTTAATGAAAAAATCGGTGTACGTAATTCTATAGTCTACACCAGCGATTCCATCGGGTACCGTCTGACAACTGCGTCCCGCTCTCATAACACTATACATATATTTGTTTGTAACACCACCACGAGGTATACTAAACCCCACACTAACAGCGTTATATATAGATTTCCGTATAAGTGTTGTAACTTCCAATTCGGTGGGAGGTGCAGGCCTTGATGCCCACCAAGACAATGATAAATATGTAGAAGATTAGAAAACTAACATAAGGTAACTAAAAGTTTATAGAATGGTGTAAGGACGGTGGGAAGGAAATGGCAATTGTAAAGTTAAAATTAAGGTGCGTCGACGCGGCTATTCAGAATAATTTTATAGCCAAAATGGAAAACACTTCTCGCAATACGGTTGGGGGATACTCGGATAAGAGATGGGTTGTTAGTAGCCATAACCGACTGTCAATTAACAGTACGCACATTCGCGCGCATTTATTTCACGCTGACTTCAGATGGATGCCCGGATTTTGATTTAACACTAAGATGGATTAGCGAAACGTTTCGACAGAAGACGAACGTTTCTTCACTCCCCTCTTCGGGTTCTGCACTCATATCCTCTTATGCTCCCAGTGTTATTCGGTTGTCACTCCAAGTATCAGCCGCTTTGGCTGTTTTGCTTTCGTTCGTGATCGAATCTTCTAATGGACCTTGTGTTGTTTATTGCCGTCTTTGGTGTGCTGGACTTATTCTGTGTCTCTCTTTAAAGTGTACCCTAGCCTCTCAATGTCCAACGTCTTATGTGTAGTAGCTGTGAACATGATATGTCCGTGTGTCATCCGTATATGTTTCTGGTGTCAGTTCTTGCTCTCGGGACTACTCGCCAACGCTACGGTGTGTCGGAATCACGTTTATCCGGGACCCACACAAAGCACAGAGAAGACTCCCACCTGCACTTGAATGCGTATCATCCACACTATACATAATGCTTATTCCGACAGACTCACAACACGGATCTTAGGAAAAGGAATATTTGAGAACACGTGGCACAACAACGGTATCTTCAAAAAACAATTTAAGGGCCATTGCCCATAAACACAGAAATTGTACACATCAGAAGACATACTAACTCTACGACTAGTGTGACGTTATGATATCGATCGTAAGGAACCCCAAAGACACAATCCGTTCGGAAAACCAATCCATATGCGAAGTTTCCTGCGGGCACTGAATGCACATAAGCCATACAAACCGCAAGAGTAGTAAGTGCAAACTAGCGTGTAAAGAACATTATTCATCATCGCTGCCGCAAAACAACGACACTTCACACTTCGACATTTGGCAGTACACGCATCATATTAGAACTACCTCATTAGTATTAGTATTCTTATTAGTACTACACATACGCACTACACAAGAAATTGAGAAATAACTCAATGACTTAAACAATCGGCATGACACACGATAAACAGTTTCTTCGTCGTCAGCCGTCATGGAAAGCAAAGCTTGCCTAGCAGCGTCCACAACAATTCCGGCCAAAAGAATAATCGTAGCAAAGCCGGAGACAAAGTTTACAAGTTCCTGAACAAGACATTAGTCACGACTTAACAACAGGAACAGCACAAGGCAGCTGACCAATATCGTCACGCTTTTGTTTACATGAGTGCAGATGTAGCGCCTGTCAAGCATTGCCCAGAGCTCGAGGAACCTAAGAGGTGACGGGGAATCTAAAGATTTCACTGACCTCTTTAAAGGCCAAAATATCGATACATCGCTAACTACCCAATGAGAGAAAACATTTTTAACTGCGGAACTATTAAGAAGATCTGAGAACATAAAGTGTAGTTACATAGGCAGTTTCGATACAACAACAAATATTGTAGAGGCTTTGTCAATAGTTATTAATTAAATACGTTCAGAGTGAATCATCTCTGAAAATATGAAGTGTTGATAAATGTCAAATGTGTTATCTCTAAAAAGAAAAACGTTTAATCAGTGTGCTTCCTGAGACGTGATGATTTACGGGTCGGACATTGATACCGAGAATATTTAAAAACTGTTTTTTTAACACTGAAAATGTTTATAAGGACGTGTCGCACATTTGCGGCCGATCGCTGGTGCGTGATCGAAAATGGGAACGGTGAGTTTCCATAGAAACTACTTCTTTATTGTTAATAACGTAGTACACGTAAAAAACTTCGCTTATGAATGCGACTACATTTAACTTATAATCTGTACATTGGTAAATGAAGAATGAATTCATTGATTGGTGAATGAAGAATGAATTCATTTATTGGTGAATGAACAAAAATATATATATTTTTTAGATTTATTGATTCATTTTCAATGCCTTTTCTGTGCATTGCATTTGTGCAATGCTTGTAATTTTTTTTTCTTTAAAAGACACTGTAATACGTAACCAAAATAGTAAACACAATGTAATCTACAATCGTTAGAAAATAAATTATGATCGGCAAGATGACGCATAATCAGAATCGTGTTCTGTTAGACGCGAAGAGCTAACAAGTGACCATGGCACGACTTTTTGTAAGCAGGAAAGATGACTTGGTTGAGGTCGGTGTAACAATGCAATAAATAAAGTCTCGTCCCACAGGAAGTATTGCAGAATGACTGGGAAGGCAGTGGGCGGGTTAGTAGTGTAAGAATGGTTATTGTTGATTAACCGACTGTATTTGAGGAAGGTCTGCGACTAAGAAGTTTTTTTAGTTACATATTTTATGTAAACTTAATGTATTATATAATGTTTGATTTATTTTTTCGTTTAATTCAATGTAGATTTAGTATGTTCGCGACAATTTTTTTATCCTATTCCTCTTGATCATCCATCCTCATTCCTTTACAAATGAACCGTAGAATAGTGCGGAACGCATTTCTTGGAAAACAAAATACCTACCTATAGGAGGTTTAAACATACAAAACTTGCGGAACTAAAAAAAGACTACTACTGGATGTCTAAAGCGTCAACAATAGAATTATATGCAATTAATTACAGAGAACATCCCAAAATCAAGTTTGGACGTAGATAGGAGCAAGTCTCTTAAATTAAATTATAGAATTATTTTAGGAGGGATTTTAGATTTGATTGATAGTTTACGGACGATTATACTTTATAATAAAGGAAAACGAATTGAAACGGACATGTAGATTTTTATAACTTTTTAAAATAATTTCCAATGTACCATGACGGTCTGACTTTAGGTTTCATGCCGTCTTTCTGTAGCTTTTTTACATACTTGGAGTATGTAAAGCAGACATAACAGTAACCTGCATTTCCTGATTTATATAAACTGACACTCGTCACCTAAAGATAAGTCTGTAATCAAACAGTGGGTTTCATCTCTTCTATTGTAACGAGTGGTAATGTATTCACTTGCGTTCCGCGCTGGTCGCATCTCTATTAGGGTTACACACGAATGAAACTGTCTAGCTCAAATACCGACAGTATTTTGTAAGCTGCTTTGCTTGCCGGAAATGGACAATTTATGCCTTTCGTGAATTGTGTCTGCTATTTGAAAGTCTAAGCATTTGGCGCAGCTGAATGTTGCCATGTTTGCTCTCCTAATGTGTATACATGTATGCTTAGTTTCCCGCTGTAATCAGCAACAAAAAAGTTTACTTGTCCACTTAATCTGTGTTTTTTTTTTTACTTAATTCCATAATAAACTATTTTCAAATAATTATTTTATGTTTTCTTATCTTTTGAACTTCTTAAAAGCTAAAACTTCTGTAAAACAAACTTTCCAAATAATACGTAAGTAGTGTAACTATATCTTATGTAACATCTATTATCTTAATTTTGTTAAAGCTTAGAATTAAAGTTATTAGAATATTAAATTTTAGAAATATCAACTGATCTAAAATATAATTAGACCTTATATTCTGTGGAAACAATTGTCACTGGTCCTTCATATAAAAAGTAAAACGGATCATACCACTAAAACATGAATTATAAATGTGGACCGATTTTTTTTTTAATCTACAGTATTTAAGAGAAAGAGTATATTTAATAAACAAGGACGTCACACACAGTAACTGGGAATAAGGGAAAACGTATATGGTAAACGAAAACAAAATCTGATAAATTTTTTAAGCAATCCGTTTTAAATCAGAAAAATTTTAGTTTCAATTGTAAAGTGAGTCGTAATTCTATTTCAAAGCATAAGGTATAGTCATAAATGGCATTAAATGTTACAAGTATCACGTTGTATGTACACGGTTACACAGCAAACACACATCTTGTGAAAATCACATAAAAAGTGTCTTCGTTATAGAAAATAATTTGTGAATGATTATTTGATAAAAGAGTCTACCACCTATCATAAAACTAAACTGCTCGCAAAAAAGTCAGGTTTTGTTATTTATTCATCCGAATTCAAAAAGACAAATGGAAGACAGAGTTAAATTGCTTGCAATCGTCCTAACGCTGTATTGTTCCAATCTTGTAAAAAAAATGTACTCTTAACAGGAGATCAAACTCCTTCGCCACGTAACTGAAAATGAAATGATCGTTTCATAACTTATCCTTTGCAATGAACACACACTTGCGAGCGTGACTCATCACGTGAAACATTATTTGTCAACAGTTTTATAAAACATTCCTGTTTTTATTGTCTGTGCACGACACAAAATGAAAATTTAGGTTACTTCTCACTTAAATTGTACGAGCGTAATTTCGCGTATTTGGTAACTTATATTCGTTTCAATAAACAGTTAAACGGCTCCCACAGTGTGAAGTGCGTCTCATTGTACTTTTGCGACATGCTGTTCTTGACTCCCCAAAACTCTGATTAAACATGTGTGAAGATCGTCTTTACGGTGACCGTCAGTAAGAAAACTTGTAACTACTGAAAGTATAGAGCAGATCCTACCGACAAACCTTACTAATTAGTGTAACGATGTTTAGAAAATGACGATGTTAAATGTACCTTGTTGAGTTAATAAATAACGTGAACCTTCTTCTCTGAGCTCTGTATTATTATACCGCACACTGAAATAATTTTTAATAATATAACAAAAAGCAAATGCTGGGTTAGCGGCGGTGCGTGGTTTTCACCTAACGTTAGAATGCAGTGTATTTATTGAAGCTTCTCATTACCATAACTGCATTATTTGTATGCAGCGCTCAGATAACTGGGGCATACATAAAAACAGAGCTGAGCTTGACAATCTGTATGTTTATCTGAAACTAAGTAAAAGCTTTTCACTGTAACTATTCTAGCTTTTCCATGCAGCTCGTGGGCAGAATACTTAGCTACCCTCGATTCTGAATTTACGGTTTTACATAATTTAAACATTACACAGTTTTAAATGATGTTTATAAGCATTACATTGTTAAAAAAAAAGCAAAAACGGTCACGTTTATTTCTTTATCTACGTGCATTTTAGTAAAGCTACAAAGCTACATTACGTCAGTGAACGCATCTGCGAATACGAATTTTTGCAATATGTATTCTAAATGCTTGTAGTCTTTAATTTAAACATTCAGAGGATGTGACGTCAACAAGTACGGTGAGTGACGGTGATGTGCAGGTTTCAGACGAATCTGTGGCTGAGCTGTCAACAAATTGTCATTATTAAATTTTCGTGTTGTCGTCAGTAACAAAGCTTATGTCAGTCTTTTTGTTGAAGAGCAATCATTGGCGCATATAACTGTTAGATGTTTCCTCGTGTCGCCTCTTTCCACGTTCTCAGAAATATATTAGAAGCTGCATCTAAAGATCCTTCTTTACTCGTGTTGAAGATGAAATCGACACAGTTTTTTATTAAACTACTAGCATTGACTATTATTCGTGAAGAAATTTTCCCCTACACATGCTCCCATTGCCATTCGGCGTACTATAAAAAATTGTTGTACACTCAAACAATTTAAGTTCATCAACAATTGCTGTAATTACACATTTTAGAATTCACCAGCAATACATTTGTACAGATTAGTCGATGTAATAAGGTTTGCTTTTTTGACAAAACGTTTTTAATGGAACAAGTTCGATGAAACATTCTACTGTTTATTTAAAATCTAATTTCTCTGACTTGGCCGCGGTACGTTGAAATATGTAAATATTGTATATGAAGAGTATGCCTATTTGTTTAACCCGAGAGGCTCATTTGTGCTGACCTTTGATGTCCATTAGTACATGTCGTTGCGAACCTGCACCAGTGTGATATGATCTTGAATAATGGTGCCATTTCAACCCTCATCGCTTCGCCACCATACTGCCGCCCCTTCCACCCAGGATGAAAGTGTAATAAATAAATATCACCAAGGTATAATGCATTCTCACAATTAGTCTCCATTTCCTAGATGGATACTATCAAGTATCCTCCTCGTGCATACACATCACTTTGATCGTACGTTAGCTTTAATTAAGTTTTAGTACGTACTGCTAGAAAAGTACGTTAAATATTTTATCTTCAATTATGATGTAATAACAATGTGTGAAAAGCTATTTGTTTGTTTAAAAGAATATTTCTTTTATTTATATTAACTAATTTGTACTTCCACATCGAAAATTCCTATTGTTATCAAAATACTAATAGTTAACGGATACGGATTTTTTTGTTCTCGCCAGCGTTCTACGTTCTCGACTTTTACTTATTGTGTTGTATTAGTTATGAAACATTTGACTAATTTGTCTTCCAAATATTTAATTTCAATATTTCTTTGAGAGCGTATATTATAATCTACACATATGAATTCAAAAACTTTATTTTTAATAACGTGAATTTACCAGGTATTACAAGATTTCTGATGTGAGATACAATTTGACCCTGATGATCTTGGAGACGTTAAGTAACACAAGTGTGCCTTTACAGCGTTGAAAATTATTGGCAGTTACTTAAACAACTTACTTGTGACCGATGGAAAAGGTATGTTACAGTATTGTTTGAACGACTGTATGCTGGGCTTTTAGGCCGTGTACATGTGTTGTTGAAACCAAACGTTTCGTCCTCGCCAACCTGGGCCCCATCTTCAGTGGAAAAAGTACATGTTCTCCTAAAAACCATGGTTTCATGGTTTGCCTCAGTACTGAGGGTTTTAGGCGAGCATCTGCCATGTGCTTTTTGCCACTGAAGATGGCATCCGTCGGTGAGGCCGAAGCGTTTCCTGTTTTGGACCACGGCCTAATAGCCCGAGGTCGACTAATATTGACGCCGGGAATGAAAGCCTAAGAACTTTTTATGTTACAGTATGTTTCTATTTTTATCAATAAAAACTATTTTTGTTTGTTATTATTTTTGTATCCAAGTGTAAAGTTTGTCTACTTTAACATAAGTTAATAATAACATTGATCCGTAAGAGACTACTAATCCGCTATACGTCATTAATAATATCACAATACATCATACAATGTCACTATTTTATAAATGTTTGTGAATAATTTATCCGATTCAATTAAATTTCGTATACACCATTTGTATCATTCATATACTTTTGAATATTTTTAAAATTATTATTAATGTAGTTGCCTATATCTACAGTATGCAGATGCTTGTGGTTTGCACGTGTATGACAGGCTAGTATACCACTTCGTAAAAATTGTAAATTAAGTTTTATATTATTTATGACGTACAAAATATTTAAATTGGTTTTGGTTGTAACTACAGATTACTCCTCTCATTAAGTTTTGTGCCTCATAGACTCTACGTTTTTTGTGTTGATTTTAATCTAATTTAAGGATTACTTGCTTTTACTTCGCGCCTTTTCATTTGTTTTGTTCCTTAATAACTTAATTTACATATTTATTTCCATTTTATTTTTGGGCTGTTACACTTCATAGTTTATTTAAACGATAAATTTATTCCATACAGTAGTGGTTACAAAAATGTTCTCCATGCATGAAGTAAAGCATCAGTTTACTGTATTTGTTTTATAAAACAAACAATTGTTTGCTTTTTTTTTTTAAACAGAATTGCACAACTCTGTTTCTGTAGCATTCATAAACTGGAATTTTATACGTGTGAGCTGATTCTGTCTGTTAGATGTACGGATGTGTATATACAAATATAATGCACTTCCATTATTCATCATGTACGTTTACCACGTACATTCATGAACACTTGCACGAATAACATTTATCTAATTTTGCAACATTATCGATTAATAAGTTATGAAAAAAATGCTTCAGAGAACCGCGTAATTTTGGCGACTGTCCAAAACTTAAACACAGTGTTTAAATATAAGCTACTTTTTTTAATGTACACGCTGTGCTGCTAAGACAACTTTCGATACTAAGACTATAACACTTTGCGGTAAATGACGTAAGCTGTCAATTCCTGTGTAGGAAGTGGGTACTCAATCTCTCCGTGACTGAGAGGCACTCAGCCCCTTCAAGCAGCGCACGGACAAGTTTGTTTTTAGTATGGTCCTCAATTCTTGAAGAATGTAAGGCAGGAAATTGACTTCAGCATTGACTACAAAGCGCTCATATCTTTTAAACTTGATTTTACCCCTGTTCCTTTACTAAGTGTCATTTTAAGTGCTTAGTCACTCAAGTGTATGAAACGTAACACATTTTTTTGGTAACATACTGATATTCCAAATTTAACAGTTGTTAAGTACAGTATAGTAAAACGTGTGGATTTACATTGCGAGCAAAATTAGCGTAACAGTCGGGTTGATTCAACTTAATGCGCAACATGGAATTAGTAAAATAAAGTTTAATTTGTCAAAGTAACTACTCTGTTGTACAATAAAGGAAAAATATGTTTATAGCACTGGGTCTGGTGATACGAGTAGTCGCTACGTAGACAAAACTTGGTACACAAAGACGGTGTTGCACAAGGCAGCTAGAGCTATGAATATGCAAATTAAGTATTTACAAAATGATAATCCGCATACTGTATGCCTTGCAAAAACCTACTGTTGTCAGCAAAACACTTCTTAACCCTTCAATTGAACTACTCGTTAGAATTTATATCTGTGTTAAACTACGTTCCCTGTATCCTTCTTTACCAGATAAAGTTGTCACGTTGCCGTGGACTTACTGATAACGTCACATCACTGTTCCAATTAGATAATTTACTATCATTACTTGTACAATGTTTTTGTGTGCAATACTGTTTGCGAATATTTCATTGTAAGAATCTCGGCTACTGGTACGATTTGCTGCTTAATTTTAACGATTCCGGCTGCCGTATTTACTAGAAATTACCATAGTAACAGTGTTAAAGATCCGGCCAATAGATTTGACAAATACAATAAGATTTGTCTCGGTTCACAAATTAAAACTGACAGACTATAAAATAGGGATTACCTTCAAAAGTGAGAGTTCTAGGGTTTTGAACCGTTTTGCAGTAGGTTTAAGTTGAGACTAAAAAAAGATTAAATGAACTTAAAGAAGGAGTTAAAAGAATTTAGCATATACAACACATTAGGCCTATACGATTTGTAGCATGTGCCCAAACAGTAGAATAGGTAAGACATTTATCACTGACGCGATCATGTATGCAGACCTATGTGATGCACAAAGTATAACACGCTATAGGCCTGCAGAGTAACTGTAAGACTAACACATTTAATTGGGATTAACCTCTTACTCCTGGTACGTGTCATCCCATCTAGAAACTACGCACTGACTATGTGTTCAAAGAAAGTAAGGATATGAGAAGGAATAAAGATAGCCTCGATTATATAACGAAGAGGATGACAGTTAACATAGAAATACCATTATCAACACAACGAATAAAATAAAAAAGCTCATAAACATGATCAACTGAAAAACAGTTTCGTACCGTTAATTATTTATACTAAGAATGTTGTCTAGATATGTTTAACTCCGAGGTTATAAACAAAATTTAATTACGGTAATGGAAAATAAAACGTAAATACGTAAAATAAATATTCAAAATAAATATTTCTTGCTCAATGCACGTGTGGTAAACACGCGCGCGTCTAGTGTACATCATACAAAATAGTTTACATTATAAAATGTAAACTTCCATATAATTTAAATAGTTGAAAAATAGTTATATTTATTTGTTAATATATTTATAGTTAAATATAATTTTTCATGTTTTTTTACACACTGCAAAATTTCAATATAATAAACCTGCATACAGTTTTAACTGTTAATGGAAAAGTTCAAACTGTATTCATAGTAACAAAGAATGTAACATCAACTTGTTGAATTAAATTTAAAAATATACTTTTATCTAAAATTTTGAATAGATATTTTAAATACTTGAACTACAATCAAAATATATCTTTTGATGGACCATATTTGTTTACACCAAAAACCACCAAAACACAATGGCATTTTCTTCGCTATTCAAGCGCGTTACTTTCATTTTGTACACGTCTTTTCTTTTCAACGTCCGATGTTCAATTCAACATTCTTGAGACAATTTCGATGTAGCTTCCTATTTCAGTTTTAACCTTCTTACTTAGCAATGAGTGCAGTTAAAATACCTGCAGAACATCATCACCAAATGTATGAGAACTTTTTTAAACTTCCATTTTTTTTACATCTGCTGCTCCGCTGGAAAGATATTATTCACTGTTCCCCCTAGATAATTAAACACTATGGGTAATACAGTTTTCTTTACTGATCTTTACGTAACTTATATACGCAAAAAAATCTGCCATACTTTCGTTGCTTAATTTACATTATTTCTTACTATAAGAGATTCTGTTATCATACTTTGTCCAAATTTTATTCGTAAATATCACTGTTGTATTGAGATTTTAGTCTTAGTTTATTACAATTAAATTTTGGTATACTATAGATAGGGCTCCGTCGAATAGAATATTCTGCGTATATATTTCTACACAGATACAGAATAACTAAGTGTATTTCACAGTTAACGTTAATTTTGCGTAGGATTAACTTCAGCTCTTGCATTTTAATTTCTTTACTCAATCAGCATTATGCGCTCTTGAAAAATAATGTTTTACAATGCTGAATAAATATTTTTTATTTCTAACAAAACTGTATAACAAACAAGATCGGCCTTCGCCGTTAGCCGCTTCTCAGTAACGATATTTATATGTGATACGGCTGTTTAATATTCTGAGATTTTCGCCACTCTGTTAAAGCTTTCTAAGGAATATATTTATATAACACTAAGATGAAAGTATGTGTGCCACTAGAATCGAAGTCGAAAATCAATATTTCAGTCCACTGGATGGAACACAAAATGCACAAAACGAAAGAAGATTGGAAATACAAACCTAGAAGTTAATTTGCAACTACCAAGAAACTTACGCCTTTTTTTGACGTACCAAAGGCTTATCTAACTGCTGATAAAAGGCTCGAAATTTTACTGGTGAGTACCCCATATTGCAAAATTAACCTGTCAATAGTTCAACGATATAGCTTGTATGTGACTACGAACGATCTATATTTCGAGCTATACTATGGAAAATGGAGATAGACTTTGTCCATATTACAGACTGTTTTACAAAACTATAGATTCAGTAAATATTTTCCGTAAATATGTTACGTATTAAATGAACGTAAAATGTATATATATATATATATATATATATATATATATATATATATATATATATATATACAAAATACAATTACCGCAAAATTAATCCAATGAAAATAAAAGTATAGTTACCCTATGATTATGCATTGTGAGGCTGCGCGTACACACACGCACGCGTATGTTGTTGCCTTTCCGAAACTTACCGATATCAAACGTTATTTGCTTGAATCTCAAACCACCGTCCAACCGAAGTAAAATACGTTTTAAATATCTTTGTTTTGCGAGTATAAAAAAAATTGATACACGATCTTAGATCCCACGTAGTAACGGAAAACCAAAGGTTCTCCGTCCTCTAGGAAGATGAAAACGTCACAACAACGAAGGTAAAACTGCCGACATCAGGGCAGCACAGACACAATCAACAACCTACTCCGGAAATGCAATAATCACCATGTTCAGCCCAGTCAGTACACCATAACAAAAAGTCTTTACAGGGGTACAGGAAATTCCTTTCTCCAGTTGTAACATGACTAATACCAAGCAATCCAACAGGAGCATCGAGAAGCATTGCAAGGAAATATTAGATTACAGAATCCCAAAATAATATATCACCTACCATATTATATATCTCAAAACCATAGAGAAATTATAACTAACACATCCGAGCCAAAAATCAGAGAACCATCAATCAGGCCTCCTGAAATAGATAATTTGCATCAACAAC
This sequence comes from Magicicada septendecula, assembly GCA_034769895.1. Taxonomy (NCBI): domain Eukaryota; kingdom Metazoa; phylum Arthropoda; class Insecta; order Hemiptera; family Cicadidae; genus Magicicada; species Magicicada septendecula. The sequence goes on along the minus strand of CM068367.1, from coordinate 1,086,476,103 downwards.
AGAGAAAGTAGCAAGAATGCCAACGTAAAGTAAACAATTCTAACATCATGTACCAGCATTCGGCGGGCACCTACCGTCATCGACAGTGCTCACCGCTAACCTATCACGAGCCACCACTGCAATACGCACCAATGTATTGACACTCGCAACACGCTTCTAAATCGCAATGGAACATCAGAACGGATATCACAGAGTCAGAATCAGAGAACGCAGAAAACGGACGCAAAACGGATATCACAGAACGCAGAAAAGAGTCGAGTCAGAGGTAGAACGCACGCAGTCCATTCGGTAAGCCAACAACACCGAAAATCTACAGGTTATAAAACTGTACATAGAGCGTAATCAGTTAGTGGAATTACTAATGGATTTTTTTAAATCTTCAGTATTATCCACTAAGACCCATTACTATTCAGGCATTACTCATTAGCAGAAGTAATGAGTCTCAATCATTCCATTATACGGCTGCTTCATAATGCGCTTTCATACATTTACATTATACATTTACAGTTATTTGAGACAATACTTTATTTGTGAAGACTTACTTGTGTATTTTGCTACGCCTTTAAATGTGGCAGTTTCCAATACTACAGGATCGCTACGGCCTTTGGCATTAACAGCATACAGGTTCACTTTGTACGATGAGCCAGACTCTATTCCATAAAGTTCAAACACGGGCGGCCCTTTTGTAAGAGTGACGTTGAACCTCGGAATAAGCTCTGGTAACTCTAGTAACTCCATTAGAAACCCCTGAGGAAGTCCACCGTCAAAACTCTCAAGGCATTCGACATGCAGTGAGTCGGACGTTTGATTTGTGATGGAACAATTCAGAAGCGGAAACGGTCGGCCTGTAAACACAAAAAAAACATGTGTAAAAATTAGTAAGTTGCTTTTAACTGCGAGGACTGCTTCTTAATAGTCGTCAATTTTGGGTCAAAGCGAACGTTAAACATTTACTACGAAAACATGAACTAATTATTTTTATTTTCTGTTTTTAACTGTTTTTGACTTCTGACATATTCCCTAAAACCAAACACACGCACAACACACACACACACACTTTGAGTAAATATAGCTTGCAACAATTTTCCACAAGAGGATAATTATACATTTGGTGTCATGGCACCCACCTGCTGCTACAACTTGAAACACGCACGGCGACTTTTGGTGACCAACTGCATTGGAACCCCAGCACGACAGCGTACCGTAATCCATATCAGAAACTGGAGTGTAGTTGAGGTGTGATACGGTTCCGTGGCTTGTGTACCTCGTCGGCGGCACGTCTGTTAAATCTCCGGAATTGTTAAATGTCCACTGGAAGGTGACTACCGGCGGATTGGCGTCCACCTCGCACTTCAACGCTACTGTTTCGTGTTTCAGGGCTCCGTACAGTTCCTCACGGTCGTCTTTGCATGTTGGCACAACTGAAAACGATAATGTTGCTGTAGTTACGGCGACCATTAAGAAAATGTATTTTTAAAACACAGTTACCTGAAGTTAATTTTTGAAACTTAGTTATTACCCCCAAGTTATCTCCAAACAGTGGTCGTTTCATAATTAAATAATAGTAATTAATTCTTTTCAACAGCCAAAGCGCACTGAGAGTTTCAGTCATCGCTTTCATTAAACTGATGAGACGAATAAAGTGTACAGTTCAAAAAAGTGAACTCTATTTCTATATTTCTGCTGTTTACACTATTTTACACTATACTGATAAAATGTACCAGTATATAATATTATATTCAATTAAGTATATAATATTATCGTACTTATGTTATAAAATACACTTAGTTTTTGTAATTAAATTAAATTGAATCGATTATCAAAGTTAGAAATAATCATAGCAACAGAGCATCAGAACATGTTTACACACGCACGCACGCACGCACGCACGCACACGCGCGCGCGCGCGCACACACACACACACACACATATATTATGCTGCTACTTATTATTTTCTTTCATAAATAAACAACAAAATATGCTCAAATCGGTTTTATTTTTTTATATAATGAACACAACATGCTCGTAATTTCACGGCTAGCGCTTACGAACAAAATAAAAAATAATTTACTAATACGAAATAATGTAACAAACTAATTTTATGGTATTTGAAACAAAAGGTTATAACTTTTTTTAATATAAATAATAAATTTATATATATTTTTAATTTACAATTTAAAATCCAGCAGCCATGTTTCCCGCTGTTCTCCTTACTAAGTACATGGCTACTCGCTGGTCTGGTCTACTACTTTTGTCTTGTTAGTTTAAACGTTTTAAATAAAAAACTTAATATTACAATTTCTTTAGGCCTACCCTTAACATTTTAATAGTGTACTATTTTAATACAACACTTTCATATAGTGTAACAGTATATTATGACTGAATAGTTTATTGTTTCACTTAAGTTCTTGTCCAAAATGCAGTTTCAGATGACACTTCACTAGCACATTCAGAAAAAATTCAGCAGTCATCATCAGGTTTTAAACATAACTATTTTTCATATATTATCAGATTGAAAGGATGTCTAGGTGTCAGTCCACATCTCAAACATTAAGAAATTTTGTAATACAAACTTGCCTTCCAATACCTGAGGCTAATAAACTGAAAATACAAAAAATGTCATTATTTCAAAACAATTTTACTTTCATTATTAGCTATTTATTTCTAAGAAAGTCACGCTTTTATACAAAATTACAAGGATTCAGAGACTTTTGCGACACAGTGGGGAGAGAAGTAGCATCGACTAGGTTAAATCTATTGCGTACTTTTTTCAACGTATGAATAAGAAGAACGTAAGTATGGATATTATAGAACATAAATTCATTTAAGCTTGTTTTATAATATACACATTTTGACAAAATAATTAAGCAGAGAAAGTATATTATACAATTCTAGCTATATAACTTATAGTTTCAGGTTTGATGCAATTTTATGCTTCACGAAAGAGAATTTAAATTATTCACTTATTACAATAATTAGTGTTTATAATAGGTCATGATATTTTGTGCTTACATTAAGTCTCAATCGGCTGTAGGTTCTTTAATTTGCAGTTCAGGTGACTAGGGGATCAATATTCCGATTCTGCGTGGGAAAAAGTAACTTAATCCGAGTAAATCTGACTTTCGACATTTTGGAGAAGATTTCTATCTTTTATAGAAATAATAATTATCACATAAGTCACAGAATATAGATAAAGCTTTCGAAGTGCTGGATATAAAAAAACTAGAGGATGGCACGATAAATAACCACAAGAAGATCAATTTTCTTTATTCGAGTCAGATACATTTATAGCTGTATTTAATTGTTGCTTAATTTAATTTAATTTATTAAGCTTTTATGAAATGTGAAGGAAGTAGATACCATTATAAAATATTTACACAATTTTATGAAAATAAGATATTTTGCATTGGATACTGATCAACTACTCACATTCCACAGCAAGGGGTTGCTTATGTTTTCCTTATTGGTTTGCATTGGTACAAAAATGGTAGAGCAGGAAAAAATACCAAAACGTATTAGGTTAATTTGATAAAAGATTGCTGTATTATTTGCGAGAACACTCATATAAGCAGTGTTGTGTTAGAGTCTGATAAATACATCCCTTTTCTCGCTTTGTTATATATTGCCGAGTGTTTAGAATCAACATACGCTATAGCGAAGCACTCCCACTGCGTACATAAACACTAATGGAGAGAGTGAGAGGGAGTGAGAGTGAGGGGGAGGACAGGTATGAGAGAACTGTATTGGAAATACGCGGTACACGCTGACGGTGAACTGAAACCCAAACAGGTAACACACATGTAACTTTCGAACAGTATAATTATGTACAATAATAACAGCGACCAAAATACATAACGATAATTAAAATTGTGTCTAAACAGTAACCTTTAGCTATTTACAATTACAAAGTTAGAATAATCCTGTCAGTACACGTCTCATAGCCTATAATGTGAAACATGCAATTATTGCGATTGTAATTCCTGGGTCAGTTGTTACAGTACAATGTAAATGCAAATTACATTTCTGTCGTTTGTTTTTATAACGTATGTTGTTGTGATCAATAAAGCAAGGAAACAATCATAGTTTAATTACAATCACAGAGTCCGACAACTAGTGTACATGTTTGACAGTAGAAATGCTAGTTCCATAAGAGTTACAACGGTGATCGTGAAAGAATAATTTTGCGCCAAGCCTGCTGAGGCATCACGCTGTCCGTAATAATAACAACGTTAGTCTCTCTCTCTCTCTCTTTTGGTTAACACTTATAGCGTGTTATATCCGCCAAGCATCACGGTTTTGAGAAATTTATAGGACTAATGAAAATTCATTCAAATTAGCGGGCTTCGTCTGCTCTTCTCACCGCACGGCAGATAAATCCCATAAGAGAACAGTGTGTCTATTTCCTTCCACAATCCCTGACAGAATTAGATTTTCTGCAGGGTCTGCCTTCCTAGTTATCGTAGCAAAAATATTTCAGATACAGCCTTACGACTTTAAGCACGAAGCAATCTGTAATTTTTATTTGCGGTAAAATATGAATATTATCGTATCCGTTTGTTTGATCACATCGAACACATGCGTTAAATGCATGTTCAGCAGTGATGGTCGTTCATGAACGCGCTAGTTCTTTAAACTGAATGAACGAGACGGTTCTGGGATCCGGTAAGAACCGGCTCTCAGTTAATCAAACTTCACACACGGAACCAACATTGTTCACTCTTGCTTCGGAGTAATACAAGAACACTGACTTGTAACCATAACAATGAAACAAATAGTTTGTTTAAACTAACAGTAAGGTAACAGATGTACTTGATTTGTGACACATTCCAAGATGTCAATAATTAAACATAAGTAGTGAAATTGCTTTTCTTCGTTAACTGGGCACACGTATAATTTGCTTAATAAGTTATTCTAAATTTAGTGCAAGCGTATTCCATACATCGTTGTATCAATAGACATTATTAAAAGTGCATTATTACTTAATGAGAAAATTATATCGTAATACATTACGTCACATGGTAGGCATATCAGTGCTGCCTAATGTAGAAAAAGACGAACAAAATTAGGTCATACAAAGAATGTAGGCCTACTTGGAGTCCTGATTACTTGTCGGTAACAGACCTTCGCTGATACTATGTGCAAGCAAAAGAAAGAAATTGTTTTGTATGAAATTGTGAAACGCAAGGAACAGAGTACAAGGTCAACAAATCTGTAAAATGTCTTCGTTCTCCGTTAGCTAGTGCAGACCTTTAGTAAAAATTAATGAATCAACGAACGAATACTGTCTTATAGTCTTAACGCGTATTGTTTTTCGTTCCTTGGCGCCCCCTTGGACCAGGCGCCCTGGGCATTTTCCCAGTCAGCCCATTTAAAGCCCGGGGCCTGATCGTTCATAGTAATGGCAACATATTGTTACGACGGTCTCACTGATCATCGTACGATACAATAGAAAACAAACAGACACCAATGAAGTCAATAATTGCCAGCTTTAATTAATCACAAATAACAGTTTGTAATCAACAAGTTATTCAACAAGATTATACTCGTACAATAATTCAGGTTTAAATTTGTTCACACGCAATAATAATGTCAACTAATAGAGTTCCGCACAATATCTCTTTTCACTAATAACCACTTGAGTCACACTGAGTTAATCGCCCGACGTAAAACTGACTTCCAAGCGGCAGCTGTTGGTTGTTTATAGCCTGCAGGGTTCCATAATATGCGTCTTTAACAAGCACTCGAAAATTCTACAGGGCACTTGAGCGCGGCCTTGGCAGAAACACGCACCTGCTGGGCTAGTCGAGAAGCGTGTAGAACTACACTATCGACTAAACGAGAATGTTCTGTATTGTTTAACAGTATGATCACCATGACAGAGGAATTTTCCTAGGATCTACTGTGATATCAATTTCGAAAATTATGGATATGAAACGAATTCTGAGCACAACCATGAAGGATAACTCGTGCAGTACCGGCCCACTACTACGTACTCGTCGCCTATTCAATTTGTCATCGGACCGAGCACTGATGATGGGTGGTAGAACATCTGTTATAAACGTAATTGAATATTCGATATAACACTCACTGGGTTAGACTGAGTTGGGTCTACAGAAGAGGAGACAGTTAATAATGTTTTCATACGAACACATCAGCGCAGCTATACACCAACCTGCCATAGCGGTACACAAGCAAACATATCGACACAAACAACGTACATCATCGACTACTGTACACACAGCTACACCAGTTGTGTGTACACGAAAATTAATAGAATTGCTTATTTCTAATCTTTCATTAAAAAAAAAAATTAAGCATCAGTCTGACAGTTGTGTAGAAGAAAGTTAGCGATTCTCTTTTGTGCAAAACAGAAAGCTTAAGGTGTTGGTTGTCGACTGTATAGATGTGTATAATTAATCTACCTGATTTTTCTTGTAAAGCTAGGAAGAAGTAATAGAAAACGGTGAACAAACGATCACTTAAATTACTGGTTTAACGCGTAACTGTAACAATCATAGCGGACAAGACGATGACAATTTAGTCGCCCGTAAAAATAAAAATAATTCATTGTTACGCACTACGGAGGTTATATTATTCTTTGCCACTTGTACACAGATCTTATATAAATGTTAGACAAAAGATAAATGTTGGTACACACGAGGTAGGCTATAAAATTTGCTGCTAATAATCCACATGCAAGTTTAATTGAATGCTATTTAAATTAATGATGACTACTTCTTCGCAGCAGTAAAGTAATATCGCTTTAACATAAAGGTGATGGACTACAGACTTAACGGAATCGTGATGAAACGACGCTCTGAGAAATGTGAGATTCAGTGGAAGTTACACAATCCGTAACTGGCCATCGTGCTTAGATACTGTGCGATTTGTACACAAAGTATTTCACTTCTTAGAGTTTGGATTACTGACCGACAACATTGGTTTAATACAATCGACCATACCACTTAAACATTTCAGAACGGGCAACAGCCACATCATCGTGTTCTATGGTTTTCAGCACAAAATATATAATATAGGCTAAATATAATTTGAAATCTGTTTAGTATACTTTTGACGACTTGCAATTACTTATATATCATAAAATAATATGAAATGTAATCTGTGATACATCATACCAGTTAGATGTTTAAACATACGTGCATGTGTGGATTAAGCCGTAAGTGTTTATCCATTTGTTCACAACGGATCAAATATGTAAGAGGATGGTGGGTGGTGGCGTTTTCACACAGTCTTATAAATGAAAATATAAAAATAACTTCAACTCACGGACATCTAGACCGTGATCTACATACGTTGTGGAAGTATAAATCAGTATCTTTCCCTGACTATATCATTTCATGTGCACCATGAAAAGCAATAACACATACAGGGATTATGCAAGTTGGTCGTCGTACAGCAATGCGTTTCTACTATTACATAAATGTTGTTTATTCCACAGTTAGCAGTTTACAATCTACGTAATTTCACACAGAATACTATGTAAATTAAATAAATGAGTTAGGTTTGTAATGGAAACGCCAAGTCGTGCGGAATCTTCCCTCATCGGAACCGTTATTGTATAGCAGATTTTTTCGTGATTTAGTATTTGGTGATTTAGTATTTGGTTGCGATTCACTGGATTTCGTTCTTTATAAATGATATTTATATGCCGGTCTCAGCACTTGTTTACTTAGACTATAGCTCTCTGAACTTTTGATTGGCATCTTTGGATGATTATACCCTAGTGGTTTGGTGTATACCCGTAGCTGGAATCCGGAAGACCGCATTGGTTTCATGATGCCAACCCGGAACACGCAGAGGAATGTCGAAGAACCACGCGATAACTACATTAAAAATATGATTTAATTTTACTGGAAAATTTCAACTGGATTTATAATAAATTTCTAACCTTTAGGCTGACGTAATTTTAAAATAAGGCCTATCATTTACATGATAAACTGTACTATTCGAAGTAGGATTTATACTTATTTCTTCCGCATTTCTGTGGGACGTTTAGAGAAATCTTATAAATTTCTTCATTTGATGTTAATTTAAATTAAAAGTCTTTCATTCGTTTTGGGCGTAGATTTTTGTAAAAACATTTATTTCAATAGATATTTATACGTCTCAGTTTAGCAGAGGCAATTGGCTTAGAAGTAGGGTTAGTTAAACGATTATGAAATTGCGCTGAATTTTTTACTAACTCTGGGGGAGGGGCATTGATCATCCTATATAATAATTTACTATATCCCAATGTAAAACATACTGTATTAGAAAATGATTACGTTTTCCATTAACCTTTTCACATAAGCAATCACACGTTATGCGTGTAACGAGATCAGCTAATTGGTAGTGAGCGCTTGAACAGAAAATACATTTAAATGGGCCCATTAAAATAAAATAAAACATTTGAATGTAAATATTTTCATTGTGGCGCTACACAACTGACATACTTCTTAAAATCAGTTCCTATTGTATGTATGTATGTTCGCCACAAACACTACTCATATGTGAGCAGCATAGCCTACGTACGTACTCGCCGAGTTTTGCAGCATTGTGTACTGTTGTACATCTGACATGTGTAAATTAAATCCTCTCTTAACTGCATTTATTCTTCGACTTTCGCAGTGAATCATAATAACGTATTCATGGAATTAACCCACTTTACTATTGAATACATTTAGTGAGCACATGGCTATGAAAATGTTATAGAGTGAATTTAGCACACGATCGCGCTTGCGCTTACTGTTAAATGGTCAGGCGGGAATGGTTGCGGTACATACGTCGTTGTATTATCCAGACATCTTCTTGCAAATCTCGCACGAATTGTTATAAAAGAAGTTTAGTATAGTTATCAAAAGAATTACGTTTGTGCTTTCTGAAAACCAGTTACGCGTAGGCCTACTTATAAAACTTGACAAGTGAAAGTGCTACGCTTAGGTAGGTAGCTAGTTTTTGTCTGCAATTGAAGCTAGGCGTCTGTAACGGTGTGTAAGACTACATCTTACCTTCAAGAATACCTAAACAATAATAAAGCCAAAATATAACAGTTGTGCTACTTTCAGTCTCTGATTCAATTAGTTAATTTGCATTTCAAATTACCCTAACCATATCCAATTGTATAAACGATTCAGACATCGAAACAGACAATTGAACTACATCCTGCGTTACAATAGATAATTTTAATATACTGCGCGCGCGCGCGCGTGTGCGTGTTCGTGTGAGAGGGTGGTTGGGGTGGGTGTGTACGACTGTATCACTGTAAATCAATAATGGTACTCAGAGTATTGCTGATATTATCTCTGTACTATCGGATAACCTGGTATTTACAGAAGTTGGCCTATGGAATAAATAATGTGCCTTTGAATACTCGATTTGAAACACAGATCTTTTATCGTTTTCTGAGCATGAGTTCTACAAAGCTTTAGTATAAAAATAAATAAAATTCTCTTCCTTTTGAACACTACTGGAAAAAATTAAACAAGAGCGTATAATTAGCTTACACAGACACACTCTTTAAGTGCCTTAGATCATTTTGATAATGAGCGAGGTTAGAATAATGAGATATTATTTCTTACTATTTAAAGTCATAATGAAACGAGCACTTAGAATAATATTTAATCAAGATCAATTAATTAAATTGTACTTTATTAAATTTATATTTCCTTTTGTGTGTCTGTTACAAATCTCTTAATAAACTGTCTAATTTTAGATGATTTCAGTAAAAATTAATTTCACTCAATTCTATCAAAGTACTACACTAGTTTGTTTACCTAATGAAGGATGGTCAATTAATCAATCGTTTAAGCTAAGCTAAATACTACATATATTTTGGACAGATAACAGGATGGTAACGATGCAATTAACTTTTTCTTAATATCCACAAATTATATTCTAAAATTTAATGATAGCTAACAAAAATCACGAAAATTCTTTCTTGAATCGACGAATAAATAAAGAGTCATACCAAATATTTTTAATTTACTAGGCCTAAACACCTTTTCTCTGGTGTAATCTCTCTTGATGTTTTCTTTCTAACTTTGAAACTGCATTAATAAAAACGTTCACGTTAAGTTGATTATCAAGTTACGTATTTTTTGTATAAGTTAGGTATGTTATAATTTACATTATAACTTCACTGCCATTCATTCAATGTGATTTAAGATTGGCGCTGTTATAACACGAAATCCATAATTCTGTGAGACGTAATCTCCACTGCATGCATTCTTATCAAGATGTCTGACTTCATTCATCAACGAACGAGATAGACAATCGGTCCATGTAGTTTACTGGTTACGATAGTTCAAGCTAAACGGGGCTGAGGTTACGTGTAAATCGAGTTTTATAAAGCTGCATACATGCCAGACAATGTATGAGACAATGTATGATAGGCTAACCTGTTATTGGCAAGAAACAGAATTTTGGAAAATTTTAAAAATGTTCACCGTCTAGTGCAGAGTATGTAGGCCTACTGGTACTCGAAACCAGAATCAAATGCTTACTGAAAAGCATTGTTGTGTTTGCGGTGTTCAATATAATAGCGTAAATTTCAAACAGTTCCATTTCTATTATTGAGATTATTTGTTCACTTAAAAGTACTGAATGTACCATGACAATCATGATCCGGAAGATAAGAGCAAGATCGCCCTTACATGTATATATTTCCTGTTATATTTCGCTTCCCCAAAGGGTGGGATGCCGTTAAAATTTAACGACAGTTGAGATACATGGAGATAAAATTTGCTAAACAAGACCACTGTGGCTGGGCTTTCACCGCTTTCTTAAAGGCAAGCAAATGGCCAAAATTGGAACTCACATGATACGTGTCTCACATGAAAATACATCTTACTGAAAACTCCGCGATGCACCGCTACCTTTTTTGCCTTTATCCTTTGTTTCTTACTTATTTCTTATGAAATTTTATTTCTCACTAGTCATCAATTACTCGACTTCACAAAAAAGGACGATGGACACAAACACTTTTGAAAAAGTGTAGAAGGCGGCATATAAAGCGATGTTAAGGCGAGCTAAATCTAACTACTGAACCAACTTGTATAATTTACTCAAGCGTCGTGTTTACTTAGACCAGTACTGTTGTGTTGCGTAACTGCAGCCATACAAAACTACTGTAACGGAATTATCAAGTCCATTAATAATGCAGACGTACTTGCGGTTTCCCTGCTGATGGCCAACTGTTTAAAGTGTCCGATACAGGTGTCACAACATCAGTATAAGTTTTACTTGGAGGTATGTTTGTTTACTGAGCAATTAAGAGTAATCAGCTTATGCAAATTGAGAATATAGCAGATTGAATTTAGGAGACGTATAATATGGGGGTTAAATTTGGCGGTTCCTAGTTAAGAACGGACTCATATGATATTATTTTATTAGGACATCATAACATCGCTTAGCATTGTAAATATATCAAATCTTTACTTTTAAGGATTCGTAGTTACCTTTGACATAATTGTACTGTAATTAGTTACTTCTTCGCCAAGCATGTTTATCGATACGTGTATGAGTGCGCGTGTATGGTGTCAGTGCCACAAATTACGGCAAGCGTTTAGTGACCGTCGAAAAGGTTGCGTCTGACTGGATTCCGCCAGCTACGACGTACTATCTCATTCAGCCGCAGATCAATAAACGAACATTCATTCAGTTCATACGCATGGCACGTGCAGGTTTTTATATATTTTTTACAACTGATATAATATAAATAAAATTCAAAAGTTAAACCAATATACTGCGGTAATTTTCAAATCAATAAGTGCCGACATAGTTACAATATGTTAGCGTCTACGGTGTTAGGTTGTGTGAGTAGGCCTACCTATGCGGAGCAAACCGTGAACACATTGCCACGGGCCGGGCGCATCCCACAGTCGCTCATTATTTACTTTCGTTAAGTACATGTATTTACTTTCATCGTCTTACAAAGTAACAGCTCACAGGCATAATCAACCATTACGAGTTACTGTATTTTGTTACTAATGAAACATTAGTAATAAAAAAAATAATTCTACTCCAATTAATTAGGAACCCAAGAGAAGAAGGCCTATACAATAAAGAACAAATTCAATAAAATAAAATATTTGTATCCCAACGGTAATGAACAAAAGAGTAGTGGGCCGACACTGTGCTCCCGAATGAGGATAATCTTTAGCAGTGATAAGTAAAAGTCAAATATTAAGTAGGCCCACTGTAATGGCTGTGCACGATCTCTAACCCATACAAACACTTGACTGTTTAATTATTTGTTTATCTGTAATAAATTTCGTTAAACTACGTTGTATGTTTTGTTATACAACGCTGTCTCGAGCGCATTCGAAAGCGTGAAAAACGTTCGAACACACATACGAGCGTACTTAAAGTGAAACCCACGTTTTATTGTTGAATACCGTATTGGGATACCTCCTGATGTATTATCCCAATCTCAGTTTTCCTACAGTGACTTATGGTACTGAAACGTATATGGAAATGTGTCTTTGTCTCAACGCAGTTAATATATAAATGTAAATAGAGGATGGCGTATAGAATAGGATGCGTCTCAAGTCCAAAACAGATTATGTATCAGTTTGAATAGGTTAGGGTGCCATTCAAACACAACCTCATCTAGAAGTTTGCACACTGGTCAGACAGACTTATGGCGACAAGTGACGCCTGGAATAAGGAGTTCCCGTAGAATGCGGTGCTTAGCACCACGTTAAGCACCGACCATTACCTCAGAAGACCGATAAGGTACTAAGTAGCAAACAGTATAGGATGCAGATGGAACTGAATTGAATGGAAGGTGACACTATTGCAATTAAAGATATTCAGGATACTCTGATTCTGTAATGATACCTTAATGTATTTCATGTTTCGAGATAACATACCCCACCTATCTCGGATCTCTGGAAGGAAGAATCCCCGCAAATCGTGAAAAGAAATATTATATATGATAGTTGAAACGGCAGTAGGCTACCACAATGGAATATGGGAATAACGAATATATGAAAATTGGAATTTGAGCGAGTAGACCTAAATTTTGTAGTTTTAAGCGAACTTAGATGGCTTAAGCGAGCAGCTTGGAGCCATAATAATGAAGTAATTTATGCAAAAGGCCGTTATGGAAGAAACGATGTAAGTTTCTACGAAAAAAAGTAGAAATTACAATCTATGAAAATTAGCGACCTCGCACTTTAGTCACTTGCTTAAGTAAAATTGTGATACAAATTTCATATGATGCAAATTACTTTAAAAGTATAAAATAGATGGCAGAAAGTTACTTTAGTTATCGAAAAATAACACACAATAGTGGCTATCGTAGCAGTTGGAAGGTATGTGATTGTTGGAAAACTGATACAGTAGAAGAACCTACTGTTCATGGTTTATAGGAGACTTTTACAGTGCCTCATGGTATTAAAGTAAATGTTGTTGAAGACAAGTAAACCTTACTATTGAGATATAAAAATATAGTAACCTTTAAAATTTCTATAGACGCCAAATTATGGAATTATGTCTTGCAGTGGAAGCCTAGATATACAAAGTGTGATGCAGACTGCACCATAATTGATAATGATAAAGAAAGTACATAGATACGTGTGTAGAGAGCAACGTATGCCGGGGGGGGGGGGGTGAAATAATCAGCTTGTTCAGATGTGCATAAGATGTAGGTCAGGGAACGTTATCTGCAGGCCAATCTGGTTATTATGTAAAGCAGACTAGTGACTTTGATATGAAAATAAATAGAAAGAAGTCACAGCAGTTATCACTTCACGCATTTGTACAATTGGGGGCTGTGAAACTGAATTCGAAAGTTTTGCGGGGATTTCTGTTAATGACTCTCAAATGCCTATGTCAGTTGATGGAAGGTTCATATACGACATTTCATCTTGATAGTACAAGCAAATATTGTTTTAAGGAAAAATAATAAAAGAAAATGTTGATAAGACAGCTAATATAAAGAAATATCGGATCAAGAAAGACAAAAATGGGGTCATAATTGAGACATCGGTGTGATAATGGTTATGATGCACATTAATTCAATGAGGCTTTTGTCTACGAATTAAATTTATTATAGCTGACGTTCAGGCAACACACTCGGCAGCCAACTTCAGGGCGAAAACCAGCTGGACTGTAACCCATCACTGGAAGTTGCTTTTAGAATGCAATACAATCTTAGATTGCTGAGAAGCAATACACTCTTAGGATAGCTTTGCATGCGGTAGAGAGAAACAAAGAACGATTAAATAACTTTGCGGCATGGTACTGGAGCAGAACAGAAAGGATTTCAGAGAGTGAAATATGAGAAATATTTTAGAGTAAATACGTGAAGAGTGTGGAAAAGCACTTCAGGGAGAGGTATTACAGGCCGGGCGGTAAGCTATTACAGCAGTTTCAAGATTATAGCATTAGAGGTTGGTAGGAGAAATGCTAGCGAAGCAATGAAAGACCTCGTATCAATACGCTAACACAAGTTCGAAAAGTACAGGGATTTTGGACAGAGGGTGGCCAATAGGATGATTTAAAACTTCAGAATATGACATCCACCAATCTTTGGATTGAGAGGCTAGAAGGAGAAATGCATGAACACACACACACATTTATATATAGGTCTATATATACGTATAGGATCTTTTATGAATGTGTACGTATAAACACATACATTCACATAATATTCGTCGTAAGTCACAACTACTGAATGTAGCATACTATTAGCAAACACATTCCATTAATACAAAAAATTATTCTGCATTTATGTAGCCCGTAGAGAATGCTACTCACATATTCTCTTAGATGTATGAAACCTCAAAATCTAGAAACATTTTTTATTTTTCGTATAAGCGTGACGCCTGTTAATTTTCTGTATCCTTGAAAGGTAATATTACTTTTCTGTGTCTAAGTAGAGCCACATTTGGACGAAAAATCACTATCGTTGATGCAAACCATCATAATGTCTCGACATCTTATAATATGTGAACGTTTGAAAATTACTAAAGACTTAAATTAATCAACTACTATTTTATTACTAAATATATAGTAAGCAATAATAACAAAGAATCAGCGAAATACAATTAAAATGAAACAACAAAAATTTAACTGATTCGTGATGGAAGTGAAAATTCTTGCCATTAATTCTGTCTCAGCCAATCAGAGACTACAACGTTTGACTTAGAATAAGTATAGTTTAATACTCTCCATGAATAGAATAGTATCTTGCTGTAATCCTTCCACACATCAACGTTTATACTTTGCCACTTAATATGTTTACAGACTACGTATGCTTGATATGCCATGGATACTACTTAAAATATTTTTGTTTATATTATATAAGAAATATACTAAAATATTCAGTGTAAACGCATGAATATTTTAGTACCCGGAAGCGATCATAGATTATTAGTGATATAATTAAGACTGTGACTGTGTTATGTTGTATGATGACAACCTAGCACCGACGGTCAGATTTAAAGAAAAGAATAGCTGCAACCAGTTTATATGTTAATGTAAAATTAAACAAAACACAAGGAAACACGCGAATTAATATTACACGTGTTTCATGAATAGCGAATTCTTACAATTTCTACATAGCCTATTTAAAAAAAAGACCTTACGATGTTTATCGTTGAATAAAGTACGTTAAAAAACTATTAATTAATAATCAAGATTGAACACCTTCGTAAAATTTATCCACTGTACTCCACTCTTCGGGCCCAAAGACTCTTCGTATCATATATGTTAATTAAGTAGGGAATTCGGCAATTAAAACGTTCAACTATGTGACACAGAAGTTAAATGTTCATCGCTTACTTCAATAAATAACAGACATAATTAGGTCAAGCTTTCCGTTTACAATAATTGTTTCAGGTAAATTATGTTTTTTTAGGCTAAGATCAACTACACCTGCACAAATAGTATTTGCTAATTTTTGTTCATAATAGTTCATGTTATAGGCCTATTAGTGTCTCCTGTACAAAATATTTAACGGTTTTATGAATTCACCACATTCAAATTGCTTCCGTCTGTCCTCTCTCTCTCTCTGTCTCTCTCTCTCTCTCTCTTCCCTCCTACACACACACACATACACACGCACACACACGGACGCGCGTACACAGATCTGCGCGCTTGTCCACGTACGTACTACACATGATTTTAAATATTATGTTTATAATCACAGTTACTAAATCTGTAAGGACACTTATTAGAGTTACCAGTAAAAAAAATTATTAACAAAATGGCAATCAAAGTCGGAGTTTACAAGAATTTAGATGAACATCCGTGATATTTTTAAAACATGTGGTTCGTCAAATTGCCCGCAATGGTCCCGAGAGTTTAAGGGAAATATTTGATTGCTCCCCGTGGCTAACACTTGAATAGAGCTCGTTATTTCACACCCTCTGAGCACGCAACTGTTAAATAACACCCGTTTGACCCGCAACCCCTTCTCCGGAAACCCTATAACTTCCAACCATCTAAAATAACCACAGTTCCCACTCGGGTAGGATAGCATGCGTCTTTTGAATCGTCCGTTTACCTTCCCCTATTGTTGCTCTCGTCCTCAAAAAGCATAAAACACACCGTTATCGTGAAAGTCAATTAAACGACACACATCGTCTATACACTGAATAATATATTCAGTAATCTGCGTTAATGTTATAAAACGTGAAGCGAGAATTCAAAAGTTCGTTATTCTTTTCTAGAGTATAATAAGAGAAATTCGGCTCCATTTGACATGATCACATTGTGTGGCACAGACGGTGATTCTCGTTGTGACCCAACCCGTACTTCCTGTTTATATGTCAGTACGCACTTACTAATGTTAGCACGAGGCTACAAATGTTTGTTCTCTATTACCTTTATTAATTAATTGTTATGGGATGCATATGATGACGTTATATTATCGCAATACAGGCCTTGTAGTTACTACCTTAAGTAAAATTTTACATTATGATTTTTCGTCAAAAATAAAAAAGAGATAAAAGATGAAAAATAGTCGTATGCTGTGTACAGTCCGTTTGTAAACAATGTACATTTGTTTGTAAGTAACGCGCAGGGTAGTTGTATACGGTAACTTGTTTAGTATCAGTGTGGGGTTTTAATGTAGGCCTATAATAATTGTTTAAAATTGTTATGTTCAAAGTAGTGTCAATTCATGTAGAAGTAACAGGATGACTCGATAAGGTGTTAAGAATGACTTACACATAACTCTGAGTGTAACTGGATTGCTGGTGCCTTTCCCCTCAGTGTTGGCGGCTAGACACGTAAATTCACCAGCAGTGTGTCTGGTAACTCCTTGTAAAACGAGGCTGTGGTCGCTGAGAATCACTCCACTGGTAACGTTGTGATGAATTTCCTGTCCCTGTAACATTGGCCTTGTAATTTCACATATGCTTACATGTAAAACACAGAAACCAGTTCTTGTTTAAACAAATTTCCCTTATGGTACGGTTTTCTTATATCCATATTTTGAAATAGATTAACTACAGGGTCCGCCAGTGAAGCGGGAAATTTTGAAAGTCCAATAGTTCATTTTCTGCTCAAGAGGGCGTGGAGGTTTTCGATTGTTGTTTTACATTTAATGCCATTTGTTAAACATGGAGCAGTGGTCCGGTGCACAGCGTGCTTTCTGCGTAAAATCGTTTTATAAGAATGGTGACTGTGTGACTTCTGTACAACGATTGTTTCGTAATCATTTCAATATTCCACGACATGGAAAAGTGCCGTCCGCTCATGCAATTATGTCATGGGTGAAAAGGTTTGAAGAAACTGGTTCCACATTAAACTTAAAGCATAGAGGAGCAACAAGGTCTGTAAGAACAGAGGAAAACATTGAAAGAGTTCGAGTAGCATTGACGCGTAGTCCACAACGTTCTGCAATGAAACATGCATCCGCACTAAACATTAGTGACACATCGTTACGACGAATTTTGCATAAAGACTTATCTTTTCATCCTTACAAAATTCAAGTAATCCAGGAGTTGAAAGATGGCGATATGCTGGCTCGCAGGATTTTCAGCGAAGAAATATTGCGACTGTAAATGATGATGAAAACTTTATTCACCGCATGTTTATGTCAGGTGAAGCACATTTTCATTTGAATGGATGTGTAAACAAACAAAATAGTCGATATTGGAATGATGAAAACCCAGGTGAGTTGCATGAAAAGCCATTACATAGTCCGAAAGTTACGGTGTGGTGTGCAGTTTCATCATCTGGCATTATTGGGCCATATTTTTTCCAAGACGATAGAGGAAACACCACAACTGTCAATGCAGACCGCTACACACACATGGTCAGAACATTTTTGATGCAACAGCTCCCTAGGTTTCCGGAAATTAATTTTTTCCAGCAGGATGGGGCCACAAGTCATACTGCTCTTGTGTCCATGGCTGCTTTAAGAGAACTCTTCCCGGACGGACTCATATCCAGATATGGCGACATCTCGTGGCCTGCAAGATCCCGAGATTTGTCCGCATGCGACTTTTTTCTTTGGGGATTTCTGAAGAGCAGGGTGTACATTGATAGACCGCACACCATACCGGAATTAAAAACGAATATCAGACAAGAAATTGCACGGATTCAACCTGACCTGCTTCGTCGAGTGATGGAAAATTTTCGGTCAAGATTAGAAGAATGTTTACACAGAAATGGCTCTCACTTGAGCGGCGTTATTTTTAAAAAGTAAAATAATGGCATACTTTACTCAACTCAAATCTGTAAAAAAAATCTGATAATAAATGTTTCATGAAAAAATTGGGTACTTTTAATTTTCCCGCTTCACTGGCGGACCCTGTATTAAGTTAAAAATAACCTATTAAACTATTTTAAGAAAATTACTACTTTGATCACATCCGCTGACTGTAAATTAAAGTGACTGACTATAGGAATATCTGGGTGGGAGAGAAACTAGCAGATGGTCACGAATTTTGCTAGATTGTAATTTAAAATTTCTCACTGTTTAGTGATTGTAGATTTGCTAGATTGTAACCTGTTTAATTACTTTTTTTTGAAAACAGAATACCGTAAGTTTTATTTGTAAAATGTATGGTTTATACAAAATATAATTACATTTGTATTTTAAGCATTTCTATACCAATAATGATCCTTGCGCTTGATAACAGGAAACAATATGTATCCAATTGTGTTACTGTGAAGCATAACCAAAGAAATGCTGTTGTAGCACATACATTAAGTTCTGGAATACGCGTACAAAATTGATAGTGATGTGTAACGAATTATAAGTAAGTATAAATAAATATGTAATAATGTTTAATACTATAGTGCGTAGTATAATGACGTACAGAGTAGAAATGGGTCGTAAACAAAAAGTATAAAGGGAAAATAACGACAACGAAAATTATTACGTGAGGCGGAGCTGTGAACTCACAAAAACAGAAGGATCAGAAATGATGAAATAAGAAGGAGAATGAAGTTGGAAAAACATGTGCGAAGGACTGAGTTTTGGTAACAAGAAGAACAGAAGGCCTCGAAGGTCGTGGAGAGATGAAGTGAACGAGGCGATGGAAAGACGGAATCCCGCAGACGGGGAATGGGAAACAGAGGGGATTGGAGACTTTGGCTGGCAGGGTGAAGGTAACGACAGTTGTGTAAATACGAGACCAAACTTTCAGACCACCATCCTCAACGCAGAGGTTACGTGTTTGGCTGAGTGGTTGGCACTCACTAGATGGAAATGTAATTCAACCAAGTAAGAAATAGGAAGTGCCACACAAAATAGTTTTGCTTTATTGGAAGCCAGTGGATACATTTTAGAATTTTATCTTTATCAAAAATTCGCATTTATTTTATCCGAACTTCATTTTAGCTGCTACTTATTCATATATTTTTAATAAAAATATTATATATATTTATATGTTTATTTTAGCTGTCGGTGGCAGGTCTATAAGATCTTCTTGCAAAGAAACATCAATGTCAACTACACACAGTCTAGTCATCAACGTCAACCGTGCCCTCCTATTATACGGTTTCACCTGTGGCTCCCTTGGAGTGTCCTGAGGTCGTCAGGAGAACATATGGCCTCCGGTTGAGAACCACTGGGCTAAGACACATTAACAATCCGTAATGACAACTCTTTGCAAAATGAAGGGATGACTAAGATAAGCTCAAATGCAGTCTTGATAAGATACGTGTGGAGCACTGGAGGATGGACAGAGACGCATTCACTTACCGATGGGAAAACAGGTGCTTATGGCGATAAAAAGGAGTTGTACATGTTCTTTAGAAATACAAGAATCTCGTCGTATATTTTGTTCTCCCAATCAAACATGTAAATAAAGTACAAAGAGCACATGATTATGAACTATGCCTCTGAAGCATTAAAAAGAAATATTGTATCTGGATATAATGCCATGCGACGGTTCCTGGGCTCATAAGAGTGGCAGTGGAATGCTGCTGATACACTCCTCCCGGTTAACGTTATTGCCATGATGCAGTGATTAGTAACTCGGGGACCAGTAGTTTTAGCCGACGTGACTCCAAAACTGCTGATGTTTCAACATGTTTTACGAATGATCTGGTCATCTTTCATTTAACGAAAGGACCCGTGTTTCTGTATAGGGTCTACAACTGCCCGCGCGTTCCAAAAATGAATAAATGTCGATACCTGTCGAAATTCTGCTCACACAAAACTGTCTTGTTACCAATAAATGGAAATACTTTTTAAAGCCAATCAACAAAAGTAAAAGTCACATGTAATATCGTTTTGCAAAACTCTGGGTACGAGGAATGTATTTGGTTTCTTATGTTTCACATGTTAAACTTATGTTAAGTTTAAAATTTAATAACGTACGTTAGGTAACATTATTAAATATATTTTTCTTAGGTTGAACAGGTTTTCCTAAATTATTGTTATTTTAATTTTTATTTTCGTATTCTATCTTATCTTAATAAAATCTGGTAATAATATTACTAAGTTAAGAAGGATTAATTTCTATATTCTATAAGCAAACCAGAACTAAAGTAAAACAAATTTTATTTGTCATGATGAACCAAAATTTATCACAGCGCCGCGCATATTGTTTTCTGTGACCAACAAAACGTAGCATTAATAAGCGTATGCCTACCCTCCAGGCGTTACTTCACTTTCTCACATTCCTGTCGTCTGGGAATTTTGATGAAGTATTATTTCAAAGAAAAACAATATTCATCTGTGCGGAAAAAATATATTATTGGCAAAACACGTGTGAGAAATTGAGAATTATACGCGCATAAAACACAAACAGTTTCCTAATTTTCCTACAGAACAGAACATTTTATAAAACATGAAGCCGACTGAGAAAGTAACTGGTACGTAAAACTGTGATAATGTAACTGGTACGTACTTTGAAAATAATTAAAACAAGAATATGATGAATGTTAAGTTTTTTGTCTGTGGCTGGTAAAGTCCGTGTCAAGATAATATTAACGCGGCAAGATGGATGAACAATTAGCGTGCTACACACCTCACAAATTCGTAACGCGGTTCTTCGATTTGTGTTCATTTATATTCAGTTATAATGAATACTGATAAACCCTTGCACCTTTTATACTTATGTAAAATATATTAAGGGTGTGACCTTCCGACCTAGACTCCGCACGATTGTAACATCTGTAGATAGGTGACGACTTAAAGCACTAAGGTAACACCGTTTTTATTTTTCCCGATACTTAATTACTTATTTTAGTTTTAACAGTTCCTTCTTTATACTCACACAGAAGACCATTTGTTTGAAACTTCTACACAAACCAAAAAAGTCTTGTGTCACCTACGGCACAATCGATTTTTTTTAAATCCTTTCATGAGGTGCTGTAGACAAGAAGCATATGCTTGCATTGCCACCTATTCTGGTAATCATAATTTAATTTATTTACTACGAAGTTGTAAGTTTAACGATGTGGAAATTCGAAATTCTCTGTTCAAGGGTGGAGGTTCAGTCTCCCTCTTTTAAATCGTTAGGCTTTCCCTTACGCCACTTACATTTTCTCTATTTACGCGTGTTTTTATTAAGCGTGCACACACGTGCATACAAAACCGAAGTGTGTACATTTGCCCATCCATACATGTATACCTACTTGAATAAATTATTAAATTTTTACGAACTTTTGAAAAGGTTTTAATGACGACATGAAGTGCCTGATTATATACGCCTGTCATTCACTCCACCTACGATAATGTTTATTCAAAAATTCGTTTTGTCGTTGTATGGCATCACTAATATTTGTGTTCGTATTCTTATATACGATGGTTAAATGGTGACAAGTGCCACACAAATAGCCATTTGTAAAAGACGGAACTATTTCTCCTTCTGGACACTAAACATTTGGAGGAGGCACAATATATGCATGGACATTACTAAACAGTTTTTACAAGAGACAGTAACTAAATGTATTAAAGTTTACATAAAATCATTGGATTAATGAGAATTTTTTTATAGGAGGTCAAAGAACTACGTAATAAGAAATAGGCCTATTTGAACTAAAAGTAACTTTTAGAAAAACAAAAATTGTAAATTGACATGAAATATGATATTTACATTGTAATATGACATCGAACTGACGATTTTTCAACTCTATATAAACAAAACGTTCATACGTAAGAAATACTTACATTGTGGAACCATGCTAGCTTGTAAGCTTTAGGGTTGGCCCGGATGTTGCATTCGAAGTAAACATCATCTCCTTCCTTGATATCATCTGGATTCAAGCTAGATCCCATTTTCAGTGTTACTACGGGCATATCTGTAATAAACATTATTTTAATAATACTCCAGTGACAAACTTGTTCTCAAAATCCGTGTGTATACATATCCTTGGCTACCTGTAATTATGTCACGCTTGGTTAGTTAGGCCGATATTGGATATTTTGGATGTCTCTCGATTTCCTGTCCAGTCGTCTATGAAATGAATGCAACGTGAGAGAAGGTCGAACCCGCCTAGAGACTTGTAATAGATATAAATAAATATTTATAACTATACTAAACACATTAGTAGGGTCACAAACACAATTTAAAGATAATAATAGTAATAATAATAATAATAATAGTTAAGTATGATATACAAACACATCTGTGTCGTGCAGCAACTATACTATGCAATGTCGGTCTTAATCTACGGCCGGGTGCTGTTCTCATAGGAAAACATTGTCTACGGAAGGTTCCTACGGTGGGATGAGAGGATATCGAGTGATAGGGGTTTCCCAAAACGTATTATCTTCAGACACAAAGTCGAAAGAAAGGAGGTTGAGAAAGTGCCACAAGGAAAAGGAAAAGGTTACAGGAGGAAGTGTAAAAGCATTTACAGGTTGTCTGTATGAAGTCTGCTTTAACGATATGTGTCCTAGTAAAAGGATCGTAAAAGAAAGAAATCATGTAAAATGTTTTCTTCTTCCATCAAGGAATAGGCAAATCGCCAGTTCCGGTTCTAAAAAAAATATATCCATTTTGCCAACGCTTCCAATCTCTTTGTCCAATAGGCTTGTATTGCCAAACTTCCTTAGTCAACCTGCCACCCGACATCCTATTTAGAAGGGCCCGGCTAGGGTTGAAGGAGGCGAATGATCAACGATCCTAGGGGCAGAAGAGGAAGGTTTCCTAACGGGACTAGGTAGGTCTCCGATCGAAAACCAAAACAGGACTAAAGACTCAAAAGCAGCAATTCTTCCATTGGTCTTGCTCTACAGGGCGTTGGTAGCATCCTCAGGGGACATTTATCTTACTCAGAAGTCGCAAAGGAATAAGTTGGATGTAAAATTTTAAAAAGTTTTTTATTTTCTCAGTATTCATATATGCTTACCTTATTTAGTGTACTCCAAACGAAGGGAAGCAGTACATTTAATATTTCGTCTGGAGTGCCAGCGAAGGGCGTTTCCTAAAATACCTTAACCTATCCCTGATCAGCATTGCAGCCGACCATATGCGGACCATTGATTGTAGTGACGGACAGAAAAACCGAATAGTTTAGATCGGTTAAGTAAGCCGGTAACGTGATGTGAAGACGCCAAAACAATATCCGTCATGAGAACGGAAAATCAGAAACGCTTTAGAATTCAGAAACAACCACTCTGCTTAAATGTGAGAGGCAGTATATGCAACCGACGGTACGGTACCATGGAAACATCTGTTACACAGCATACGTTAGCAGCCAAATCGATTAATAAGACCCAAGCATTATTGTGGAGCTCGAATCAATAATACGTAAGTAACGGCCGTGCGACAGCAAATATAGTGACACAACGAGAGACACCGACACTCGTGCGGAAGGATTCACAGTAGAACGTGGAGCAGATTGCAAAAGCCGACGCGGTCAAATTTGAGAGACTGGAATAGAAATTCATATGGCTGCAGAATCCTATTTACTTATTGTAACATATGCTTGCTCAAACGCATAAATATGTGTGTACTCTGTGTGTACGCAGTATAATAAACAGAAAAGTGATGTTACACAGTACAGTAGTCAGTAACTAGCGATAGGCCTTTAAGAAATCCTGTGTACTAGAGGCAAGGAAATAATTACAAGCCCATGCGTAAATTGTCAAGCGGTCACAAAAACTGTCGGCGATTGTATTCTGTTCATACCCATCCGTAAATTGTCGTAAGGTAGCGATTGCTGTCGGCGCTGAGATTCTGTTCATGCCCATGCGTAAATTGTCGTAAGGTAGCGATTGCTGTCGGCGCTGAGATTCTGTTCATGCCCATGCGTAAATTGTAGTGACGTCACAAAAGTTGTCTGTGCTGGTATTCTGTTTGTGCATTTACGAATGGCATTACGTTCTACTCTTGTTTGGCTTTAGATACTTTTTATTTACTTTGTAAAATTCAGTTTACAATGAGCGTTATGTTGGAAATGTTCGTGCTTTTAATATTGGAAATTAAATACTTAGTGCCATAACAAACATTATATTTGTCGTTTATGCTTATAAACGAAACACTATAAAGCGTTATATTATTCAATAGCAGTGGAAGCGACCACTTCGAGAGCATCTCTGCTAAGGAACTCGTCCATTTATTTACCACCACAGGAACTGATGTAGTATGTAGTTGTTTGAAACGGAAACAATCTTTTTACGACGATGTACACAACTCACACGTTTAGAAGCTAAAGTAGAAGGACTTCCAGCTAAACAACCAATAATATTGTAAAGGCCGTTACACAATATGGGCATTAAATTTATCTTTAAATATATAATGAATAAACTCGAAGTTATTTTTTTTCATAATTAAATATTGTTTGGCACAAAATAGTGTGAAAAAAATAAAATTGAAGAAGGTCATATATAAGGCTCACCCGTGTTTCAGACACACGCCTCGCCACTGCTTTGACGTGACATACTAATTATACTCATACAGATACGTTAATGATCACCAATTTATTTAATTAATTCAATGTGCCTGATTTAATTGGCAAACTGACAATATGTAATCAGGTACAGACTGTAAAGCTAGTAGTCAACTTCATCCGGTAAGTCGAAGCGAACGATATGTTTCGTACTGCTATCGATTTGTATAATCTTGCTTCATAATGTTGCGTTAAAGCCTGCCTCTAGTTTAACGCGCCTTACCGCAGGCGAGTAACGTGGACTTTAGTATGCCACAGCATATCAGTCTAGTTAATAGTACGCGAGACACTTCTAGCACTGGCCGTGTATTTAAAGATTTCATACGTACTGTTCGACAAAAGAGGCGTTAAAGAAAATACAGTCCTAAATAAATGAATTAATCCGGTTTACAACGATTGTACAAAGTAATCGTAGCTCGGTGAATTCTCGATAAGTACACGAAAAACTACAGACAATGAAAGTGTGCGTGCAGTAGAATTTGTACACAATTACACATTTCCAGTGATATCATGACTTAATTTGCACTGCTGCACCAGAGTTTTATGTGTTCTGAATTGTGTGAACGTAATGTATGCACATAAGTCTGCGCGCGCGCGCGTGTGCGGTGAGCGATCAAAAGAGAGAAGGAAACATGTACGCACGAAAGAATCATAACCTTCCAGATAAAGGGCATGGGTTGTTTATTTGTTGTTACAGTTGTTAAAGCCTTACTGAATATAGAAATCTCCAGAATATGTCGTTCGTGTCTACTTGTGATGTTCAAGAAGTAGAACCGTACGTAGTTAAGTGCTACACACCGGTTCCGAAAAAGAACATAGCTGCTAACTGAGCGTTTTGCCGGTTCATACAGCGGTAACACATTGGGTGGACGAAGACTTTGGTTGTTGTTCCGATTCCGATCTATGTAGTTTTCCAAAGTACTCAAGTTCCGTACTTCGCAAAATTCTTAAATTTTATGTTTCAATAGTTTCAAGTAGGTTATCTAAACTATTTTTGAAAAAAAAAATGTTAAGGAAAAACATTATTTATTTGTGGTACTACGTTCGTTGCCAATAATCAGTCAATTGTTTAAGTTACTTACTACATGCTCTAATGTAACATTGGTAGGCCTATATTATTTTTATTTTGACTGACTGTCTAAATCATTCTTCGGAACTTATTCAACCGATGCTCATGAAGAAAGAATTTACTATCACCAGCACCAAAAAGTAATCGCTACGCTATTGCCGGAACCGGTAATGAAGAAGGGTATATGCTTTCTGGGAAACAATATTAATTTATTATATGTAAGAGATACGTAGCCGCATAAACATTTTTATATCCAGTGTACATTTTCAAGTATATGATTAAACTGTTTACATATAATAATATCCAACTGCACAGCCAAGACGATGTAATGGGTATAATGTAAATATGTGCATGCGGTAAACAACCTTTGCTATTATTAGTAAGCACAATTTGTTTACTAACTACCAATCTTTGCTACACAATACGTTTACTAAACAAATATAATTTCTTCTGTCTGCAAACTGTATTAAAATAACTCTCACTGTACTTTATTATATCTTAGAATTTTTACAGTGGCATGGCGTGGGTACATAACCCCTGTTGCCGGTTGTGATAGGCCTAAAACTTAACCTAAAAATTAATTCGAATCTTTTTGTACTAAGAGTTCTTTTTAGAGCATTTTCTATCATTCGCTGGGAGAAGAAGAGGGTCCCGGTTCAACGGGATCTGACTGTCACTATACTTGCACAGAATAAATCAGAACACAAATAATCGAATTAAAAATAATAAAGACCAACAGAGAAACACATGACTGAACGAACAAAACACAAATAGGTACGTAGTTAAGTGCTACACATCGGTTCCGAAAACGAACGTAGCTGCTAACTGAGCGTTTTGCCGGTTCGTACAGCGGTAACACATTGGGTGGACGAATGTGTTCCCCCTCCTCAGTTTGTACAGTGACAACTACTACGATGTCAATGACCGTACGCAGTAAAACATTGCCGATGTCTGAGCCGGGAACACAAGACGGTGCAAGTGTCCAGCAGTTCGAAAGCAATACTAAGCTTTTCTTCAAGTTTCCCTACTAATATTGTTCGGATTTCAAATTATTCAATAATTAAAGTATTTATTTTGTGAAATATTTAATATTATTTTCTCTTATTTCCAGTACTGTTGCCGCCGGCAACAGCGGGTACATGGACGCTACGCTACTGCTTAGAAATTTATTTTATTACAGTTGAAATACATATTAAACAACACAGTACCTCTTCTGTGAGTTGACAGTTCATTTAAATGTTTCTTTGGGATGGTCTTGTCTTCAGCGCTTCTTTTGCCAAACGGTACGTATGAAATCTTTAAATACGTGGCCAGTGCTGCATAGAAGTGACTAAACTAGATTGATGTACTAAGGCATAGGCTACTAAGACGATATGCCCTAGTATATACACTGTTCGTTTCAGACTGTCAGCCAATTGGACGTCATCTGAACCCGGTCATGCGTTTCAACGAAATCAAGAACAAAGTACTGAAATATCATTTGCCATCTTGAATTAGAAAACGATAATAAAGATATAAATTATTTACAGAAACTCTCTCTCACCTCCCTCTGGCTCTCGCACCCCCTACACACACACACACACACACACACACACACACACACACACACACACACACACACACACACACACACACACACACACACACACACACACACACACACACACACACAGATTACAGAGTACAAATTAGTTAAAATACGTTGACAGAAAAACATCGATCGTTTGAATTCTGAGTCATTCTTGATTACTAGAGTTAACGTTTGAAACTAAAAACCCAGGTATGTTTATATTTCGATGTTTAAAAATGCCTCTTATTATGTTTTCAATGCGAAATTCGTTAGTGAACTCTGTATTTGTCATAAACAAACTACGATCAACATAACAGAGCGAGTAGTGATGGTAATAGTATAAACATTATTGAAATGTAATATCGCCCAAAGGCTTGTGGTTATTTGCACGGGCTCATTCCGGTCGCCCTACACAAATATTTAAAAACAAAATATTTTCGTTTAAACATGTACTGTGCAGTAGGCTATTTAATTACAATAAACAAACAGGCAACTGAGATTTACTGCATTTCAGTAACTAACAACGAACAAAGGGAATAACGCTCGATTTCAGGTGCTTGTGAATTTGCTTTGTTTTTATACAGACTTAACAAAATTTGCTTTTAAGTGGACCAATACGTATGTTGATCTACGACAAGAAAGCAAATTATGTATTAGTTTAATTTTTTAAATTTTTGAAAAATGATATACACCGTGTAGTCTTATTTCCTAATTTACTGCCTTATTTACTGACTACAATCCAACGTACAGGTCATACCAATAAACAACGGAACCAATAATGAAAGCAGTAATGAAAATCTGAAACAAGGTATTTGATGTACTCACATAAAATACTATACATATAATAAAATACTATACATAGAATACTATACATATTATATAAATACTATAAATACTAAATATACTATAAATATTGTAATAATACCTTTACGTGGCTTCGCTCGAATTTATTTTGTAAAAATTTATTATATTTTTTTTATATTTATTTATTATTCATTAATTAATTTTGGTATTGTATTCGTGTAAATTTTAATTCGTTTATTTAATTTTTTATCAACTTATATCACTTTGCGTAATTGGAATTATGATTCTGCGTTAATAGGATTGTCTCCAGGAACAATCGATTTGTGATCTTTCTTTACTCGAAGTTTGTCCTCCTTTAAAGTTGTTAATTTCAGCTGTTCTGGTAGTTATGTATCAAATATTGTTTTATATTATTCTATTTATAAGTTTAGAAATAAATAGAATTCAAAATTATAACATTCAATGGTTTTTATTGACAAAATATAAATAATCGATTTTATATCGATTGATGAATCGACTCTCTCAGGGCGAGCGAATTCTTTTATACAAATTATTAATATAAATTCTCAGGTTCTTTAAACTGTTATGTTAGAATAGTCAGAGAAAGGGCAAAGTCTAGAAAGTATAACACTTACAATTACAAGCTTAATGATCTAAAAATACAAAGATATCTTTTTATATATAATGTTTAGTAAAGTAAGTTGTTCGAACCAATCGTTGTGATGACGAAACTAGCGGTTGACTGCATAGGATCATGGGATTGCAAAGATGGCTGCTTCGTATCGCAGATGTTGACGGCTGCTACACCTCAAAGAATTCTCTGCAAATAAAAGTTGTTTTTCCAAGGTTTCCTCGTCTCAGCATTAGTGAATAATCCCTCTGGTGATAGTGTAGTTGTCCTGGATCAGTGTTCAGTGATTTGTTTCGGTAATTTGTGTTGAAAAATGTTTTTATTTCACTTCATACCATAAGGTCGATAATGGCAAATTTTGTCTTAATATTCGGAATTATATTTTATGTGTGTTAATTCGGTTACTGCACCTTTTACTGTTCAATATTAGTTCACCTTTATAATTATACTTGTTTAATTCACTGAATTTAGTAGTTATTTAAAGTTTTGTTAAAATTCGCGATTTTACATAGAATAGGCTTGGCTGATTTTCGCCATCTTTCTTCTCCCTTCGCTATAAGTGAATATATCGCGAGCTCTCGTTCTGTAAACGAGATCTCAATCAATCTAAACAGTTGATTATTAGACGTTGAATAGTTCACATCAGAACGAAAGCTCGCGATATATTCACTTATAGAGAAGGGAGAAGAAAGATGGCGAAAATCAGCCAAGCCTATTCTATGTAAAATCGCGAATTTTAACAGAACTTTAAATAACTACTAAATTCAGTGAATTAAACAAGTATAATTATAAAAGTGAACTAATATTGAACAGTAAAAGGTGCAATAACCGAATTAACACACATAAAATATAATTCCGAATATTAAGACAAAATTTGCCATTATCGACCTTATGGTATGAAGTGAAATAAAAACATTTTTCAACATAAATTACCGAAACAAATCACTGAACACTGATCCAGGACAACTACACTATCACCAGAGGGATTAATCACTAATGCTGAGACGAGGAAACCTTGGAAAAACAACTTTTATTTGCAGAGAATACTTTCTTCTTTATTCGAAACATCTTAGTCAATTTAATATTAAAAAGACATTGTTTTAAATCTCTATCATTTCCGCTTACATGGTTGACTTTTACATTAGGCCTATATGAATGAATGCATTTTTACTATTATTTAATTTTATTAAATACCTAACACATATTCTCTTTCTTTAGTTAATTCTACTTGATTTAATACCAAATATGATCCTTTTACAGTGTTTTCCATCTCAAAATGTCCTATTTACAGTATTTTTTACAGGTAGGCCTACTATTTTACTTACTGTCATTTTAAATGGTTTACAATCTTTATAAAGTTATTTATTATTGAACAAGATCCTTGATTGAAATAAAATGTTTATTTTTCCTTAATTCCTTGTAATTTTATGAATTAGTTATCTTTTTTAAATTATATCTTTAATTTAAATCTTCCCCTTAGGTTACAGTGTTATTACACTTGCATTTTTTCTAATATTCCTTTATACATTTCTTCAATATTCTTATAAAGTATTGGTACTGTCAGAATACATTGTGTTGGATTTACATTATACAAATTTCATCAATTTACTTAATTTATTTTACTTATACATCAATTATAAGGTTGTTGGGATTTGTCCAGATTTTAGAGTTGTTCATATATAATGTTTTATGACTAATACAGCTTGCTTATACCCCTTCTGACTTTTTTTTCTTATACCATCTTAATTAAAATTCTTATACTTAACTAAATTAACATTTAGCATTGAATCCATACTATTAATACATAACAAATATTTGAAAACAAAAGAGTTGTACTCAAACTCAGACATTTCAGTCTTGATTAATACTAGTAAACATATAATGAATATCTTATAATAAAAGAATTGTATTCAATCTCAGACATTTAGCCTTGATTAATTCTATTAAATATAATAAATATTTTGGAATAATAAAAAACATAATACTCTATTTCCAACATTTAAGTATAGAGTTCCTTGACCTTAATATAAACAACACATCTGTCCTTTCCTTAATTAAATGATTTCTTAAAACTAAATTTTGTGCAGTCTTGGCTGTTTTTATTTTATTTTGTGGATGTACCCTTTGTCACTTCACTTATTTATTGCCTACTCTTATTTTCATTTTAATAAATGTTATTAGATAAAGAGTGGCACTCACTTAGAAACATTTGTAGTCTATTTTCATAATAATATTCTATAAAATATCATTTCTGTATTCAATACAAAACTTTAAAGTTGTACAAAAGTACTAATTCACTTAGTTTAAGAATTTAAACATTGACACTTGAAGTTTATTTAATATAATAAAATAACTTGCACTGGTATTCTTTGGTCTTATCTCTAATCAGTTTTATAGTCTTATAAGATTAAGAATCTTATTTATATAGGATTATTAAGATTTGTTTTTTCCATTATATAAATAATTTCCACTGGTTCACTTTTAATTCTACCTTTAGACACTTTTGTTTATATCTACTTTACATATATTTTTATTTTTTGGTGTTATACTTTCATTAGTTAATTATACTCTCATTTGGTGTTTCGTTTTTTCTTATTACTGGGTTTGCTTTGGGTATTTCCCTACTTTATCTTATTCTACTACGTGGTTTCTTTCAATTTCTGTTATTAGGGATGTCGGTTTGTTCTGGGTATTGCCTTACTTACTCCAATCCTACCTGGGTATTTCCTTTACTTGATCTTATCTTTTTGTATTATTTTTTTATCACTCATCATATGTTGTATAATTGGTTTTAATTGAGATACTTTCTTCAAACTATGACTGGTACTTTACTGTGGTCCTTAATGGTTTTTTATTGTATTTTTCTTTGATTTAATTTTAATTTTAATTTATTTATGATCATTATTTCGTTCATTATAATGTGGATAATCTGTCATGCTATAATATACTAAATATTTAATTTATATACTATAAATACTAAATATAATACTATACATATTTATATACTCACATAAAATACTATATTGGCACAGATACGTTGATGACATTCTAATAGTATACAGGGGAAACAAAAGACAATGTGAACAGTTACTAACACACATAACAAAATACATAAAAACTTAACCTTTACTGCCGAATACGAACACAAAAATAGCATAAACGTCTTAGACATATTCATCAGAAAACTTGAAAACAGGCAAAAATTCAATATATACAGAAAACCGACTACAACTGACACACTAATACACAACTCCTCCAATCACCAATACAACACAAACTGGCTGCTTTTAGAACTATGGTACATAGACTTAACAACATCCCCCTAGATGAAAATGACTACAAAGACGAACTAAACACGATAAAATATCTAGCAGAATCCAACGGATACGGCAGAACAGTAGTCAATAAACTGCTACACAAAACAAACAACAGACGAAGACAGAAAACAACAAATTCATAACACTAACATACATCAACAAACAAACTGAAAAAATAGCACACAAATGCAAAAAAGCAGGATACAGAATCGCTTACAAAACTACTAACAAAACAGAACACACACTATCGAAACACACACACAAAGCACAAAACAAATTCGATGTACCTGGTGTTTACATACTAAATTGCTCAGATTGCAACAAATTCTACATAGGCCAGACAGGACGTAGCTTCAAACAAAGATACATTTAACACACAAAGGCACTCCATTCCACTACAGAATCCACCTTTGCAAACCACCTCATTGAAGCAAACCACACATTCAAAAACATCGACAATAACATGGACATTCTACACGTACACACAAAAGGCCGAAAACTAGACACTCTAGAACAACTGGAAATATACAAACACACGAAAACAAAAAAAAACTACATCCTAAACGAACAGACACAATTCAAATCACACGCATTATTCGAACATACACCCACACACACAACATCGATCTTTCGAAAATCGATACCGTCGCCAACAACAAGACGGACAGTGCTACCAGCGGCAGCCTCTGAAGAAGCTTTTTAAAAGCGAAAACCGGTTCAGGTTTAAGGTAAAACTTTACGTTTTTACCCATAAAAAACTTTGTGTTCCGAGTCGTTAGAGAAATAATTATATTTAGTTAAGTAACAGACGGGGCTCAAATGGGGGAGTTATGCGTAATATATGGCCTGCATGCAAGAGCTGGTCACTAGCTTCTCCTCTCCAACTACAACTCTCACCTACAAGCGGTGGGCCCTGTTAAGTCGAGCAACCCATGCTAAGGTTGTGGTAACAAACCCCTTCGGCAGCTTGGATCGGCGAGACAACGAGAGATGGAGGTCTGGGCGAGGTGACCCTGAGGTAATCAGAGACCCGGCTTACCAAGATGTAGTGTGTCGGCAGCAGGATGCATGGCGGGGTCGGCGGCGGAAGAACATAAAAATGTCAACGGCGGCGCCCATAGATCGAGTGAGTATGGTCTACTGCGGACGGGTGGATAAGACTCGTTAGCTCAGTGAAGGCACTCATCTAAGAGACGGGAACTCTAAACATAAAACCCCTGGTCCTCCAGGTTGCGGGTTGGGCGTAGGGTTAACAACCCACCCCATAAATAAACTATTGTTATGAAACCAAGAGAAAAAGGAAAAGCCGGACGGATTAATGGAAGTAGGACTGGATCGTAGAAAAGGGACAAAGATTTTAAACTTGCGACGTGGAACTTGTGTTCCTTATACAGACCTGGACCCTTGAAGATATTGACAGGAGAGGTTTTCACAAATATAAGATAGATGTTTTGGCTATGCAGGAGATGAGGTGGACTGGCACTGGAATCATGGATCGAAGGGACTACTCGGTGTATTACAGCTGTCAGAACATGGTCCATGTGCTTGGAACTGGCTTCTTGGTAAGCCGTAGAATGAAAGAAAACATCATTGATTTTAAACCCCTTACACCTAGAATGTGTAAAATAAGACTCAGGGGATCTTCTTTAATTATAGTATAATAAATGTGCATGCCCCAACTGATGATAAGCCTGGGGAGGAGAAAGAAGACTTTTATGACTTGCTGGAGAATGCGCATGCCAGCAGCCCTAGACATGACATAAAAATAATCATAGGTGACTTAAATGCCAAAGTAGGAAGCAGCCGTGCTTGTAGTAATATAGGAAATTATAGTTTACACTCTGAACACTCAGACAGTGGTTTCAGACTGTTCAACTTCGCAGTTGGTCAAAATATGATCATAGGATGGACTTTCTTCGATCACAAAGACATACATAAGGGCACATGGTCCTCTCCAGATGGGATAACGGTCAATCAAGTAGATCATGTCCTATTGGATGGCCGCCATAAGTCAGACTTACAAGATGTTAGAGTTTACAGAAGTGCCAACATGGATAGTGATCACTATCTCGTAGTTGCAAAACTGAGAGCTAGAATCTCCAATAATAAAAATGAAAAAGGAATAAAGACTGTTAGATAAAATACAGAAATACTAAAGGAAGAATAAATAAAACGGAGGTTCGAGGAAGTTACTAATGATAAAATTAGACAGTGGAGACTTGAATGCCGTGAGGAACAAGATATAGAAAACCACTGGCTTAATCTAAAAAAAAAAAAAATTAGTGACCACGGGAGAAGTAATCATTGGTTTGAAGAAGAGACATGAGCGAGATGAGTGGTTTGATAAGGAGTGTGAAGAGGCAACTGAATTCAAAAACAATACATACAAATTAATGATCCAAAAGAAATGCACTAAGGCTGTTCAAGAGGAATACAGGAAAGCCAGGCGGATGGAAAAGGAGATTCATAGAGAAAAAAAGAGGGAGTAGGCCTATATGATGAGACAGATAAAAAAGATAGAGGAATATAAGAGTAAAAGGCTGAGCCGAGATATGTACAGGAAGGTGAATGATATGAGACAGGAATTTCAGCCTAGAACAAATGCCTGTAGGGATAATAATGGTGACCTTGTGAGTGATACTGCTGGCGTAATCGGGAGATGACAGAACACTTCGAAGAGTTGCTAGGCTCAGTTAGGGAGGCTTCGATGGAGGCATCTGAGGATGAAGAGGAAGCAGGAGATTTCGAGGATGATAGAGAGGAGTTGGTGCCATCTTATGACGAGGTGTATGAAGCTCTAGAAAAGCTTAAAAATAACAAGGCAGCAGGTTCCGATGGTTTACCAGTGGAACTATTAAAGAGCGCAGGAGGAGATTTCATAAAGGAATTTACCCATCTCATAGAGCGAATATGGCTAGAGGAGGTAATGCCTGATGAGTGGAACAATGGGGTGGTGTGTTTAATACATAAAAAGGGTGATCCGCTCATATGTAAAAATTATAGGGGCATCTCTCTACTTAATACAGCATATAAGGTATTGTCCAACATCATATTTTCTAGGCTGCTTCTCTACGCTGAGGAAAACATAAAAGATTATCAATGTGGATTCACTAGGAATAAGTCAACAACAGAGCAAATATTTACACTAAGGCAAATCTTGGAAAAAACGTTGGAATATAGAGTGGCCAATCTCTTTGTGGATTTCCAGTCGCCATATGATTCAATCAACCGGAAAATCTATATAGAGTTATGAAGGAGTTGAATATACTGTACCATCTAAGTTGGTGCGTATAAGTTGGAGTAGTGTGAAATTCTAAGTGCCAAATCAGAATACAATCAAATCTATCTAACTCCTTAAAAACATTGAATGGGCTGAAACAAGGAGATGCCTTAGCATGTCTGTTGTTCAACATAGCTCTAGAAAAGGTCATCAGGGATTCAGGAATTCAAACTAACGGACACATATTTCACAAGGAGGTACAGCTTCTGGCATATGCCGATGACATTGACGTCATAAGTAGGTATGAATCTGGCTTAAAGGAAGCCTTTCAGGAACTGGAGTACTGGGCTTGGTTATAAACCAAAGTAAAACCAAATATATGGTTGTAGCTGCCCTGTCCCTGCGCATTAATGATTATGAATTTGAAAAAATTCAAGGCTTTCCATACCTCGGGTCATATGTGGGCTCTGGAAATGACTCCTCTAGAGACATTGAAAAACGGATATTATCTGCTAATAGGTGTTACTACGGACTGGTGAAACATTTTAAGTCAAAATTAATAAGTAAAGACCAAAAGCCAGTCTATACAAGACCTTGATCAAACCAGACCTGATGTATGGCTCGAAATGCTGGGTGCTAAAAAAACTAGATGAGCAGAAACTATCCGTGTTTGAGAGGAAGGTACTGAGGAGAATCTATGGCCCTGTGAAGGAAAACGACATTTGGAGGCGACTGCATAATCGAGAGTTGTACGAAAGGTTTAAAGATCTTCCGATCGTGCAACTCATACAAATTAACAGATTGAGTTGGGCTGGACATGTGCAGAGAATGGCGGAGGATAGAATCCCCCCCAAAAAATATGAATTATTTGCCGATGGGAAGGAGAAGGAAAGGAAGACCGCGTACAAGATGGCTGGACCAGGTTGGTAAGGAGGCAGTGAGGCTGGGTGCAGCAAACTGGTGGACATTGGCCGGGAGTAGAGACCAGTGGGGAAGATTTCTTTTGGAGGCCAGGGCCCGGACTGGGCTGTAGCGCCGAGGATGTATGTAACGGACACGTCATGGACAACGAAATTCAAGAAAATAATAAAGTAATAATGACATTTGAAATAGTTACACGAAGACTTTTTTAAGTATTACCAAATATTAAAAAGACACCCGCATGTAACATGTCACAGTAAAAGGTGGAAGGTGGAAGGAAAGGTTAAATAATCCTGAAGTAGCGTTTTATCAGATGTTTCAAAAAGATAACGATATCAGCACAATGGAAACTCTGCAGTACAGTGATCCTAGTGCACAAAACGGGAATAATTGTGATTCGAAAAACTAGAGGCCGATTACATTACTTTAATTTCTATAAAATGGTGAGGTCAGATTACACAATACTCACTAATAGACTTAACTGAGCTCTTAATCGTCAGCAGTACCTGCTGAAGCATGATTTAGAAGCATCTACAGCACAATAGGTCATCTGCAAGCAATAAATTATCTTCGTCGGCGCTGGAATGAACATAGAAAGCAGTTTTGTATAGCATTTTCTGAATAAAATATATCTTTTACTGCAATCTGTCTAAAAGCTATAATGAGGTAATATTTTATAGAATAAAAGATAGAAACACATTGGAAGGTTCCTAAATAAACATATGTACGTGTGTGTGTTACGGTAATCGAAAATAATTTTCTGGAACTATATATATATATATATATATATATATTATGCAACGATACGTTTAGCATAAGTCTATGTATCAACCCCTGACTGAGGTATGATAACATACGAACGCACGTATTAGATGTATAAGATGTAAATAATAAAAATAATGTAATAATTAAGCGTTATGTATAAGAGATTATAAAAGAAATAAACGTAGTATTTAATTTTAAATAAATAAATATTGTAAGTGAGCCTGCATATGGAATTAAAAGATTCGTTGGTTTTTAATCGTAGCGAAGGGGAGAAACCAACACGCGCCGACCGGCAGAGGTGACGTCATAATGACAGGCAGCCGCTTGTGTATCAGTCTGCGTGTGTGTGCTAGTGTACATGTGTAAACGAAAGACAGGTTGAATTATGCAAACGAGGGTGGAAGATTTTACACAGTTTTTTTAAATACTGAACGAAAACCAGAAGTCACACGAATCAGCGACATATGTAAAAACATAGCTAGCGCCTGGCGCTATCATTGAAGACTAATTGGTCAATGATCGTGGGAACCGTTCAGCCACCGTGTGAAATTTTGCCATAACTGCCATAATTTACACACCTTAACATTCATAATTTGCATAAACTAAGTTTAATAACATACCTAACGATTGGTGAAATAATATTTATAAAAAAGTGTGCGCTTCATAGAAAGACGCGTAGGTTGAAAGTAGCAATTAAATCGACGCGCGGACCTGTTCAATGTTGTCCTAACAGTTTCCAACAGGAATGGAATGACGGCAGCAGTATAAAACCCCAGCGAGCGACACACTCTTTCTCAGATGAACTACGTGAAATCCGCGCATCTCGCAACCGCGAATTTTACAAAGTCAAGTAATGTTTTTAAACAGTAGTACATAACTAGAAGTGCGATGTAACCGGCACTACGTCGGTGAGAGTAATAGTGAAACACGATTATTTTAAAAAAGACTATAATATCGCAATCTACGAGAAGTTGTAACGTAAATGAACTTCAAGAAGTAACATAGAACTTCAAGACATCTACAGGGGACAAGACAAGAAGATGAGAGGAACCAGAGCAGAATACGAGAGGACGCAGGGACAGCCACATGCAGCTACATCCAGCCGTACATCATCACGACCAGAGGTCCACGTCAGAACTCAGCATCCAGTAGACGGAGAGAGGAATTTCAACGACGTAGAGACAGAGAAGGTGATACCGAAGAGGATCAACAAACTTGAGGGTCCATATGACGGTAACGACAAAGTTAAATGGTTGCAGAAAAATGCAGGTGAAGTCGGACATTTATTTAATATTATAAATGACCCTGAGGTCTATTGAAGGAAGCTCTAGATTCCATATACAAGTTTACAAAAACATTAGTATATTTTATTTTCCAGAATGAGTAATAAATAAGTTAAAAGAATAATTGAACAGACTATATAAGTTAAAGTTATGAATCTCATAAATCAGTGGTCGATATAGCACCATATTTTATTATATTTTATATTTTATTAGAGATTTAAATTGATGATTTTTAATTAATTGAGACATTAATAAGATAATTAATAAAAGTAATAAAATGTTCTCTATTAGTAATTTTTAATAATTGTTTAATTAATTAATGTTTTATTAAGTGGTATATAATAAAAACCACACTTGCAAAGACAAGATAAATAGTCAATTTCAGACCTGTAAATCACGTATTATATTAATATGTGTTATGTATTATATGTCCGTGTAAATATTTCAGGTCATATATGTTTTATGTTTGTGTATAATATGTCTTAGAATATAAGAGGTAAGATTATAAACACGTTATAATTACATTATATTCATATCGAATATAAGAGTTCAAATAGTAATTAACCCACAAAAAATAATAATTAATATGATAATTTGAATTTTTTAAATAATAAATCAAATGAATATGAGTTTATTAACACAGTCGTACTAATTTCACAACCAGTACTAAATCCTCTGTACTGTTTACTTGTATTAAATTGTATAACGATATTCACGTGCTTATCCACACTCAATCAACGACCAAAGCCTGCGACCCAGCCGGGGAACATCAAGGTAAATACTGCAGAAGAAGAGTATCCCTTCGAGACGTGGGTAAGTGCGCACAAATGAGTAAGAGCATATGTGCAAAAGTAAGTGTCTAAAAATAACGTTGTATAATAATTGTCGCTGTCAACGTGGGGCTCGGTATATGTATAAAGTCACGATCTTGGAAACGTTGTATAATAATTGGCGCTCCAAGATCGTGGGGCTCGGCAAACACAAATAAATTTATATATGTTAATTATTGTTGTGTCATAATTAATGGCGTTTCAAATGTGTTGCTAAGTATATGTTAATTATCATTGCAAGTAAATGGCGCCCAGAATATAAATAAAACCCAGAATATAAAGAATATAAATAAAGCACAGAATTTAAATAAAGTCTAATAAATAATTAGCACAAATATTGTATAAAGAAGTAAGAGTCAATTCATGTAATAAATAATATTACAAATTGTTAAATTAAGTACAGAGAAAAAAAGAGTTGTAAAATTAATACTGATAAATAAAATAAATTTTAAATGAAGAAATATAGAGTCACGGTGGACCAATAATTAAAAATATAATTCATATAACGAATCAGGACACCGTAGTCTACAATGTCGAAGCCACAAACAATGGACTTCGAAACGATGTTTAAACGACTTCAAGAAGAGTTGAAAACGAATAGTGAAAAATTAGAAAGTAAATTAGAGAGTAGCAATGCAGAAATTAAAACTCAATTAGAAAGTAGCAATGAAAAATTAGAAAGATTAGAAGATAGTAATACGAGGTTAGAAACTAAGATTGATAGTAATAATACGAGATTAGAAACTCAAATAGAAGATAGTCGTAATAGATTAGAAATCATTATTGAAGAAGTGAAAACTCAGTTAGAAAGTAATATAGAACTCGACAGTAATACCTTGAAAACAGAGCTTACTGCACGCGTTGAAGCCGTCGAACATCGTGTTCAACAGTCACTTAATGAACAAGCTGTAAAGATCGATAGCAAATTCAAAGAACAGCGTGAATATACAACACGTGAAACAAAAGAACACATTCGACAACTGGCTGAACAGTGGAATGAAAAATTTAAAATTACGAAGCAGGAGCAAGATCTCAGTCACAAAGACTTAAATGAGCGCATCCTGGACAACAACAACAGAACAAAGGAACTCACTGTGAGGACCGAAACAGTAAAAATAGCTGTGAAGGAGGTCACGAGAAAAACTACTCACCACTCCATGGAAATTAACAATATGAAAGATGGACTACAAGAGGAGGTAGAAAAACTACGAGCGGAAGTCAAGAGACGACCAAGTGCTATAATGATGTGTGCTGCAAAGGTAGACGATCGAGAAAAGATCAGTTTTAAAGGTAATAAATGGGAGAACCCATAGAATTTTTACAGAAGTGTGAACGAGAAATGGCAACAATAGGAAGCAACCTAAGCGACAGAGACCGTATAGATTTTGTAAGTCGACATTTCCAGGAAACAGCATCCCAATGGTATACGATTGTTCGGGACCAAACAGAAACTTATGAACAGTTCAAGGCATCCTTCGAAAATCGGTACTGGAATATACATACCCAGAGAGAGGTACGAGACCAGCTGGAGTATGGGCGGTATTACGTCAACAGCAAACGTTCCATGGAAGACTACATAATACAACTCGTCGAACGGTGTAAGCATCTTAGACCAAGTTTCACGGAGCACGAATTAGTATTAAAACTAAGTTATCATTTTGACAGACACATTAGACTTGCCGTATATACCGAAGGAGTTAAAACCATTGAGGAACTTCTTATCCTTGTAACGCAATCATCACAATTTGTTAATAAAGAGTACGAAAGGAGAGACAACCGGCCGCAGCAGCAGCAGTACTCTACACAAAATCCAATACACCACAAATCGCCGCAGTTCGAGAAGAAAGAAGATAAGTGGGGGGGAATATAAACAACCCTTTGAAAAAAGTAACCCGACTCCAAATAAAGGAGCGTACGCACATCCAGGTACGTCGAAAAAATGCATAAAACCATACAATATAAATGTACATAACATTAATACAAATAATAATCATAATAATAATAAAAATAATTATGAAAATAAAATTGTGCAACAGCCGACACGCCCGTCAACGTCTAAAGAGGAAGGGGGTGATCATAGAACAATTGACAAGAGAACTGTATGACTACAGAAGGGTAACCAAGCGCCAGCACGGACAGGTTTGAAAACGACCTGCACACACTTGATCTGCGTAACACACTAAACAATACACAACAGGAAAGAATGTTGTCTAACACCTATTGTCCTACAGAAGGGGGAACAATAAATAATATAAATAAGTGTAACGATGTTAAAATATTAAATATTACATATCAAACGGATGATAGAGTTAAATATTTGTTAAACAATATAGCAAATGAACAAAATAAAGATCTTCAAATAAGTCACATGAAGTTATCAACATTATCTAGTAGATATACAATAAAAAATAGTATATTGTACAAACTCGTCAATTATGATTGGAAAATAGTCCTATCACCAGAGATGCTAAAAACACTAATTATACCATGT
Organism: Magicicada septendecula; assembly: GCA_034769895.1. Classification (NCBI taxonomy): domain Eukaryota; kingdom Metazoa; phylum Arthropoda; class Insecta; order Hemiptera; family Cicadidae; genus Magicicada; species Magicicada septendecula. Next base: position 1,086,433,891 of record CM068367.1, on the reverse strand, counting down.
CATCAAAGTTTAGCACATGTATCTGCTTTAAAATGTCATTTCGCTTTGAAGGAAGACTTCATTTTGAATAATATGTTTAGATGAATAAAAGCAATCTTAAAAGGATGCTACGAATGTCAAACAGCACGACATCCGAATCTTCACACCTACGTAGATATGCAAAATATCAAGAAACAGGAAAAGGGAGAATTAGTAGCAGTAGACTTCCTGGGCCCATTTCCGAGAGCTATTCACGGGGGTACAAAACAGATACTTGTATGTATAGATGTGTTCACCAAGGCAGTTCGACTCTACTTCCGGTTTTTGTTTCTGGTGAAGTACATGTGTGTTGGTTGGTTGTTATTGTGGCTTCTGGTATTTTAAATTGGTTTTATTGTGTGTGATTGTGGTGTATGTATTTAGTATTTTGTGTATTTTCGATGTTGAGTGCTTTGAAAATTGTGTCATGTTTTGTATTGATTTGTATTTGTTCATATCAGTTTTGTTTGTATATTTGTTAATTTTCCCAAATGTTCATTATGGTGCCTTTGAGTGGTATGTGTTTTATTAGTGTCATGTTGGTTATGTTTGGGAATTCATATCCAGTGTTTACTGCATGTGTGGCCAAATTAGATTTGTATATTTCTGGTTTTTTGTATGCGTTTAAGTGTTCAAAATAACGTTTTTTCAGTTGTTTTTTTGTTTGTCCTATGTAACATTTATTGCAATCTTGGCATTCAATTTTGTATATACCATTGGTTGTTGTAATATCTTTGTTGTGTGGGTTATTCAGTTTTTGTAGATTATTTTTGTTAGTTTTGTTTGCTATTTTAATGTCTGTGTTCTTAAACAGTTTTGTTAGCTTTGTCATTTTATTATTTATGTATGTGAATGTGGCCCATTTTTTATTCTTGTTATTATTTTTGTTTTGTTCATTTTGATTAATTCTTAATTGTTCAGTTTTTATTTTATATTTGATTTTGTTTTCTATTTTGTTTACAGTGTTTATATTATATCCATTTTCACAAGCAATTTGGTATATTATATTTCTTTCTTTGTCTGTTTCTTGTTTGTTAAGGAGTATTTTGTACATTCTGTTAAATAGTGAATAGAATGCTGCCATTTTATGTTGTGGTGGGTGGTCAGAATGGTTAGGTATAATGATGTTAGTGAAGTTGGTTTTCTGTATATTGCATATTGTAGACGGTTATTGTATCTTCTGATGGTCATGTCTAAATAGTTGATTGTGTTGTGACTTTTATTTTCTTCTGTGAAATTGTATTTTTGGATGTACCAAGAAGGATTGGCAATGGGATCTCCATTATCTAGCATCATACCAGAAATATTCTTACAACATATAGATACCAAAATACAAAATATTATAAAATCCTTTGATCCAAATGGAATTTGTATAAGATATGTAGATGATGGGCTATATATATCAAGTAACAAAAAGACAAATGCAGATAACATATTAAAACAAATCAATAACATACATCCAAATGTACAAATGAATACATCTGTGTTCGTCTCAAAACATTTGAAAATGCTGACTGCTGCTTCAACTTTTTTTCTTTTGGTGCCTATTGTTATTTGTTTTTGTTAAATAATCACAGTGGATGTATGAATAAGGATACATCAGCTTTAAATGTGCTAAATCCGTAACTGACCTCTAAACTTATCACGTCGTGTGATGGAAACAAACGACTAATGTATAACCTACTAATAAAAATTACAACCTAAACTAAAGCTGAACACACGTAAATCATAGACTAGTAATCACAAAATTAATTACAAACAAATCGATAATTTTAATTTCCGTACATGTCGCATGTATCTTGACAAAACATGAAAAGCAAAAACAAAATATGTTTATCAGATTTGTATATTTTCACAGCTGTTCATTAATTTTTAAAAGATAACGTTACATAATAATTTATTTACTTCGTACAACAGGACACAAGCGAAGGCTACAGGACATGCCTTTGTAATTCCCGCATAAAATGTAAAAAAATCGTGAAAAACTTTATTAACCGTATAGTCATGATTTTGCAGTTCTCTTTGGCCGAAGGCGCAGGAAAGTCAAAATTGCTCTACAGCTGTTCGTAAACAACTTTCCTAATCCAAATCAAACCGACAAAATTTCGCACAATCACAGTCAAATTGACTGTAGCTCTAAAACATATGTTTCACAACATAGAACGTGTTGTAAACCTCACACATTATAAATTTCTTTTTCATTATATAGTTCTTTTAATCAAGCCTTCCGACTAATATTTAGTTCTACTAATAATTAAACAAATGTAGAGAAATAAAAAGAACTTTTTATTAAAGCATATATTTAATGGGTCCACTATTTGAAACATCTGCATACACTGAACTAAAAAAAAAAAATTATACTTGGTTATTGTTATAAATTTGCCTATTAAGGCCTATTAAGGGAATGGATGTTGCAACTGACTTTTAAATAAAATTTAGGGAAAAAAGATTTTCACGCAAGAATGCAGTCTTTGAAGAACAGTCATTTAGTAAATTAACAACGAGGAACAAAATAACATATTTCAACCCTAAAAAATATAATGGAGTTTAACTGAACACAATATTAGAGTTGCAGAATCATTTAAGGCAGTATCATAAAATATTGACTGTGTCTCTGCAAAGAATTTAGCATTAACCATAGGTTCAGATGTAATTTTTAAAAACAGAGTACGTCACTCAGTTTATTCACATAATAAAATATTGTTCTAAACGGTATCTAAAAAATGGTGTAACACTAGGGAAATTTCACGTGATATTGCAAAAATATTATCACAGAAATATGAAAGTAATAAAAAAATGAAAGCGTTTGACAGGGTGAATCGGAGCAAACTATGAACAATAATGGCAAGAAAAAGGATCCCACAACATATAGTTAGACCTATACGGAGTCTTTACGTAGGGAATAAAATTTAAATTGAAGCAGGGAAACCGAGAACAGCTCTTAGGCCTGATCAATTGGGGAGTACAACAAGGGTGTCCACTATCACTTTCTCTTTTTAATTTATACATTGACGATGTCATACAAAATTGGCAAATGTGTCCTCTGGAGAAATTTATGATTGGCCACTCTGCAACTGACACTTTGTTGTTTGCGGACGACCAGGGTATTCTGTCGGACTCGGAAAACGGGTTGCAGATGGGTATACATTTATTAAATGGAATCTGCAAAGACTCTGGATTACAAACATCCACACTTAAGACCAAGGTAATGGCTTTTCGTGGAACACATCCCGTACGGGAAAAAATTATTATGGATGATACTGCCCTAGAACAAGTTAGCAATTTTGAATACCTCGGCTACAGTGTCTTTTTTAATACAAGCAACGACGTTGTGAATAAGTTGCATACGTTCAACCTTATGTGCGGGACCATCAGGCAAACTCTTAAGTCAGCAAGTAAAGAAACACGCCTGAAATTATAAAAGGTGACGGCCCTTCCCACACTTCTTATGAGTATGAGAATTGGACTTAACGAAAGGCCAGGGCAGTCCTATCCAAGCGGATGAAATGAGATTTCTCAGGCACTTGGCAGGGTATACTCTCCATGATAATAAAATAAACACAGATATACGGCAGGAAATGAATATTATGAGTGTACTCGACAGGATTGCCCAGTGTCGGCTGAATTGGTGAGAACATCTTTGCCGAATGGATGACTGCCGCATTCCTAAACAACTATGGAACTATAGGCCGATGGGACGGAGAGGTGTGGGATGTCTGAGGAAGCGCTGGAGTGACCAGCTCTGGCTCTTTTACAATCAATTTGACACATGAATAAACACGAGGAAATATTATTTCTGTTTCTAATCAAAAAGGAATCAGAAAGGTTCGTTTCATTTTGTATACATAACTGAATATGTAAGCCTATACGTATTTCAGTGAGTGATACTGTTATTGCTTGAACACATTTATATATATATATATATATATATATATATATATAAAAAGGATAGTTCTATTTATATAATTCTCTTAATGATATAAACATTATTCTTGTATAAGAATTTATACAAGTACTTTTGAATTTGGAATACTTGTACTTTGGATTTTAAACATATTCGTATTGGCTTTTTTTCAATAAAATTAGCCTGATTTATTAACTATATGCACAAAAGAATTCACTAAATAATTATTGATCAATTATACAGATTTGATTGTTCATTACTTAAGTTAATTATGTTTAAAGTTTATAAAAAACGAATTTCTCTGTCAATTGAGTTTACATTAGTTTTTTTTTTTGCTTTCTAAGTAAGATGTGGTCCGAAGAAAGTCCTCGGTTCTGATCCTACGAGCATGTTCCCAGAAGAAACACTCTTGTCAGTCCTGAAGCTAGAAACCCCAGTACTCCTCACTCAGGATCGTCTACGAGTTTCTTCGGATGGTGACAGAAGCACGCAGACACACGACTCCGCCGAATAACTCTATCAGGATGAACACGTGACAGCGGCGTACGCGTGATTCCGAACCAAGCTAGACTGACGGCATCGTGCGTCTTCCGATATCAGTTGCGTCTACGGATCTCCATGGCTTGGTTTAAATTTAAGTTATTCTACTGGAAGAGTCTGTTTACACTTTCTAGAAAGGTCCCCTGAACCACGTGCTTCCTAAAGCTTATTTCCAGTTCTCGTCTTTTACAGTTTATCTGTGGAGTTATTTAGAATGATGTGTCTTAATTCAACTGGACAATCTGTCTACAAAGAGTTCCATTTCATGAACTGAATTCTCGCCGCACGGAGTTCTACTTAACCCGTACCTGCACTCAGATTCAGTGCCATAACTCTATTCATTCTACGTTTAATTCTAAATCCTTAATGTTATTAACAGCCTGGTCCTAAATCATGCATTTTATTTTGGCCGGATTCTCGTTATGGCCCTAAATAAACTGGGTATTGTTCACACGAACGATGCGGTCTGCCTGTCGTAGTCGTATACACATATAATCCACATTCTCTTTATTGGAATTAGTATAAATTCTCATAATTATAATGTAATAGTATAGTTGAAAAGGTTACAGTGTGCACCTTAAAATATTTTGTTATAAATTGGATATTACGTTTTGGGGGGAAGTGTACCTCAATCCACAACAGTAATGTTTTAGTGTGTTAGTGTACAGACTTGCAGGGTACAGTTGGAAACAATATTCTGAAGTGTTATTGGCGTAGTTATTTACTACTCGTTCGGAGAAGGCTGGTCTTTACACAATACAGTAATTTCACTTGCATATTTATCTGTTCACGTTTTCATATAAATTGTAATTAAATTTTTTGTTTACTTCCAGTGCCCAGTTTTCCTCACGTATAACATAATTTAATCCATGCTCTCGGGTTTGTTGTCCTTTTTCTTTGCACTGACGGTAACACAGCGTACAGAACGGACGCAGTTTATTTAATTTACTTCCAACTGATCCACTTTATTTTACATTAAACAAAGAGTTTTATTACATTCATTTGGAGACGTACATATGATACAGGCTGCGTCTGAACCTGGACATGTTAGCCGTGAACCGTAACCTACCATTCGTGACACATACATACATATTCAAGACATTTATTATCACAAATACCAAATTGATAATTAAAAAAAAATTATAATTACATTAATTAAGAATTTGTGAAAACAAATTAATGCTATTCTGTGTCTAAATATGACTATAATTATGATTGCATTAACAGTTTGCTTAGACAATATAAGCGTATGTACCGAACGTATATCTCGTAATTCTTGTTCTGAAGTTTTTGTTTCCAGGAAGCCAATTAAGAAAATTTTACACTATATTCGCATTCGGTGCTCGTTAAAGGCTACAGTAGTGTGCTTTCGTTATACGTAACACGACGATTCAGATCTTTGTAAAATATGGGCGTGTTTATTACGGAATATGACAGTAATGTGGCAGTTTGGAAACAAAATTAAGTGTGTTAACAGGCGGTTACAAACAGGCTAACTAACGATCCCAAGTACGGACAGTCTAAATTACCTTGTTTGAAACACAAAACTCAATGCGTCTCGTAAAAACGAGCCCCTCGTGAACACATTCAATACCCTCATTCGTACTTGTAAAAACAACAAAACCTAACCAATAAATCCCAACAGAGCCAGTGGGAAAACAACATTGAAATGTTTTATTTGTAATGGCGAAGGGGTTGAAACAGATGAAACAAAATCGCTCGAAGGACAGAAAAATCTGTGTCCTATGTTGATTTGTTAGTACACAACGGACACTGGTAGCACGCTAGATTAGGCAGGATAGTATAATGAAAGGCTCACAATAAGCAGGTGCAGGCGCTCAGACCGCCGCGTCCAATCGATCCCAACTCGCCAATCCTATTACATACCACTGCTCTCGTTTCTAACGTTTATAAAAGTATATTCAACCTTCACTCTGTGTTAAACGTCATTCCCACTTCAAATAAGTATAATTTTCTGTTAACTGTTACTCCCTGGGATACTAATAATTTAATTTGTATTTTATATAAGTAAAATTACATTTGCATAAGACAAATATAGAAGAACTAGCTGGATACCCGTGCTTCGCTACGGTGATTATCAGGAAAAAAAAACAGAATGTAAAATCAGAAAATAGAAATAGGTTATTTGTGAAGCTTAGATACCGGTATTTCGAAACTAAGAGAAACTATTTAAGCTATTTAAGCTTGATCAATTTGAAGATGATCAAGCTTGAATACGATCAATTTGATCAAACTTGATCAATCAACTATTAAAGCTTGGAAATTAATGATTTGTTAAAAATGACGCTCTATTATTTAGTTAGAGAGGGTAAGCTAAGTTTCTGTTAGAGATTAAGACAGTCCTTTATTGTAAGTCTAACAACAATAAAATAGATGGGCTTTTTGGTCTACGTAGTTTTGGTTACGTAGCTAATAACTTGCTTAGCATACACTTTAAGTTGCTCCCTCAGATCAAGTGCTCAGAACCTCCCTGTAAACAACATTCCTGGTTTTGCTCTCTGGCTGGAGGATGACCAGGCTGTCAGGTGAACTGACTCTGGAGAACGCCACGTACAATTGGCCATGGGAGAAACAGTCACTCCTCAGATCCACACAAGCCACTATCAAACTCTGCCCCTGTGCCTTATTGATGGTCATGGCGTAGCACACCTTAACGGGAAAATACAGACGTTTGAACTGAAAGTGGTAGTCTGATGGGATCAGAGGAATTCGTGGGATGATGACGGTTTATCCCTTACCGACGCCTGTGAAAACCGTGGCTTCGATGACATGTTTGTGCAGAAGCCTAGTGCCATTGCACAGTTTCGGAGGGTTTAGATTGCGCAACAGCATGATTGGAGCGCCAACCTTGAGGTAGAGGACGTGACGTGGTACTACTGGTGGGTCGAGAGTACGCAAGAACTCCACAGCGTAATGTACAGCTTCATCGACCTCCACCACAGAGTCCACAGACTCATACCTCATATGCTCAGTCGGCAGCTTCTCTAACAGAAAGTTGTTGATGGTGTTGGCTGAGTTGTTTGTTGGAGTGAGAATAGCTCTTTCCCTCAGCCATGAAGTGCAATCCTCTCTAGCCTGATGAATGTTGGGGTATATTCTGTCACTGAAGCTGGTCAGATCTCCCACAACATCGCAAAGGAATATTTATTCTTCCCTCCTCTTCAAAAATCTTGCCATCACCAATATCAAGCAACAAGTTAGGAAACTCCTCTGCCCACAAGTCACGTTGGAGGTGGACACGCATGTTAACTCTCAAGGACAGGACTTTGACATTAGGCCATAAGAGAGATGACTTGAGACAGGCCTTGACTTCATCTGCACGTGTTCCCCGTGGCACAACAGGCAAGGTCTGTCTGAAGTCACCAGCCAAAAGCACCGTAACTCCACCCACAAGGCGGTTGCGGCCCCTAATGTCCTGGAGCGTCATGTTCAGAGCCTCAATACCTCCCTTGTGGGCCATGGTGCACTCATCCCACACAATAACTTTGGCTTCTCGAAGCACCTGAGCCATGTTACTCTGCTTAGAGATGTTACAAAGTGCAGACTCAGAATGATTCAGGTTGAGAGGTAACTTGAAGGCAGAGTGAGCCGTCCTGCCTGTTCAAGGTAGCTGTAATTCTTGAGGAAGCAACGGCACCGGCGATGTTCCTTTCGCGCGTAATTGTGGCTAGCAACAGATTGATCAAGAACGTTTTGCCAGTGCCACCAGGAGCGTCAAGAACGAACAACTGCCCAGAATCAGAAGCAATGATGTGCATGATTTCATCGTAGGCTTTCCTCTGTTCTTGATTTAATTTTGTAACATTTACAGCAACTGTTTCGGACAGCTGAACGGTATCATAAGACAGTTCCCTCAGGTGTTCACGGTTGGCGACAACGGCTGCTTGCTCTGGTGAAGGTGGTGGAAAAAAGTACTGCAGGAAAGATACAACTAAAAAAGCGGCATTATCAGTGTTGCGGTTTTCGCGATTTTTCGCGGATAGGCGTTAAAGCTTTCAAAACTCATTTTTAGTGAGCACCCAGAAGCCAAGAGGAATATATGTGCCGAACTTAAAATTCAAAATAAACCCTCAACGACACATAGCAAGGAATAGAGGGACAGGGTAAACTCTTTCGCGATTATTTTCGCGCCTCCATGTGGTTATAGGTTAAATGAAAAAAATATTGTTTTAGTAACTTCCCAAAAGCCTAAAGAAAAGTATAAAAATAAACATCAGACTTTCAGGAAGCGTACAGTTGAAAAAAGCTGCATTATAGGTGTCATGGTTTTTAGCGGTTTTTTCGCGGTTAGGCGTTAAAGTTTAAAAAACAGTTTCTTAGCGAGCACCTAGAAGCCAAGAGGAACATACGTGCCATATTTCAAGTTTGTAGGCTTTATAGTTATGGAGATCTCGTTATGAGTGAGTGTATGAATGAGCGAGTGGTATTTGGCTTTTATATATATAGATAGATAAAGTCGTATGTCTATACACACATACGTAAAGCAAACACTTAAATCGTTTTCAGTAAATTTAGACTAAACAACTAATAACACATGGGCAAAAGGACGTATTATCTGAAGAATTCTTCACGCATACAGCCTAAAACAAAAATATGCCGACATTCTGATTCGTGGGCATAACTGCAACGTGGCAAACAGATTGAAATCGCCGTCTCTTTGGAAGGTTAACGAAAAACACCGCCTTGAACATACAGTATTACAACGCGAAACAACACACTGCACACTAGATATTTTATATATCGTTCGGTTTTCAGAGAAGTTTTTGTTTAGGGATGACTGAACAAACGTTACTAGGTTTGCAGTTTATACGTTACACATTATAACACGGAAAATAATTTCAAAATGTTGTGTCTCGAAAATATGTCTACGACTCGAAGATTAGGCCTGTAGCTTACGTTGTTAGTGTGTAGGCCTATAATGTCTCATACGGTGGCCGGTACTATCGATATTGGTTAGGTGTATCTGAGTTGCTCATAAGCTCAAGTAAATGGCGCTCTTTTTTTTTCCAGAGTCGAAATTCTATTTAACAACGTTTCTGCAGTAGTTTCCAATTGTTTTATTAACAACATGCTTGATAATTTGAAGCGTTCAATAAGAATTCCTCTATTTTTTTATATCCTAAAATAATTTTAGTGTAAACTTATGGTAGCTAAAAATACACTCATTTCCTCGTTTCAAACACGGTGCACGGGGACATTTATTGTGTTCTTCACAGATTTTTCGGAAAGTTTCTGGAAGAACCAAATTCTTCGATCGCTTAGTTAACAGCTTGAAAAAAGCTGCCACTGAAAACCTTCAAACGTCAAAACAACCTTTATCAACGCCTTTGTCTTTTATTCTGTCTATTTCTATTGCTACTTCAATCTACTCAAATTTTATTTTCCGCATAATTGAAAGATTTAAGTACGTGTAAATGCTAGTGGTTTATTGTTATTGTATTGTAACGTAAGCTGTATTTTACAAAATGCGGTGATGAAATACGTACTATGAAACAAGATAGCTTAGCTTTTAGCTGTGTGGTTACATTCAGGAAAAAACGAAGTGAAGTCTACGTTTTCTTCAAACGAAATCGTTTTCTTGTCTAAATGAAGGATTACAATCAGTCATGGGTAAGCTGAAGAATATAACACACTGACGTTTCTGTGGTACAAACCCGCCAAGTACGAATTTAAGCCTCACTAGTGGTGCACAAATTTTTATTGATCACCTGAATTTCGAAGCCTTATTAGAACATACTCATGTAATTTTGCAGTATCTTCTATATGCAGTTAGGTATATTTGTTTTTGTCAGTGGACGAAATATAAGTGAACGAAAATTTAATACCGGTGTTAAAATCTGTATTTTTGTATAGACTGCTTATTCTGATATGGGTTCAAATAACATTTTTGAACAATGACCAATTGTACAGCACTACTATAAAGCGTTAAATACGTTCCTTTACCTTTGTTCGTTTCTGTAAGGAACAGAATTAATTGGAAAAATAGTGAGCAGTGTGTGAAGAAAGGTACCGCTGGAGAAACAGGGAATATAGCGGTATTCAGCACAATGTAAGCGCGATACAATATCCTGGTGATAACGGTGTAATTTACAGCGCATTTATAGGCTATAAAGATCCGCTCACAAAGGAATATATGTATTTAAAAGAAATTTATACGTTTTATCATAAAGGGAAAGGTGAACGTCTGTATAGTTACACAAATCTTGCGTGTCTTATTAGGTTAAATTATATGTATACACTTTTGACTGTTACGAGAGTACAAGATTTTATCAGATAAGCGAAGCAGTGAATACCATAAACACACGCCCGCGCACGTACTCGCATCATGTGCAATGTATTGTTTGTGCGAGTAGTTTATCTTGCTAAAGAAGGCCATGGATACGTCTTATTTGTTATGCATTCTATTTGTTTATATCTACATAAACTAATGGAACTCTAGCTCTCTGCCTCTCCCCTTTCTCTCTTTACGTTTGACACTGGCGCTGCGGACCTGTATTGTCTGTTACAGGTATGTACACATTTTGTAGTTTCCAACGCATAAAGGATACTGGTGACCATACTTTCTTGTTAATGTACAATTCAGCTGGATAGAACAGAAGATATGGCACGGCCTCTTGTATTAAATCTATGAACTATGACAGGTGTAACCAGTAAGAATCTTATTATTCAGTCAAGTGTTTCAACAAATTAAAAATCAACATAAATTTTTAAATCGCTATAATTGATGTACTTACGTTCTGTTACAGAATAAATATCGTCTAATGAAAAATAAGTTTATTTCTAAAACGTTATAGGCCTATGCTTGAAAACCAAATAATGTTAAAAATATTCTCTTAACGAAACATACTATGAACACTGTATGAACGCAGGGGAATAATTTAAATATTAAAAATACAGATTTGGTTGTCTACAGAATTAAATTAAATTAAATTCTATAATTTAAATATTCTATAGACTAAAATAAATAATTATAATTATAATTAAAATTATATGTATAATTTATAATACCAATTTACACACAAATAATTTATGTAGAATATCTGCCCTCCAAATATCAAACTAATCCATAATCTTTAAATAAACATTAATATGACACATTTGAAGAACGATTGGAAGACGAGTTCCGTAGCTGGAGAATCATCGTGTCGGTTCATCATGGTCTGATGTTCTACCGATTGGGAGGTCCCGTACACCTTTGTCATGTCTCCAATTGCTCATTTTCCAGGCCTGATATTAGGTTTATTATACTTTTCTCTCATAAAGTCATCTATTATTATTAATCTCGTCCCTCCTCTTCCCCCATCACTGTGGCCTCAATGATAGTCGTTAAAATTCCTTTTCCTCGTATAACATGTGTTAATTTGTCTTCCCCTTTAGGATTACAAAGTAAAAGTGTTCAGATATCGTTGCTCAGAACCTCCTCATTACCGACTCTGTCATCCCATTTTACCCTCTCCATTTTTCTCCATGCCACATCGCAAAAGCCTTAATACTAACTTCTCTTTTTGTTAAAATGCATGTTTTGCAAGCTTATAACAGAAAGTCGCACGGTAGCATTTCCTCACCATCTTCATCATTTACAAACCATTCTTTGCAAAATAGGCTCTTCTTATTACTAAAAAATGCTTTAGACATGGGAGTTAATATCTTAATCTGCACTTCGCTCCCCAAAATCTCCGATAGCATACTCCCCAAATACCTGTATTCCCAACTTCCTGGATTTTCCTTCCGTTGTCATGACTGACATGTTCTCACTGTTACTAATTTTTATAACTTTTGTTTTACCTAATTTATTGTCGTCTCATATTTCTACGTTCCTTCTTCCAAACTTCCTTTTTTCTATTTCTTTAGTATCATTAGCTAGAATCACCACACCGTCCACAAATCAGATCGGCCTACAGTTCACTTTTCGCCCTCATATACTTATCCTCTGGACCCCTTCTTATTACTGAAATTATTCGGTTCGGAACTCAACAACATTTTAACCGCATATTATACCGATTGTTCTATGTTCCTTATATTATTTTCTTTGGAATAGGTATTATAACTGTCTTTATATATACTCTGGTCATCAATTTATTTTTATTATACACGTTTACTGTTTCTTCTATAGTCTCCTCATGTAAAGACTTAAAGATTATATTGGTAACATAGGTCGGATGGGTAGAGCATAATTTTTCGTGAAAGCATTGTTAATATTGTGACTAGACACAGACACAGGGAAAGCATCGTTCTCGCTATTACCTTGCGTATTAGGGATTGTTAGAAATTCAGATTTTATAAAATAACGACTAAAAAGCATAAGGATTCTTAAAACGGTAGAAAATTACATAAACGGTGAATTCGGATATTTGTTAAATAGGGTTTACCACAACTACCACCGTGGAGTTTTACCCAATTGATTTTTTGATGAATTTATGCCCCACGCGGATTAGTTATAAGTAAATAAAAACGTGAAAATTATGTTGAAAAAACCTACTGAATAAAATAGCCAGATGGTGCGTCATGTAAGAATGATAGCGAGCTTAACTTAGTGTCCACAGAACTTTTAGAAGAAATCTGACCAAACGTATTATGTTTACGACAATGCAGCTTTAGAGTCACAGCAGACAGCTGAGGTGGGAATTGCAGGAGGATCCAAGGATATAAGAGCAACTTGCGACGCATCATGTTAGCGCCTTAACAAGAAGTTGCTTTTTTCAGGAGATACATTTATTCTGGAATGTTTGCTGCCCATTTCAAGAAACGAGCACTACAAGACTCTCACTGCATATGGTCACGTAATATTGTCATTGCTTAGGCTTACACAAATTTTAGAAAATTAATGGTGGTTCATAGGTTTATGTTCTGTTTGTCACATGCACTGAAAATAGACTAAGTGTATCTGAATAGACCTGAAAACATTCTTGAAAACTATATATCCGTATATATTGAATTAATCTTAATATTTACAAAATTAATTAACATTATACTGCGAAATATGTCTAAAAGTTACGTAAATTTCATACATTGTGAGAACAAGACAATTCAGACAGGATGAAAATAATTTCACTGCAGACAATGAGCAGTCATTTATGTGTGGTTTCCTTAACTTGGACATTTACAAAACATTTTATACAATTTGCATTGCCTGCCAATATTTTTTACTGTTTTAGCCCTAAAATAGCTTTTACTATTTATATAAAATATAACTTATTATATCAACCACTATCTGGGCGGTTAATTATTTTTTATAAGATCTCTTTACCTTATGTTAAGATAATTATTAAGCTAATATCTTATATGTTTATTAATTATTAGCTGATTAATTATTAGCATAATAGTATATTTAAAAAAGTGTATCTTTGACATACACGAAAAGCGAAGATGGTGAAATAATTTAAGATAGATTAATTGTAGGATATTGGATCGTCTGGTGTACAGTAGACAGCAATAAAGAGATAAATGTTCCATGTTTCCACTATAAAAATCCCAACTTTATGTTAATACTCATAAAAAATTAGTTGAATAAACAATTGTTAAATTCTTAAACAGTATGACCAATTCTTCGGGTTCCTCCAAACCATGACCAGTTAACACGAAACCAACAATGTATATTTTTATCTTGTCAATGAAATTTAAATATGCAATGAAAAACCTTAAAAATTTACAGGAATCATTTTATAAGACGCATGTTTAGCCAGATCAGTGAATGAGATCTAAACCTTTTATACACTAGCTATTTTTCCAATCAACAATATAAATAAAAAGTATTTTCCACGGATAAATAATTAATACAAAAAGGAATCAAGTGACGGGAGTTATACTTTAAAACAACCGAACTGAGAGGTCGATTTGATAAAAGTAATGCTCTGCGTTACATTAAGCAGCATGACAGTGTCATACAGTATCAGTTTTGAAAATTCAAGTGAAGGAACCCGACGCGCTGTTGATAAAACTAATTTCTGCCATAGAGAAGAAAGCAAGTAGGCTATATTACTGTTATTAAGTCCGAGTCCGTCCACAATCCCTATAATTCCTTAAACAGTACGCTGCTTTATAAATGTCAATAAATACGCGCTTACCTCAAGTTCCTGTATACCGAGTGCTAGATTTCCATTTTATTATCCATGCGTATCCATAACATAATTCATACGAAATCTTCTCAAACTTTTATTTTCAATAAAATTGTCATGGGTGTCCCTATCTTAATTCTTAGAAGTGTGTAAAATTTATAGCTGACCAAAATGTATAAGTGTTTTTAGATAATATTGATGGTTTCCTCTGACAGATGGAAACAGCAATAAGATTTTAATTCTCAACCACTTACCGCATAACACGTACAATCATAACAAATTTCAATCAAAGGAGCAATGAAAGTGTGATAATCTTCATACAACATGGTAGGAAATAACACAGCGGATTGTGACACTGTAATCACAAGCGCGCGCGAGCGCGCGAGCTCACTTATTTTTCTGCATTTCGAAAATCTGCGGCTTAGTGCACATATATCAGATACTTAATAGTACTTACGTTCTGTGTGTGCGTGCGTGCGTGCGTGCGTGCGTGCGTGCGTGCGTGCGTGTGTGTGTGTGTGTGTTGTATTAGTGCGCGCGTGCCCTCGTAAGCGTAAGGGTGCTTCTGGGGGTGGGGGCAAAGTAACGTGACAGGTGTTTGTGACAGGTGAAGTAATGCCTGCGAAGGGCACAGAGTAACACGATTACAGAGACTGAAAACCAGTGTGCGTTAGTTTAGTGGAATTAATGGTAAGATTTTTGGAAAATTTCACTTGATTTTAGAAAGTGGAGGTGGCAGGAAAATCGTATACTGGACTATTAATTTAGGAAAGTATAGTATCGATTGTAACACCGTCTACTACCTTGAGTTTTCGGCTGCAACTAGAATGCCGGTGAATTAGCAATAGCAATTCAGAAACAAGTAGGCTATAACCCGAGAAATATCACTGCTGATTTTTCTTAAGACACTCACTTCTTAATTACATGTCATGGATTAGGTCATCTAAAGGTGGATCTACGTTTGTCGGCATGACGACATTAAAAAGGAAAAACCTGCTGTAAACTTCAGGTGCTTGTAAAAATTTGATTAGAGATAAAAGTCTGCAAAGGGAACACAGTAACAATGGAGTATACACTTTTGAAACCTGTGTGATGGTTTACGGACTATAAAAACGACTGTTTACTTATTTGATTAAGACATAAACACTTTACAATGCAGCGGGAAGGAATATAAGGACATAACTAAAAAAAAAACAGCTTATCAGGCAATATGCATTCAGAAAAACAAAATAATGTTTAAGATGTCCGGAATATATATATTTTTTCACGACTGAAATTACAGCATTCAGTAAACAGAAATTAAACAAAGTTTTTAACAAAAACGCAATTGGCAAAAACTAATAGGCCTATAACTTCAGAAGGATAACACAGGATGAAAATCCTTGAATGAATAGGACAAACTCAAACGAATGGAAACAGTTAATCTTCTGATATCTCCTTCGGAACAAAAAATTAATATTTTCGTTACGTAAGCAGAGAATTTGCGACACTATAAATTTGTAAGTAAATACAAGTGATCAAACACATAGCGAAAAAAATGTTAAACTGCCTGTATTAATAAAAGAAAACCCGATGAATTTATTAAAATAAAAAATCTTAAATCTGAAATAATTTAGATACAAAGAACATATAAATTTATAAAATTACAAGCGTAAAATACGCAAGCGGGAATGTATTTAATGATGAGTTTATTAAAATATATAAGGTTAATGAAAATACTCATATCGGGGAGCACGGCCTTAATTAACTTGTTCTTTAGTATAGACCTACACACACATATAATTAAAGATCGGTAACTGTACATACCATAGTAAGTTAACTAAAATACGTCAAATTAGTACACGTAAACTGCATGATTCGAGTTGAATTGAAACAAACTGTAATAAAAAAATATATAAAATATTTAAATTCAGAAAAAATTCTGAATAAATATTATGTGTATCATGAAAAGAACTGTTTAATGTTCTTTTTATAGTCCTACGCTAAAAATCAAACGAACAAAAACGATTCTTTAGAAATCAGCTGATAAAAATAATTGTTATGAAACTGAGTATACGGATTATTAGTATTACTGCCGTCTCACAAGTTGGAGGAATTCATTAAGCCAAGCCTTCAGCAACGTAAAAGCTTTTAGTAGAGACAAAAGGAAAACAAAAGTAAAGATTATTAAGAGAAAAGGAGGAATTCTATAACAACATAACCTTGAACTCCACACTCTTCCATCAGTAATAAGTATAAGAAAGACCAAAATCTTAATCGAATAAGATTCTCCAAAACAAGATACGGCTGTATGCTATTATAATGTTTTATTAACGTTAAACAAACAAAAACCTTTGTTTCACTTTCTTTAATGTGGCACATTAGGCATCCTATTATTATAATAATAATTAAGTGACTAAGTGTAAGCATATCTGTGAATTTATTTTCTCACAAGCATTAATTTAATACAAGCATTTTCATAATGGGCTTTTAAATACAGTAACTCCTGTTATGTATTAATATAATTCAAATTAAAAACCTTTTGGAATGTTTATAGCACCTTCTAAATACACGCCATTACATTCGTAACAAACAGTCAATTTATAAAAAATTACATTAGCTGAAATGATATTTAAGTTTATACGATTATGTAAATTTTTATAAGTACTTGCTTAATAAGCCTTATAATATTTGTTATAAGTACTTTAAAGCACTTATCATATGTGTATTCTATGTCCAGTTCTGTGCACGAAGATTTTTTCACTATTGACGTAACTTGACATTTTACGTACACCGACACACGATAATAACTCTAACAATAAATATACATCAGACTTCAAATAACGTTCTTTCATTTTCACAGCTATTAGAAAAGTATACTAGAATGCACACATTATAAACACCATATCAAAGTGGCAAATAAAAATTTATTCACGAAACGTCTAATTGTGGTTTAATAATATTCCTTTTTAATAGTATTAAAGAGGATCGAAAAATGTCCTTAAAAATAAAAACAAGACACAATTTCCTGTCTTCATTAGCTGTAGACTATAGAGTATTGCACGTGATCGTGTAAACTAACGTGGTACTACTAGTAGTAGGCCTAAATTAATAGGTACTTCTAATGTAAGGATAGTGGTACTGTACTAAAAACTACAGATTCGAATTTTCAACCTATAAGTGAGCTGTACGTTCAATTACCGCCAGTTCCAAGTATAAGATCCGGGACTGGTCGAGGTGCAGAATATACTGTACTGACTCACTACACCATGGGTTCGATCCCCACCGCACGAATAATAATATCTGGTTTATAACGGCCATTCTTTTCTGGCATGGCGATGCAAACCCCTGGTAGTAGTATCCCTGATTAGTAATACATCATTACTCAGGCGTTCGGAGCTATCGTTAAAATTTAAGTCACATATACGTGTGAGAGAATCTGTTAACAACACTGACACAACAGGTATATGTAGAGAGATAACGAACCAACCCCAGTACTGACTAGTGGTAGTAATGGCAATCATAACATCCGATCTCAGTACAGTAGGTTATTGGCAAGTATTACATTGAGACAGGTGATAGACACTCTCCCACCAGCTACTGGCTCACCTGTGCAAACTTTAGTTTATCACAATATAATTGTTACAACTAAGAACAATACACAACCAATGCTCGAAGAATAGGCTGTTTAGATTTCGGGAAAGACATGTGTTGAACGTGTACTCTTTTCACTTTATCATACCACGCTGTATAACTTCTAGCGAATCAAGCACAATAATTCTCTTCTAATCACTCAAGGTTAAGACTTTAAATCCGTGAAATTATGAATAAATGACATTGACTTTTTTCCTTACCCAAGGGTAGTTTGTAAACAAAAAATCAACCCACTGAAACAGCCCAGGAAATGTCATGAGCAGCTTAAACATACATAAAAGGTGTCCATGCAGTCATATGTGTTAGTTATTTAATTTTATAAAAGAAACGTATCAGTCGACCGAAGGACAGAAAGTATGAAACTCGAGATTTCTGTTCAAGCATTTACCTTGTTAGGTCAATAGACGTTGAAGAGTGCAGTAGCCTCCGTCTAAGTTTAGCTTCGATTTCGTTTGCATGGTTTCTATGCGACTTTCATACGGAGTTATCCTACTAAGGAAACTACGTGACTATCTGAAACGAATGCCAGTGTCTTTCTTTCGTCACTGACATAAATTTCTACTTCGTAAACAGATCTGATTTTTGTTTGTTCCACTAAATTCCTGTCTTATTTACGTGTTAGTTTTACAGGACATATTGAGAACAAGTAATGCTACTGCTTATCTGTAACGTAGTGGAAAATATTACCATAGCCTATGTGTAAAATATTATAAGAGATTAGAGGAAAATACCTACTATTTTTTAACGTTCTTTATCATTAATACACAACCAGTTGTTTTTGGTTAAGCTGTTCTTAATACAAAGTACCACCCGAAAAACTGTTTCCATACCTCATAGGTTTTTAAGTGTCTCCAATTCCAATGAATAACAACGTCATCTTCATTTAAAAGGACACGTTTGGGAGATGGATACACACCAATCAATGTGCACGTTCGTCAACGTGTAGGTTAGTCGCGGCTAGTAATTTTTCAGAACGCTGGCACTGTTTCTTTCTTGTTATTCAGCAGCGCGACCTGCAACTTATTTTCATCCTGCAGTTGATGCAATTCTGGCCGCGACTTACCTATCGAAAATTGGCATTTATAATTGTTTTTATATAGTACTAATGGAAATTACAGTTGGTGGTTTATTTCCTATTCAAATGAAAACAAAAAAATAATTTAATTTATATTTTTCGTATAAAAAGTTATAATTTTGTTTTATTTATACAATGTTGAAATGTTTATCTAAAACGCTGTGTTTACTCGTGGTATCGTAAAAATATGATTGTTAAAAGTAAACACGTTTCATGAATGCATGTGTCAGTAAAATTGGTAAAATATTATCAACTGCATCTGAGTTTACATGATGACGAAAGTGTGTCATTCTGTGGTAATGCTGATAGTATTACTGAAAAAAAAATCTCCACCTGTAGTGGACTCAACTTAGCTCAGCAATCTGCAGTTGGTCGCGTGTTCGGCAAGCGAGAAAATAGTGAACAAAAACGTCAGCTATCAGAACACATCTAAGACTGGACGAGCTGATACTACTGGCTCAGTTGCCGCTGTGGAACACGGTTGAGTTGTAATTTTCGCTCTCCCTTTGTCTAAAGCGGATTGGTAAACTTGATTACCTAAACACTGGCAACGTCAGAAAACGCAATTTTGGCTAGTGCTAGTTTAAATGAATTACGCAGGTGATAGCAACTGTTGATTAGACTACGCGGGCGTCGCCAACCGCTCCTGAACTGAGAGCCAAGTGAACGACGTATTGATTATTTGATGAAGGATGGTCAACAGTGATTCGGCTCACTTATTCAATGCAATTGTGATAAGATACTGGTTCATATCATTAGGACAATTTTTCTTCGCGAACAAACTTTAATTACTACAGAACTCACACAATCACTGTTATTTCTTGTGAGCATTTGAGCACAGATGAATCGTATTATTGTGAGTCGTGCCTACGACTGAATACGGTACGCTGAAATTTATATTTTGTGTGATTGTGGTGTATGTATTAGTATTTTGTGTATATTCGATGTTGAGTGCTTTGAAAATTGTGTCATGTTTTGTATTGATTTGTATTTGTTCGCGTTTGTTTTGTGTTTTATGTTTGTATACTTATTTGTAAAATTTTATTATGGTGCCTTTGTGTGGTATGTGTTTTATTAGTGTCATGTTGGTTATGTCTGGGAATTCATGTCCAGTGTTTATTGCATATGTGGCCAAATTAGATTTATATATTTCTGGTTTTTTGTATGCATTTAGGTGTTCAAAGTAACGTTTTTTCAGTTGTTTTTTTGTTTATATGTTTTCAGAGTACCAGAAACCAACAAGAAAGCACATTAATAACCAACCAACACACAAGTACTTCACTAGACTCAAAATCAGGAAGGCTGAAGATAGGAACACAATGCTTCCCGAAACATGTTCCAAATAAGGAGTAAATATCTTGAGGTAAATTCATTATAAATATTAAATATATTATATACATCAAGAAACAGACTGTAGCAAAAAGTGTTTGTATTATGTAGGTAGTAACTACATTTACGTACAGTAAAGTTCACTAGACATGAATCAACCCTTTTCGTGCTAACGGCGCATGTTACGAATTGCGCATGCGTCAGCAGAGAAACAAAACTCAGTTGCTTCCGAGACGGCTGTGGAGATTATTACGTGCGTACTTTTCAAAAAACATCAGTATTCATCAAAAGTGTAGCGTTTAGTTTCATTTATGTAGTTTGTTGCTTTTTTTTCCGGTTTGTCGAGTGAAATAGATCAGTCTGGTTCACCGTCGACTTCTGTGCAAAGGAAAGTCATACATAGTCAGAGTCGGAAAATAATTTATAACGTTTACAAGTTTATGAAATCTGAAGGCAAAGAAACATCAGAAAGAAAATTACAGGAACGGGTTGCTCAGGCGTGTGGTGTATCGCTAAGTAGTGTTTTTAGAATCATTAAAGAAGCATCCGCGTATACGGGTGATACAAAATCTTTCAGCACTTCTCATAAAAAACGTCCAAGAAAAAAGTAAAAACCGATATAGACGATTTTGACAAGTGTACTATTCGACGAATTATTCACGACTGTCACACAACGGAAGGGGAAAGACCAACATTAAAAGTTATTTTAAGAATTTTACGAGAACAAATTAATTATAATGGTAGTGTATCTAGTCTTAGACAAATTATTCGACAAATGAGATTTCGGTGGAAACGTGCTGAAAACAATAGAAAACGTTTAATAGAGAAACATGACATTATAAAGTTAAGAGTAGATTTTATAAGAAAAATACAGCAGTACAGAGGAGAACGGCGGCCCATTGTATACACGGACGAAACCTATTTTCACAGTTCAACGTCAGTTACAAAAACGTGGACAGACAGTGATAAAAGTGGCCTAAAAACTCCAATAAATAAGGACAGCGGGTGGTTGTAGTTCATGCTGGTGGTGAAACTGGGTTTGTATCCAATGTTCTCTTAATGTTTAAATCGGGTTTCAAAAAAGGCGATTATCACGACATAAACTACGAAAGTTATGAAAAGTGGGTGAGTGAAATGCTTACACCGAACTTAAGTAGGAACATTGTAGTAGTAATAGACAATGCCTCCTACCACAATGTACAAATAAATCCAGCTCCAACATCATTAACAAAAAAGGGAAACATGATTAACTGGTTACAGAACCATAACATTCCTTGTAGTCCATCTATGTTAAAACCTGAGCTCTATGCACTAATTAAACAACATAAACCAACATACAAAACTTTTAAAATAGATGCTATTTTGGCAAACCATGGACATTCCGTTTTACGACTTCCACCCTACCACCCGGATCTTAATCCTATTGAACTGATTTGGGCAACCGTGAAGGAGCGTGTTAAAAGAAAGAACGTCCATTTTTCTGTAGACAGTGTCATAAACTTAGCGAAAACAGAATTTGATTGTATTTCTTCCCCAGACTGGAGATCAAGATGTGACCACGTCATGAAAATTGAAAACGACTACGTGAGATCGGACCAAATAATGGATACTGTGACAGATCGTTTAGAAATTAATATTGGACGGGATAGCAGCAGTGAAGACGATTTGAGTGATAGTGATAGTGATAGTAACAGTGACGGAAATATTAGTGGGGTGGAAGAACTGACCTAAATAATTGTAATTGCACGTAAGTAAATAGCTCTATAATACTTAAATAGTTTTAGTCTAATTGTTGAATTAATATTGTCTCTCCTGTTATTTATGGATAGTTTACATCTGCTTGTTTAAAAAACACACACGCAGTCATTTCGCATCTGTTGTTGATGTTACTTACTCAAACAAATTAAGATGCCAGAGCAATGTGGATCATATATTACTACGTTTTTGCGTGAATTATAACGTGTACACATTCCAAAATGTACAACTATTGTTGATGTGTAGGCTCGACTTTGGGGAAATATTGCAACATACACAACACGCCAAGTCACTGTTTACAAAATAATGGCAGTATTAAACATTTTATAACTGTGTGAAAGCTTTATTACATTGTCTCTTTCTGTTATGTCTGACGCTTGTTTCGTCTTAAAAAATGTCCACGTTTATACTGTCTGGTCGTGTCGTAATCAAAATCAAAACTTACCTACAACCAAATTGTTAGTATTTAGTAACTTAGTAAAAAAGTAGTGAATTAAATATAAAACGTACTAAACTGTAAAACCCTTAAAAACAATTAAAAGAATAACAAAACTATTTGAAAATTATAAGAATAATTGGTTAGTAAAAAGTTAGGTAAGTTAGTAAAAAGTAAGTTACATATATGTGTGTGTGTGTGTGTGTGTGTGTGTGTGTGTGTGTGTGTTGGTAGGGCTATAAAATATAGTTGGGTAAATTTGGTAATATACCGTAGTTAAAAATGTAGCTAATGAAATGTAGAAAACAATAACCCATAAAAACGTTACAAATTAAAAATAAACAATTGAAAGCATTATAAGAATGCATAGACAATACAAAATTAAGTAAATAAAGTTATAAAAATAATAAAAAGTAAATTATTGTGAATCGACAAAGCAGTATAACTGCTGTATTTCAGCTGTCATTATAAGCGATATCAGTTTTTAAATTTTAGTACTTTTACAGGGAAAAACGTAAATTTTACTTTTCTTTCATCTTTAATTAAAGATGCGTAACTTCGGCACAATAGATATAAAAAGTTAATCCGTCTCAAAATAGATTACTCATCTCACACATGCGTCTCATTCACAATTGAAAGAGTAGGCCGATATTTTCAACTGCGTTAGTAGACATTTTCCTCTCTCGTGGCTTCCACCGCTCCTGACTTCTCCCCACTACAACCTGCGCGTTGCATTCATTTCTATTTAATATTACTGATATAATTTTTTTAAGAACAGATACACCAATATTAATATAGGCCTATACATAACATGTATATGTACACATAATGTTACATAGTTTTTTATGCGGTGTATACATAAAACATTATATATTACGCATATGCTTAATTTTTATTTATAAATCATCATAAATTTACTCATATTCAATATAAGAAATAGGCTATTTATACTTTGTATTTAATAAAATTCTATGTCGTTGTGTAGTAAGGAATCAGTATTAACATAAATATACATATACGATACTAAATACATGATTTGTGGTGTGTGTGGGCGCGCGCGCATGAAAAATGGATGTGACCTGATTACACAAAAAACTCGTTTATCCGAGAATCCGGTTTATCCGAAACAATTTTTAATAAATTTTAAAAATACACAAAAGCATTTTCCTGTCGCTATAACCTATATTTAATAGCGTAGACAAGCGATTCCACGCGATATAAAGTAAAAAGTCAATAATCAGAACTAACTGGGATAAGGAGTACTCCGAATTATCAATTTGTTCGGATTTTCGAACATAAAGTATTATGTTCATATATTGTACACATAAAGTAACATAAACATAAAAGTAAACATTGAAACTTCCCCTGCAGAACTTCTAACAATGAAACGACTTCAAGATCGGGCAGCCAGCAAACGAGCTTCAAAGCTTAGCCAAAAAACTGTGATTGATTACTGTACGAACAAGCAATAGGACTGTTCCAGTAATGTAGAAACTACAATTTAGAGTGCAGTGCCGTTTTATAGTGTATTGTGTCATATTCACTGTAAATTTTAAATTATTATTATTATTAAATAATGTTACTGTACTTACATATGTATTATTATTTAAACAAAAATTTCGGTTTATCCGAAATTTCGTCTATCCGAATCGGGCGCGGTCCCATCGAATTCGGATAAACGAGTTTTTAGTGTACTTCAAAATAAAGCTACTACTGTGTGGTTGACAGTAATAATTCAGAAACACATTTTCAACAGCAACGAAAGAGTGAAAGTTTGGTTTATTAAAAAGTCTTTTGAATTTGAAATAAGTTTTACTAATTGTGTTAGTTGGCAGAAATCACAGAATCTCATCGAATACCCATTTCGATTTCTGATTGTTTATGAAAGAAGTTATTATTCGAGCGCTGGCACAATACTAATCTGTATTTATCTGAAAATGAAGGAAAAGCAATTAAACGAAGCCGTATTTAAGACGTAATGTTTTGAAGTTTATTATAAATGCAGTTTAAGGACAGTTTAAGTACCGTTCCATAGCTGCAGTGAGTTAATAAAAATCGTGAGTGGTACAACTTTCTAGTTCACTGACGACGTTTGCAGCCAACAAGTTGAAACTTGCTTGCTTCTATCTACACTGTGATGCATTCTACGATTACGTTGTGTGTATTAACATCACTTAAACTATACAGCGTATGCTGGATACGTTGTAGCTAGTTAAGACTTATAATTATGTTTAACAGAGATAATGTAGAGTGCATTTTGAAACTTTTCATGAATAATACGTAGCCTGTTAACCTCTGCTGGGTTTCTGTTACTCTCCATTCTACATAGAACATTCTGTAACCATAGTTAGATGTTTAGGTATACTTAAATTAAATGTCAAAAATCTTTCCCACCAAAATAAAAAAAAAACACAATGCACTCCGACTTGTAAATGTTGTAGACGATCTATTCCTTAAACAATAATCGATTAGTCGAGGTAACTTATAGCAACATTTATTCACGCGTTCTGTAATCTGCATTAAAGGAGGATTAGATACGTTATCGATATCAGTAGCCTACCGGTATGTGCAAACTCGGTAACGTCTAACGCCAAACTTTGGCCACCCAACTTTAACAAGAATGGCATACAGCTTGAATATGTAAGGGATCACATTAGTTTACAGTAATAGTGCTACCAGAAAAGTAAACGCATGAAATACCGCATAAAAAACTACGTAACATTATATGTAGATAGGCTACACATGTTATGTATAGGCCTATACAATATTAATATTCGTGTATCTGTTTTTAAAAAAAGTAACGTTGTTGTTGTGAAACTGAAATGACAATACTTTTCTAGCAAACTGGCTGCACAAATGAATATATTGTACTATACACAATGTAAAATAATATTCTTAATGGTAATACGAGTTTTATAGATTAGTTAGTACAGTATATCGTTTACGTAGTATTTCTTACATTACGTAATTTTCGTAGTAAAATGAAAATATTTAAAAAATAATAAATTGGCTGCTTTTTATATGCTGTCAAAGTAATCTATGTGGCGCGGGCCAGCGCAGTGGTAACGTTCTTGACTCACAATCTCAACGGCTGTGCTGCGGTCGTAAGATCCAGTCAAGATCACGATTCGGTCTTCCTGCCCCCCCCTCCAATCGCTGGAGACAATAATACAGCACTTTTGTCTGCCATGTCTACATACGAAATGAAGCGCACTTACACTATAATAACTCACACACACAACCCTCTGCGTGTTATCGTTGTTATCCCTCTAGCGGTCGTTAATTATACACGGCCAGGGGCGAAACAGGCCGCAGGTCTAATGCTTGAAGGTGAAGAAGAAAAAGAAAAAGAGAAGTAAGCAATAATAAAAATAGTTCACCGATGTTTCAGCATTGAAACAAAATAACCGTATGCTTAAAAGGAAATATAGGCTATATAACGTAATAATTTTTCTGGCAAAAGATATTTTTAGTTCAGTTTCAGTTGATAAGTGTACCGTAAACATTCTGTTGCATCGTCGCAGTAAAAGAATACGATCTCCTGGAAGTAAGTTTCAAGTAGCGATTGACGAAATGAGGAAAATTTCTTAAGTGTTTACAGAGCTCGAACCGAACAATAACTGTCGATATATACACGTTCCAAATCCGTTTTAATATAAACAAGTTTAAAAGCCAACTTGGGTATTATGGTCTTCATGATAAAGCTATCAAATAAGGTAAAATCTTACTTAATATTCAAATGAATGTTAGTAACATTAAACTAAACTACAATATTACTATGAACAAATATGGGTCCTCAACAGTCACAGACGGGCGCACGTGGCCATTTGCAACACACACACACACAATTTCTATAAATTTCTCTGTAATGTATTTGCATTATTATTCCTATATATTTTTATTAACAGCTGCAGCCTGATCACAAAGCTGCGGTTAAACAAATGAAACGACCGGTTGAAAGCAAAAAGGTAATTGAAAAGGACACACGTAATAGAGCGACGAATGTCGGGTGAGGCAGCAAACCAATACAATATAAAGCAGCGTTTAGGGAAGAGTTAATCAAGAATGTTTGGTTGTAGCTGGACAACTCTCAAACCGGATTACGGATGTCAGTATGTCAGGTTAATTCACTCAGTTGTACCGCAGAGTAATCCTTCTCAGATAGGGACTAGAATGAGCTCGTTAGCCTGCACAAACTGACCTCACTGTTCTGTTCATAACAAGGGATTAACACAATTGAAATCAACACAATCCTCTATATAAATGACGTCCACTAACATGTTAAACTAACAGTCGGCATTACACCGCAATTTAAATATCCGTGCGGCTTACAGTACAGTCGTGAAAAATCGTGGCAGGGTTGATCCTCCCGCTTTTAAAAGCTACGATAACAACAATGTAAACACAAGAGGATACTTCACGTTGCTAAGAGATTCCGGCAAATCCGTATAAGTGCTGGCGGAATGCCTTCGCAGTTCCTGGAAACGTAAATGGATTCACGGATCGTTCATTCCTTGAGGATTAATTTCTGTGATAAGAACATTTTAAGACATACCGAAAAACTTAAGTTTTTCGAATGAAACTATATCGATAATACAACACAGAAAACAATATAAATAATTAAATTTATTATATTGACAATTTACAGAAGATTTATCCAAGTTTGCAGACGTGTATAACGCAACAGTAGCAATATGTATTTACTTACAGTGAACGTTGAGCATCCATTTGTCTTCCAGAGCAGAATCCGCTATCCACGGGTTTTCCGCACGGCAGGTCAGGTACTTCCCATCGTCGTCAATGGCAGGAGTGAAGGACAATATGCTGATACTCTGATTACCGTCCTCAGAATGCTGCGCATACACACAAAATTAATCAAATTATTAATTATATAATAACAATTGGGAACAAATCACTTAATTAAAGATATGTGAATACAGTTTTATGCCTTCTCCGGTGGCTCTTGAAAATTCACATTAATACTGCCTTACAGTTTAACTCACCACGGGGACTGGCACGTCTGTATTTTGTTCCGCGACTCACTATGGACCTGGAAGTTCCTGAAACGTCAAAACGTGTAAGACGCTTCCACAATAACAAATTGAGTTACAAATTTGAATGCGTTATTTACGTTTGATAATTCGGATTATGTAACGATTAACTGTAATTGTTCCATAAGTTTATGTCGTGTTCATCTGCTTCCTTAAAACGTTTTAACGATATAAAATATTGCAATGAGACAAACATTTACACTATGTGTGAATAATGGGGACATATTTACAATAAGCCTTAGTTGGTGTCCTGTGCAAATGGGTGTGAATCACGGTTACTAGACTAGACTAGGTTGTAGTCTAGTAACCGTGGGTGTAAATGTTACAAGACAATATTGTTATTAGAATAAGTACAGCATGCTATTGAATGTCAATAGTTATGTTGAGACGATTATAAACAATAAAAAACAGCAGTGCAGTATAGTGTGAAAGTGAATAAGTGTTATTCGCGTAACAAATTGTGTGAAGATAAATTAACAGTAATCCAATTAACAGACAAACTATTAAGTCATTTATATTAGTGTGGAGTAAGTATGAATAACTAATTGTTTTAACATTAAATAAATTTTAATAGCCTTTATTCAACTGACAAAGTAATTAGCTATGTAAGCAAATGTAGTTGAAAACACGTGGTTTGGGAACGTCTAGAAACAGGAAGTTCAAGTTCACCAGTACGTGGTCGATTTTTTAGTACAATCTAGAATGTATTAACTTGTAAAATGCCATCATGGGCGCAGATCTATAAAAGCCCAGGTGAGCCGTGAGTTTGGCAGTCCCTAGTAAGGCAGTCCCCCAGATTCACTCGGAAGTCTGCTGTGGCAAGTTCGAGTTCCAGCCAGTCCTTGGAAAATCGCAGCTTATCTTCGAGGGGGCGGATGAATTTAATTCCACGAATTCAGGCACGACGTTCGAGATTTTCAACGACAGATGGCTGCCAACGAGGACTGATTCAGGAGCAACTTGAACGGACACAACGCCCACGGGGAAACCCTGAGATCGACATCCCACCTTAGGAGGACAACGGCTGGTGTGAAAGCGTAGGAGCACGCCCGCGAGATCGTCCGCACTGATCCAACTTAACGCATAAATCCAGAAAAGTGCAATTCTAAAACTGTTAATAAAATATAAAACAAGTATTCTTTTCAATTAATAACTGTCAAATATATAAAAATTTATATATTTTAAATTCAAAATTTTCTTATATAAACGGATGTGAATAAAAATAATAAACAATAAATGTATTATTCACCTAATCAAAATATATTTCTGCAAGTGTATTCAGCTTCAAACATGTTACCTTATAAAATATATGTGTGTGTGTGTGTGTGTGTAATATGTGTTCAAATTTATAATTTTGTTATTGTTTAAACTATACAAATTATAGATACGGGTAAGTCATACCCCTCCACCCCCCTCAACACACACATTAGGATGCAGTAGGTAGTTGAAAATATTTATCTCCTACGTAATATTTATCAGTTTTATTCGAGATTCTAATAATGCCTATTTTCTATAAATACCAATTATAATTCACGTAATTTAATTTCTATACACAAGTAGCAATTTAATGTAATTTTATTAAATGTTACTTTCGATACTGAGGTTGACAATGAAACAGAATTGCCACAAACTCTTCAGTGCAGTTTGAAATACCGTTCACAAGGAATCATTAGAGACATTTAAACTCACTCTGGGTGACACAACGTATCGTACAAATTTTCTAAACTTCAAAAAATGTTGTCAAGAAACACGGTTTTCCTTCGAGGCCACTTCACAAATTTTCAAAAATTTACTACTGTCATACAGTGACACGTTCAGGGTACTCCGTACCATATATAATACTTAAGCCTACAATATTGTTAACTACAGTAACGTGAAAACAAACGCTTTCAGTAGGGAATTAGAGTCAGTTACATTTAATAAAGCATAAGAAGCACTTTGTTGTAAAGTAGAATTTATTTGTATAGATTGATAACTTTTAAGTCCAAGATAAGTTGTCAGCACCTCAAACGAAACTGAGCACGTAATGGTTAATTAAGCTGGTTGTTTTATCAGAAAAATCTTGAAGTTAATTATTAATGAATAGATTAATCATAACCATAACCACAACCACAGATGGCCATAAGTTCATTTACCTCTGTCAATTTGACAGAAAAATGCAGAGTATTAGACCTGCATAATTGTGTTCTTTACCCTAGAAGTGTAGGAATACTTCCAACAGCCGAGAAGGTGGGTATATACTGGTTTTATAGCAGATAAGTGGTGGTTGTCGGACAGATCTCTCATTTTCATTAAAATCAAATTTATTTTAACATTTTCTTCTTCTTCTTCTTCTTCAGCACTTCACCTATAACGCATTGATTCTGTGACGGTTTCCACGGTCTCCTGATGCTTCGTCTTCGTTTTGCTTTGATTTCATTTACGCTCTCCGTGTTCCATGGGCTTCTATTCGAATTACTGCATTAGTTAAGGTTTAATATTTAATATTTTTCTTATACTGAGCCGATAAATTGGAAAGTGGCCCTTTACGTTTTCTCAAAATTTTATTTCTTGAGTGTGCGTCTCAGTTTCGATTCTCTTCGTTTTCACCCATGTTCCGCTTCTATACTCATGAGACGGCACTGAAACTGTTTTATAGAAATTTTTGAACTTTTCTTCAATGTTTTGCTAACTTGAGTGGATTAGTTTTATTTCGCTAACATTCGTCTAGTGACATGTTACATCGCAAGCTAGACAATTATTAAAGTGGTTAACTTTACCCAGTATTCTATTGCCAACTAGAATTTTCGCTCTACAATGATTCTGGCTCGTCAAATAACGTTTCTACACAAGACAGTTTGATTCTACAGAAGTGTAGAATACGGCTTATTGTATTCGACAACAAGAATTTGTATAATAATCCGTTAATTCTGAATACAAATCCACCCTATAATAAATCTGTCTCGTAATGTGTCTAATCGCTGCGTAACTCACGGACCAATCCGAGATCACCTTTTCAAGTTTCACCCCCTCAGCGTTGCATTTTATCATCTTCGTGAAGCTTTCTGCTTGATGTAACCGCAATTCTGCGTGCTCAACAGTGTATCAGCGAGGCGTTACGTCTGTAGGCAAACTTCACAACGAATTAACACGTACTTTCAACGCTGTGTACAATGAAGAGAGTGTACAATATTTTTACATTCAGCTTTCATTTCTGATTTGCGCTTGTAAGAGACGTAGTTATTAAGAATTACTTACATTGTTTTATTAGTATATAACTATATCAACAGCGAAATACCGTATGACTAACGGCATTAAAATAAAATATGAACACAGTTTTTTCTTCTTAATGTTTAGAATATTTTTAAAATTTACTTTTTAACAAATATAATTTTTAAAACCTGACTTAAATTAAAACAGCCATAACTGTGTAAAACATACAAACTTTCTGATAATAATAATAATAACAATAATGCCCCCCCAGAAATCCAACCTTTCGCCCGGCCTATAAAAACTTAGCTCTGTGAAGGGGGGGGGGGAGCAACAGCAGTTAATGTTTAGCTGGCTAACAGGGCACTGGTAGGTGAGTTTGACAAGGTTGTCTGTACCGCTTGAAAACACACCGTAACCCACTGTGGAACCAATCGGGCCAGTGGGCGTATGACTTCACAAACGATGGCTTCAGGGCATCAGGACACACCCTGTTGTATTTTGTCCTAGCCGTGGTACTTGAGGGTTCCGCCGTGGTGGTCTGTCACTTCTCTGGTAGACCTACTCGTGGGAACAAAATTTTAAGTTCTCAAAATAATTATCGAATTGAGGAGTCCCTCAAAAACCCTCGTCCAGAAGAAGTCCTCCTTGGAAAGTAAGAGAAGGAGACATTTCTCCTCGGTTGATGCCGAAAGATTTGTGACATCGTCTGCCATTGTGCCGGCGGTGCCGAAGTATCTGGTGGTGAAACTGAAGGAAGGTGACTTCGCAAAAAAAAATGAGTCCCTATTGAAAAAGCTGTCACCGGTTGCGCTGAACAGCCGCACAGGACGTCAGAAAAACCGCAGGTAGACTACTTATCGAGACCCTAAACGATCAACGGGATTCGAAGTTACTTAAACTACAGAAGATAGGAGACAAAGAGGAGAGGAGAGTCGTTCTTCATACCATCCCGAACACCACAAAGTGATGGTGATAGTGTGTAGGGACCTGGTGAAGAAGAAATTACGACTGAGCTTCTGCGTCAACTGTCCTAACCTTCAACAGGACAATTGAAGGAAAAGGTGAGAGCAGACATTCACAGGCTGAATGTTAGAGCCTTCACCCCTCAACCGAAGCAATATTTTCAGTTCTTGCGTTTCAGGCATACTGCACCAAGACGTGCTCGGATCAAGACATGCGTCTGTGGGAAGTCGGCTCGTGGCGGCGATCCCTGTGCTGAACCAGTGAAATGTATCAATCGCGGTGGTCAACATTCATCTAGATCCTACAATTGCAAGAGGTGATAATTTCAAGATCCCGTTGATAAACAAGCAGTGGCAATTCAGGAAGTATGTACCCTGAAAAAACTAATCTATTTCGATGTGAAGAAACTCGTATGTCCAGCCAACCAGGGCAAAATCAGTTATGCACAATCAATTATTTGTCGAGCCAGTCAGGGGAAAATCAATTTTGCTGGACAGGCAATAAAATCAACAGCGTCACCAGAACATACATCGTCCGCCAAAAAGGTGGGTATAAACAGTGCGGGCAAGACGGCGACGAGATACGGTTGTCCATCGCCCCGAAATCACAGACATACCCGCGAGGACTTTTTAAAACTAAAAAAAACCTGGGAAAAGATCTGTCCCAGTTCACCCGACCAGGAGGTGAACCGGCCCAATCGATCTCACCAACTTCTATCAAAACAAAAAGAAGAAGAAAAGATGGGCGAAGGGGAAGCCAAGAAAGTAAGCACGGTCCGTAGCGACTGACTATTCAACATCCAGCACGGAAAACATCCTTCAGTGGTACATCAACGGCTGTACTTCGTTGCGAACTGAAAATGCTGAAAAGCATACACCGATGTGTGGGCCTGTAGGAAAACTATATGTAGGATAAACTGTATGTGGGCCGCAAAAACTATTTAATATGAGAGGATAGGAGTCCTTCTGCTGTGATGCGACTCCAAACGTGAGAGCTAGAGGATGCGTTGCTATATTTCATAGCAACACATATCCTGCTACATGTATTCCGCTCGCTATGCCTCTACAAGCAGTAGAAATCAGTTTATTACAGTCACTGAAGATGACTATCTGCTGCTTATACTTAGCAGATTATGAGCGGCGAGCAGAAGATCTACAGGATCTGGTCGAGCAGCTACCATCTCCATTACTCCTTGTCAGGGACTTCAACGCCCATAGTGACATTTGGGGTTGTTTTAGGACGAACAGCACTGGAGTAATAACTGAGGATGTATTGCTCAACAATGCGCTTGTCTTTTCTAACACAGGCGAGAACACACATATAAGGTTGGAAGTGGTACTTTCTCGCTATCGACCTTTCGATCTGTAGCTCAGGTCTTGGTCCACGTCCGTAGTGGAGAGTGCTCCCAAACCTTCACGGGAGCTACCACGTCGCTGTGCTGATAACGCAAACGTCAAAGATATAGGCTATATACGCACGCCGACGAACAGATGCCACGTTGACTATGATGACTCTACAGGCTTCAAGACTGCTTCTACACCTACGAACATCTGTGGAAATATAGAAGACGTACGCAGTGTCACAGGTGCTATCATTTCAGCAGCTACGGAGCATATCTCCGTCGTTCATCCAGACCACCGGTACCGTGGTGGAACAACTCTGTGAATGACGAAATAAGAGAGAAGCGACGAGCCCTAAACAGGTATAAACGATCGCCGACCGAAGATAATAGCATCGCTTTTAAGCGATTCGAGTCGCCGCTCGTAGAACACTACTCGCTGCAAAATGATCGAGCTGGGTCGATTCAACCAAACACGGTTGAGCCCAGTGACTGAGGTATGGAAGAAGATTAAAGCTATCGTTGGCACATAAGTGTTTAAACCAATCATATGTATAGGTCACGATGGCGAATTGATTTGCAACCCGATGTAATTGCTGACACCTTGGCTGCAAGATATGTCGAGGTCAGTATTACAGAAAGTTATCCTCTCGATATCCTCAGAAAAAAATGAAGTTGAACACAACCTTGACTTTCAATGTGAAGGGTACAGGAGTAAAACGTGTATTTTACAATGAGGGAATTACAGTCCGGTGTTAGCGCCGCCAGCGATACTGCAGCAGGACCGGACGATATTCCTTAAAGAATTATACAACTGCCGAATGTAGCTATGGCTACGTTACGGGCAGTCTATAACGCCATATAGACGCAAGGGGAGTTTCCAAGACCATGGAAGTTGTCGATCGTCATCCCCTTCTGAAGGCCGGAAAGGATCGCCTGAAAGCAGAAAACTATCGCCCAGAATCGCTGACGTGCTGTCTAGGAAAGTTAATGGAGAGAATGGAAATCAGTCGGCTCACCTGGTGTCTGGAAAATCACGTGCTTCTGACCGCACACCAGGTTGGTACCGGAG
This sequence comes from Magicicada septendecula, assembly GCA_034769895.1. Lineage (NCBI taxonomy): Eukaryota > Metazoa > Arthropoda > Insecta > Hemiptera > Cicadidae > Magicicada > Magicicada septendecula. Next base: position 1,086,399,508 of record CM068367.1, on the reverse strand, counting down.
ACACTATTCTACAAGTTTACCTGCTGGTTTATCTGGAAAACGAAGTTTAAATTAGATTCATCAAATGCAAACACATGGTTGCAGTATTCTTCGACTTTGAGAAAGCGGTCAACAAAACGTGGAGATTTAACATTATGGAACAATTGTAATTACATAATTGGTGGTTCAAAGGTAACCTGCCTAAATTTATCTCCAGCATTCTCAGAAACAGGACTCCAAAAACTGTCAGCCCCACATGAATTGGAAAATGGAGTACAGCAGGGATTTCCGTTGAGCGCCACTCTCTTTACTAACGCCATTAACAGGATTTTTAAGGGTACAGAAACGTCAATTGGGAAGTGCTCGTACGTATGTTGACAATCTTTGGCTGTTCTACTCGGCAAAGCAACGGCGATGATCAAGCGTAAAAGCAAGGCGCTATAGATACGTTGGTAGAAAATGATAAACATAGGTCTTTCTTTCTTGGCAACAAATAGGACCTGTGCCTACTTTTGTGGAAAGCGGGGAAGGCACCCAGATCCGATGTTAACCATAAACGGTGTCCTTCTGCACTATAGGTCCTTAATTAAATGTTTGGGTCTGACTTTCGATAGACAGTTAAGATGGAATGTACATGTGGACGACTTGGCTGCGAGGTGCAAATCTTCTTTAATCAGGGGCATCTTCCATATGACCTGGGGAGCAGATAGAGGAATTTTAATACGCCTTTAAACCGCGCTAGTGCTATCCAAAATGTATTACGGATGCGCGGTGTACTCTTCAGCCAGTTAGTCGTGTTTGAAAAAGCTGGATTGGACGAGAACTTTGAAAAAGAGTTGATGTCCGCCTCTTTGAAAAAGAGGCGGACGTCAACTGATGCATTTGGCAAAAATATTAGCACTGCCGAGCCACATAAACCATGTGTTGCGGGCGAACAGCAGACTTGATATATACGGCCGCCGTAATATGCCAGCCGGCATTCGTGCCCTCGAACTACAATTCGCGCTTCCGGTGCTACAACATCCACGCGCCGATGGTCCCAGCGGACGTTCTGTGCGAAGTACCCCCCTGGCTGCTTCGCAAACCAAATTGACGCCTGGATGTCGACAGTAGAAGCAAGAAATCGTGCCACCTAACTGAACTGAAACTTCTGTTTACATCAGTCCTGGAGGAATACGTCGAGGAACGTACACTGATGGGTCGAAGACGGAAAGTGGAGTGGATAGTGCGTTTAGGGCGCCTCCCACTTCTGGTCACTGCCCAGACCGTATGCGGTGTGGTAGGCTTTTCGTTTCTGTGAACTCCGAGGTGGAGAGAAATTTTTATCTGTAAGGATACATTGAGTTTTCTAAGATACTGAGTTGGACAATGCGGGCATAGTGGATCCGTTATTACAGTAGATACTGGCGTTATGGCATGCGTTACATGACCCTGGTTCATCTTTTGTTTTGTGTCCGGGTCATGTCGGCATTGAAGTCAACGAAGAGACTGGCGCTGCAGCGAGAAACTCTGCGGACAGCCCACGAGTCGACGCGACTGCAATAAGACTTGATGACGCGAAACTAGTTGCCACAACCACCATTATTAATGTATGGCAGCAGGACCACACGGCAGAGCAAACTTTCTGCCGTAAAGCAGATCGTCCGTCAATGGCAGTAGCAGGTGATCGCACTCGTCCTGAACAAGTTTGCATCACCAGACTGCTTATTGGGCACACGACCTAGACGTTCGTATCTCCTACCAGGACAAGAGCAATCCGTCTGCACTTGTGGCGGAGCACTTACAGTGGAACACATAATCGAAGACTGAAGTGCTCTTTCAGAACTTAGGCGGAGACACAGAGTAAAAGGCAACCTGAAAGAAGAACTCAGAAACAAACAGCGATATACTGAACTGTCTCCTTCCTAAAAGCAGCAAGATTATTGTATCGGCTTTGAAAAGGTCGTTTTGCGTTTCAGTGTGTACGAGTTTCCACTTTCGTTGAGTCAACTGAAATGTAAATGAGAAGAAAACATCTCGTCAGGAAACGCTCCTGGTAGACGTCGTTGGGGGTAAAAGCCTTAGTTGCCGAGCCCCCAAAACACATAAAAAAATAATTATGACAAAATAATAAAATCACTGGTTCCTTTCTATCGCCTATGAAGTCTAGGCGTCATGCAGAGTAAAAACGACATCAACTGACGTTCGGTAAAATTTGCGGCGAAGTAAAAGATGTTGACGAAAATGTTACAAGCAACTGGATTCAAAACAAGTGGCTTAAAACGAATGGGGTTTAACGAAACAACGAGTGATTGTTTTCGTTTGTACTAACATGGCAGGAAGTGAAAAACGGCAGTTATAACCACAAGGAAATACAAAAACCCTAGGTGTTTTAAAAATATTAAGTCTTTACCTGTGATATCTAAACAATATATCCTCGTGGAAGAATGCTAAGATATTCGAAGATTACATACGGACATGGGACGATGAATTAACGAAAAAGGGTGGAAAGATTCTGTTATTTGTCAATATTACTGTACAACACACGCAGAAATCCAGCTACTCAAACAAATTAAACGTTTTTTTTTTATCTGGGAATACGACTAGTGTCCTCCAGCCGATGAACCACAGCGTCATAAAGTGGCTGAAATTCTACTACATAAAGAAAATGGTACTTCGACTCATTGAAGGGAAAGAAAAAATGAAATTCAATTAAATTTTAACTTATTTGTACGATACAGTGTGTGAATGGATGGATGGATAAAACAGTTCAATGTTTCATTGTCTCTTGAGTCTGCGTTATCTAGTATCGACGAGTACGAACTGGTTGATGACGAATTAATCACCGTAGAAGCACTTATGGAAATGACATTCTTGTCACCGTTTTCAAGAGATCCTTGAAAATATAGTTAGCCGTGATAACGATGAAAGCGAGGAGGAAGAAGAAACGGATCATGAAATCCTACCCCCTATTTCAAAACAACCTCTGGACACAATGAGACTGGTATCAATCTATTTTAAATGCCATAATATCGCTCCTTCATTCCATCAACAAGTAATAAATATAGAAAATAAGGTTGAAGTTGATTATTACAAAACATGACGCAAACAATAAAAATTCACGCATTATTTTAGAAATGAGTAAAAATTTTAAAAAACGGTTAGTGTGAAATTTAACTTTCTGGTACGGAAACTGACTCCATAAACTTTATAAAAAAATATAAAATAACCGCTTGTAAATAAACAGAGTATTATTGTCATTTTTTTAGTGCAGTCTAAGTATGAAGTGTTTTTATGTTAATTTTAATAAAATGATTGGAATTCCGTAGTAGTATACTTAATTCTCGTTTGTTCTCTGCAAAAGATCTTCTAGACAGAAACCGGCAAGTCTATTTATTTTTATTTTCTTATTACAATTATTTCTTATATGTATAAAAAATATAAAGCGCTTTTAAGTATGTTCTAATTTTGGATACTTATTATAATTATAATAATAATTTATTGTATTTTTATTATATTGTAAAAAGCTTGAGCTTTTATTGTATTTCTGCAAATTCATCACCAGCTATGGCTCTACAACCCTTCGTGGGTCTTGGCCTGCTCCACGAGTCGATTCTCTATTCCTTCCTATTGCGTGCCCTGGATTTACAGTTTCTGAAGTTCAGCTTTCCTCCTCTATCATTTCTGCAATTACATCATTATAATTATTATATTCTTTACAGTTCAATTATAATGCTGACGATTAAAATTGTATTAACATTTTTTTGGTTAGGGATTAAAATTAAATTTGATTAAAAAAGGATTTTTTAATGCTTAATATAGTAGGGTGTACGTTTTCGTACCACACGTGCAACACAAATGGAATACAGATTCAGAAAAATAAGTCTGATTTATTTCCAGTTTCTCTTATCTTTTTCAGATTATGTAATTACTAAGCCTATTACTTACATTTTCAGAAAAATTATAAGTAATCGTTGGAGATAAACATATAAAATATCAATTTATTAATGCAGCGAGGAAAGGAACTATACTAAATATACAGTAGTAGTGCACTACTATAGTGTGAGTGCGTGCCTGCGTGCGGGTGTGTGTGCACCCGTGCACGCGTATATGTATGTTTTTACAGATTTATGTAACCCTTGGTATATTCGGAACTGATATTTCGGATGTGACTGTATCCTTCCTCAACATTTCTCTATCCACATTTCGACATCTGATGTGATGCCCTCCTCAGAAGTCCGTCTTATGTTCTGCTAGGCCTACATGTTTTTATTTGTCTGTTTGCCTATAGTGGTCGCTGTGAGACCTATTGGAGGCGACTGGTGACACCGCTGTATACGTTGCTGATGATAAAGTATGATGTTGGAACGAACACCAACGAAACATAACAGCACACGATGAAAGCCAGTCCCACCAGCGAACTTTCGCGAGTCACCACTACTATATACAACAAGCCAACTTCAGTCATGTCGATCCCGACGCATAATAATCTCATAAATATTTAAATCGTAAATGCTGGGTCTGGTATGTCTCTTAAACTGGACATTACTTACTATTATAAAATTTCTCATATGAATGTCTCACGCACGCACGCACGCGCACACACACGCACACGCACACACACACACACACACACACACACACACACACACACATCACTTCAAAAAGCTATCAATGTTAATTGGAATAATCTATTTTTTTATATTTTCATTTTCCTATTAAATAATTTCTGATTCTGCTCTCAACTATAATAATTTACTATAATTTTTCCCGTTTAGCACAAATTCTTAACTTTCTGTATTTTGACGCAATTCAAATTCATTCGCATTTCATGTATTATACACAAATATAATTTATTAAAATAAAAATGAAAAAATATGCATGTTTATTTTAAGACATAATACAAATGCACAAACTTTGCATACTTTTTGTTAATTTTTCCTCATAGGCAACAGTATTGAATAATCTCTAGAATTTTAGATATTGTGATTCATACATACACAAGAGTTGATTAAAAACTGAGAAACATGTGTTTCAAACTTCATTGATATTTCGTTTGTTGGTTATTCGTGAGCAATATAATTATTAAACTCTTGTGTGAGCAGTTTGTTATTACTTATGACGAGTATGTGTTAATTCGTTAGAAATATTTGCTTTTCATTGTATTCTTGTATCTATCGCTCTTTCTAAACTTCAGTAGTTTACAAAAATGACTAGTCTCTTAGGTTCTAACACTCGGTTTTAGTACATCTTTCTATTTTATTTTCATAGTACCCTTCAGCCCAGGCGACTTAGAGGTTTAATCCAAGAATAAATTTACCATAGACTAAACATATTGGATCACATCAAATTGATACAATATATGTCAAAATTTCTATCATCGCAAATGGAAGTCGCAGGGGTAAAAAACAGGTTTTCCAGTTATCTCAAAAGACAATCAACTTTCAGGTACAAATTTTCATTTCAGGAGATTTCTAATATGTGAGCTGAGTACTTTCGTTCTGAACGAAAGCTGACCGTGGTAGGCATTAGCTTAAAGTTCCATTTCTGGAAATTTTGTAAATCACCTTTTTTTATACTTTTGAACGGAATTTTTCTTACAAATACATGGTACTGAGTAAAAAAATCTGATTTACCAGGATTAAAACACATTTTCTCCTGTAATACTATTGTTCCATTATCGGCCTAATGTCAAAATTTATAGCCAAAATATAAAACCTGACGAATTTAAAAATTCATAGTAATTAAATATATTCATTGCATACACGCGACAGAAAAATGAAAACGACGTTCGTCGCTGACTTTTTTCAACAGTGAGGTTGATAGTATGTATATATAAAAAAACATTATTATAAAATGAAATTTTAATTTAAAATATGAGACTTTAAAAATTATTTGCATTGTATTGCTTTTCTTGACACTTTATATATTTATTTGTTTGTTCCTAAAATAATAACGATTTAATAATTTGCAATGGAGTTATTTTACTTGGTTAACAAATGTGACATATTGCCTATAAATACAGTACAGCTATATCGTCCAAACAATTATTTTATTAACAAACAGAATTATCACTGTTGCACACCACTGCAAAAAAATTATTCCGATTAGCGCTTTCAAGCTACTCAGCTCATCGTCAGATCGGAATCTGATCTGATCTGACGATGAGCTGAGAAGCTTGAGAGCGCTAATCGGAATAATTTTTCTATAGTGGTGTGCAACAGTGATAATTCTGTTTGTGAACCACTACCACAACTTTCTTAATTAAATTATTTTATTATCATACTCTAAAAAATAGGTTACAAATTTAGTTTTAACATGTAGCCTTTCGGTACCAGTAGATAAAGTACAAAGTACACTGTAAGTAAAAAGTACAAAATACCGGTACCAGTATATATTTTTTTATAAAAAATACAAGATGGCGTGTATAAAAGGACAAAAATACATTTTGTATATTCAGCTTCAGCTCATAAGTAGAGCCCTTTTGCCTGACAAGTCGCCAAATCAAAGGGCAAATGCAAATGTATTCGTGATTGAAGAAAGTGAAATGAACTATATAACCGGAAGTTGGTAGCTTTATCTTTAAAATGCTTTTCTGTTATAAGTTTTAAATTCAGTACCTGCTGAGAAAATAAAAATGTTCTAGCGCAAATCAAAGTATTTTTATCTTCGAGGGAAAAGAAATATAAAGACTTACAAGAGAGAGATATAGATGTAAAGAGAGAGAGAGAGAGAGAGAGAGAGAGAGTGTGTGTTTGTAATCAAATAGTCACACTATTTGTATTTACTAGTATAAATTATCAAAATACACCTCAAAAATGTAAGAACGGAAACTTTAGAAACATGTGTTAGTCAATTTTTGTCCAAACTAAATGCATTGCACCTTATTTTATTAGTTTATCGTGTTCTCCATTTTGAATCCATATTCACTTGCTTAGGCTCAGAGAAATTCACAGCTTTTTAGATAATCAGAAAAACCTCGCTTTTGGTTCTTCAAAACTCCACTTTTTATGAAGGTTAGACGGTGTTTAACATAGTACGTGTTACAAGATAACGTTTGAGAAGACTCCTGGTGTCACTTTTTGCTGATTATTCTTGAGTAGGCTTCCACAGCAGGTAGGCCTAATTATTCCTGGTTATTCGGCGTGCGTTATGCATCCAGAGGTATTATCCATAGTTACAACGTGTTTACAGAAGTATGTATGTTGTTCAAAACTCGGTGTACCGAAAATTCGTATTGACTATATTTTAACACGTTTTTTACTTGAAATAAATTTTTTACGTATTGGAGACCATTACCTCTATAGTGGTAATAGTGGTATTTTTAATTACCCCATAGTAGTATTGGAGACCATTACCCCATTACCACTAGATTATAGTGGTATTTTTCCGTCTGTAAGTTTTTTACACCGCTATAAATAACACATTTACGATAATATTTATTAACGTTCGTTATTACATTTTGTATGTTTGTAATCATATTTAGTCTAAAATAGTAGTGAAAATCATAAGACTGAGCGAAGCATTAATGTCCTACTTGCCTTGAAGAGATGGCAATAACTATAATGAAACAAAAACTGAGTAATTCGTTAAAAACAAATAAATATCATGGAAATATAAAACATATAGGACTAAACATGCTGTATTAAAAGATAATTTAATGTAAGCAAATATTTACACTACCACTTTGCACTTACAATTATATTAACAATGTTATATATAATATTTTGTTTGATTATTATACTGCCAACGACCTTTTATTAATATTATTCAGAAATATGAAAGCTGAATGCACCGGGTACTGCTGGTTTTCCCCGCCACTAATAACGTCGCATTCACATCAACATAATTGTTATACAAAAATTAATAGTGACAATAACAATGTCATTACTATGGGTTGACCTGAAACGAATAGACAAACAAATACAGTCAGTAACGCAGCAGATAGGCCTACATAATAGAATTAGCATTACAGCTCTTACTACAAGCACAGATCTCATTATTTATTGCGAAATAAGAAATTAGAAATTAACAAACAACTGGAACTTGCTGATAAAGTCAAATCATGTTTGCTTTGAATCGCGTTGAATAAACGTATCTGGCGCAGAACGCAGAGGCTCGAACATTAATTCTCACAAACTGTTGTCTCAGCCGTAGTTAAGAACTAAGTTTAGTGGCATGCTGATCTGACACCTACAGTAGAACTCATGTGTAATACGGTATTGACTGTTTCACAACGTGTAGCCTATGCTTTTCTTGGAAATTTACTTATTAATTTTATATGTACAAAGAAAAATATTTTCACACTTTTAACAAAATCCAGTTAACAACAAAATGCTTATTAGTAGCTTACATTAATGACAGTTCAAAAATATTTTGCACGAACGCCAAGTTTCACCCAGTATTTTTCGTACAGTCCATCTCTTCTCTTGTATTTGAAACGTTACATATGGTTGCTTATTAATTCGCATTATTATTTTTAACAAAGTAATAAATATTTTATTAAGGCACGTGATATAAAACAATTGTTTAAATTGAAGAACCACGCCCGGCAGGGGTATGTTCCGCTCTGTACTCGCCCACTAAGGGGAGTGTCTTACTTAGCCCGACCCTTCAGAGTACAGTATAACTTAATGCTCACTCCGCACTACCATTTGACAGGTAAGCTTCAATTATTTTCTTACGTAATACGTATCACACATTATCATAAACACGTACGATAAGACCGTACGTTAATATTGAACGAAACGAACGTATTCAACACAAGACGAGCTTAAATTCGTGTATAATGCGACTGGTGGTAGTGTGTAGCTTGCATGATCGAAGCAATTGTCTATAAAGTGCCATAAAAATCTATTAACACGCAAAAAAATTCTGCGTACATTTTAAAATTTCTGCGTGGAGAAGATTTCAAATAAATACAACTTTAAAATTTCTTTAACAGCTTTAACTTATTAATCAGACTGTTTTGACTTCAGTCAAGCAAATAAAACTTTTTACAAATTACTTCTGCTTTACGAGAAATTTATTTTCTACAATGTTTTATACGGATATTTATAGAATCTTTAACTAAATAGGAACGTTTAATTGCACAGAGGTCACGATGTGACTGCAGTGCAGTTGTTAATACGGTTTGATGCAAAATAATTATAAAACACTTATTACATCAATTTTTTAGTGAATTTTGACTATGTTAAATAAAACTTACAACATGAAATAAAAATTCAACATCAGCCATGTAAAGATAGTGTATAGCAGTATGTTTTTGCGTTTCCGCTTCAGCTAATGTTATGAAATTTTTCAAATAATGGAACTTAGTAGTTGTTACGCGTAATTGCGGCCACCCTAATGACTAAAATAAGAAGTGAAGATTTAAATTTATTTCTACGCACATTGGCATTGAAAATTTGGCTGCAAAATACTTACTGAACTTGCTGAAAGAACTCTAAATTTTCTACATAGTAAATTTAAATAAAACAGGTCTCTTGGTTTTGAATTTACAGAAAACATGGATGTTAGTAAAAGTGAGTTAAATTGGATGCTGAAAAGTTGTGTGTGTGTGTGTGTGTGTGTGTGTGTGTGTGCGTGTGCGTGTGTGTGTGTGTGCGTGTGCGTGTCTGCCTACAAAGTAATATTCCAGCCACAAAACGGAACACTTCAATTGTATTACTATATGGCTCGAAACCATATACATTTAATTTGCATATTAATGGATTGCAAAATAATTACGTCTGCGTTCAAAGGTTTATACTCAGATAAATGTAATGTGTTATCTTGCAACAGATGTGCCTCAGGCTGATGTTAGATTTACTTTCCGTTAGATGCTCAACGTAATTCGCTAAAATAACTCCTCATTTTCGAACATTTCATTATTTAGATTAAAATAAGGAATCACGAAATAATTATACAATGAGAAAAAAAATTTAAACTAATAGCTCACTCCTCAGATTTATACGAATTACGGTCCATGCTCCCAACACACACACAAACGTCCACGTGCACGCACACGCACACACATTCGGATACACATACACGGCACAGATAATTGCTTTTTTATGACATTTTTTTATTTTTTTTTATTACACACCATACTACACTCGTAACATAACAGAATATTGGTCCAACAACAACAACAACAACAAAATATTTTTATCAAAATATTGCTTATCCACAAAATAAGGCGATGAAAAACTGAATTTGTGAACACTGGATTATTAGAATCTTTTGGCCTCCAGTGCCTATTCAAAATGTTCGTTGAAACTACAGGAACGTGCAGACATCCTCACTCTGCGTCGTAATAAACTTTTATTGGACAGTTCATTTACTCAGTTGTAGTGAGCAACACAATAGTTATATTTAGCGTTATCTATATTAAAATACTGTTCCTCATCCATGGAAAAAGTAACAATAAAAAACTGAATTTTGCAAGTATTTGAAAAAAAATTAATTACGATATATTTTAACTTTCTTGTGTCCGGCATGTCTGACAAAGTACGTATTAACAGAATATTAAATTCCATCTTACTTATTAAGAATGCTGAAAATTTGTATTATTCTCAATTTCAATCTAACAAGTTTATTAAAAGCATTTACCAGTGTCTAATTATTATCATATTATCATGAAAATTACATATACCTACGTGGGCCTACTTTCGATAAACTTGATGGAAAAATTCAATCGAACTCTCAGTGCTCAAGACAAAAGCGAATTTGAGTAACAAATAAACTAACTAACGATGGGAAATTGTTTAGGCTACCTATGTACGTGTAACGACTTTCCACTATAAAGTAAATAGTGATACTTCGCTTTAAATATTATAAACTGAAGCAACAAAGATATTACGACATTAAATATTCGCGTAATAAAATAATAATGCCAACACCGATGTACAGAGCACCGAGTAACTGTACAGTAGGCCTATAGAGACGGGCGTTAACCATCGTACAGTTTTAATAGGCACAACGCTTCAGCCACTGCAAACCTGCGGTCGGCCGTCTTCACATGTTATGAAAATTAACATAACCTTTGTTAGAAGTAAAAGTATACAAATACAAATATACAATGTTTTCCAAATACAGGAGAAAATCGTCAATTATAAAAAGGCGAGAATTCATGCATTACAAAGCTAAAAACAAAGTTTGTGAGATTTTGTTATGTGGGTTGTTCTAAGCGGTAGCTGGTCTCGATCGGTGGGGCCCGTTGAAGGGTTGCGTACGTCTTTAATAGGCCTAGTTTCATTTTAATATTTTTATTTTATTTTATATTTTAGTGTTTATTCTTTTAAATGTTTTGATCAATGTTCAGTTGGTTGTGTGCTCATCCGCTTCTGTAATCGTGGTACCTTTAATACATTATTTCTTTATTTGTGTACCAATAGCTATTATTCCTCTCTTTTTTTAACTGACAATTTCTTTCTTTCTTTGCAAACATCGTGTGTACCTAATTTCAGTTTTAAGAAGGGTTACGTTAGAGTTCATAATACTGAAGACAACCAAAGATTTGAAGTCATCTAAACGTTGTGTTTCGTCCCAATACTGTGCACTACGGTATGAATGTATAACAGAAAATTACGTTTGAAGGCTCATAAAACGGAGAAAATGGAATACTCAGAGACAAAATAAAGCAGACGAAGAACCAAAATAAAAGCTTTATTTAGAATTTAGAAGCTTTATTTTAGAATTTAATAGAAGCTTGAAATATTTAGATTACAAAACAAAATAAATAATTTAATAAAACAGAAATGGGGAGTTAAAACTTGAAGAGGAGGATTGGAAAACCCCGTATACGATAAATGACACCTTTCTCAAATTCAACCAGAAAAGAGTAAGGAGATAGATTTGAAAAATGAGTATAAAGCTGTTCGGAAAGGCACAAAGAACTATGCAAACAAACACATGTAGGGGCGTGGGAAACCTTAATTAGCTGACTGAAAATTACGGCCACAGCAAACATTATTTAAGACTTGCGTTGCATCTAAATTGCACACTCCATCGTACAAAAGATACTGGCAGGAAAATAATATTGTGAAGGAGTGGCTAATGGTAAAAGTTGTTTTATGATTGACAAATCAAATTACACCGTGTTTTGCACAGTCTGATCGAAAAATAATTATTCTCGCTATCTGCTCATTCAACATTAAATGTAAATTATATACCAAAACAATTAACAAACGACTGAACCACGGAACGTATTTTAGAGAGATAAATGAAGTCATGAGCGAATGGTCGTACAGTGGACGTGTTCGCCATGCAGTACATAACTGGAAATTCACGGAATGTCACTTAGGAACCCATTATTATCGAAGACTGTTTTCAGACAAAAACACTTATTAACTACTTATTCCAAAATGTGAGGATTGAGCAAAGTTTTTAAGCTCAACTTTATTTCGTTTAACGTCTATATGGATGATAATAAGCGATAATGGAAGACGTACTTACAAAACTGTTAAAAATCAATAGAAATCAGTAGAATATTGTGTGTACTGTACTTATATTCACGGTTGATTTGTCCATTACATTGTACACCCACCACTTTGTACTGTATGTACAAGAAAGAGTAGGCAAACCCTACTCCTTAGAGTTGCTCTAATTATAACACTACTAGATCATTAGAAAGATACTTAAACATCCGGTGTCAAAGACACAAATAAACTTTTGTGTAACTTTCATGGCTTTCCTTATCTTCAAAGGAGCTTAAGTAATTAAAGTAAAATTAATCATCAATCTTACATGCGTGACCATCAGGCGAACTCTGACTTGTTTTTAAGTCAACAAGTAAAGATAGCCCTTCCCACAGTTCTTTATGAATCTGAGAATTGGACTTTAACGAAAGGCAGGCCAGTCGTATCCAAGCGGCTGAAATGAGACTTCTCAGACACGTCGCAGGGTTTACTCTCCATGATAGAAACACAGATGTACGACAGCAACTGAATATTATGAGTATACTCGACAGGATTACCCAGTATCGGCTGAATTGGTGGGAACATCTTTGCTGAACGGATGACTGCCGCATCCCCAAACAACTATGGAACTATAAGCCGAAGAAAGCACTATGGAACTATGGGACGTCCGAGAAAGCACTGGAGTGACGAGCTATAGACTTTGCCTATTTGAGACCGGAACAAACCATCCTTGGTTTAATCCTTTAAGATGATGATGATGATTAACCTTGAATAACCAACCATTAGGTTTTACTCTTTGATTGTTTAAAATGAAATTTAAGTACAAGTCTAATGCAGATAAGCTTCCAGTGCTAGCTACTGATGTGTGGAAAACAGCCTGTGTAGATTCCGTATAAATTTGGTACGATGTGTAAATTTGCAGAATATACAGTATACTGCAGACTATAACGATGTATAAAATATACAAAATAACTGAAGGATCTGGAAAAATTAAAAAAATGATTACGAGCGTTGGGTCTCATAAGTAAGGGGATTCAGAAAAAGAAGTTTCATGATATGCAATTTGTACAAAGGCTGGATATGGAAGAGTAATAAATAAAGTACTTAATAAGTTAAGTGAACATATCGGCCTACTGTAAGACAGAGCAGGGCAACCATATTAAACGAATGAATAAAACGGTGAACTTAAAAGAATCATAGAAAGACCACAGGAATACAACAGGCCTAATGAATGTAAAATAGAAAGAGGTGGATGAAGGAAAATATTGTACGAATATTTCTCTATACTATACTAGTTCGGGTTGAAAACTGAGTTGAATTTAAATTAATTTCTAGCATCCACGATCTAGCGGAAATAATATTTGAACACCATCTTGGAAGTACCAGTTTTATTATCCGCTATTTAAAAACTGTAACGAACCGGGATAAGTAAAGGCAACGTAACGAGAATTAGGGAGATTAAGTAGTATTCGAGCTACTTTTTGTGGAGATGACGGGGCGAAAGTCGGTTTCTTCAAGTTGGAGGTATTAAAAGTTTTCACCACCCCCGTTTTCCCTGATATGCAAACAATGTAAAAGCATGTGCTCGTCTGTCTGCCCCTCATGATTTCTTTACTATTACAGTAACCAAGCACCGCAAAACAGAAAACTTTTGGCCGAATAATTTCCCTGGGGTTGATATAATTTCGTAGGCTCTCACCGCATTTTCCACTATGCATAATGCCGTCTGTTAGTTTAACCGAAGATTAATGGTATCCATCAGGTATGGCCACGGGCGTCAAAGCAATATACATACATTACTTGTAATAAAGTGAATAATCCATTGTGTGCAAACTTTAAACAATGGTTATTTGTATTAGCCGTTGAGCCATTTGTCAGGGCCGCTTCCCTGCTCTGTTACACAGTATACTTCCCCCGGAACGTTTTAATACTTTATGTCCTAATCAGTTACTGTTTGCATGCCCGCACAAACGACACGGTCCTCGCGTATAACAGTATTTAGGCATTAACAGACCACACGCTACTTTTTAATATTACAGTATACAAGTTAATATCCTCTTAAATAATGGTACACATGTAAATTTATGTACTCTGCTGCATGAATTTTTTTCTGAAAGAAGTGCGTGCAACCGCCGTGAGCTAGCACTACTACAAAAGTTAAACTAAAATATTAATTTATAAATTGTAGAATGAACGTTAACAATGTCCAACGGCTTGTAATAACGATGAGTACATTACAGGAGCGTATTTACTGTGGGGGGGGGAACGCGATCGGATCCCCCCCTAGAGGGTAAAAAAAAAGGTGTCGAAGAATTTTGTTAATTTCTTAATTTTTAGGCTGTTTTATTATGTTTTCAGATGTGTACACTATTATAGAAGTAACCCTATTTTTAACAGGCCTAAAGAAACAGGTTTTTTACACAGAATTCGAGTATACGTTTGAAATATGTAATATAGGAAATCAATTTAGTTAATAAGTATCTTGTAAACAATGTTTCAATAACGCGTATTTTTTGTTTTTAATTTAATTGGATTGAATTCAGAATGGTATCACACCTTTTTCAACCACTTTAAAGACAGTAATACTGATTATTATTTTCTTGTTTTTCGTTTCATATGAAGCCCTCCCCTCTCCAAGGCCATATTCTAGATACGCTACTGGTAAATTATACCGTAAAACACATTACTTCTTAAAAGTTAGTCGAAAAAATAATTTTTAATTAAGCGGCTGTCATTTAACGGGAAGTATTATGTGAAAACGACATCCCAGTTTGAATTATCAAACTTTCTAAACATTGGCCCAGGATTAAGTACTTGAAATCATGTCAGTTGTCCATCATTATTGTGGTTATTATTCAAAATAATAGATACTGTATTTTGTTCATTTTATATTAGTAAAATAATGATTATTGTACAGCTATAAACACATCAAGTCGTGAATGTTGTTTATAAAGAAGAGAACGTGTAAAACGCCACTCACATTTTTTGCGATTCTCTTTATCTGTCGGCTTCCTTTCCACCAGGTGATGACAGCGTCGGGTCGGGAGCCAGACGCCTTGCACTCCACGTCGTAACGCTTATCGGCCGATATCTGCTTTTCCTTGGTCTCTATGTGCACCGAAACAGGTTTTACTGTCAACACCATTAACATTTGTTACACGACAAGAAATACGAGTAACATAACCTTTGATAAAATAAACATTACAATTCAATTACGATTGTACAATATAATGTAGGCCTACATGATCTACACGATAATAATGCAAACAATAGTAATAATAACAATAACAATAATAATAACAATTAGATCATAACTTAACTTTAAACATTTTATGAAAGATACTCTACACCATTTTCATAATTTGCGAGATCCACGTGTGCATTTGTCCTATATATAAAACAGAGTAGTAAAATCATGGGAACAATGAAGTCAACAGATTAAATCAGTTAGTAAAACATACACGTGTATGTAACTTAATTAGCTATTTCAGGCATATCTGTCAGCAGTGACATCGTAGTATATCCGCCTTGTCAATGGTCCGCGACAAAACGGGATATGCACGACCATGATCACGGACTGGAACACATCACACGGTCCGTTGCTTGTATTGTTGAAAAAGCAACAACAATTGTTTATTATTGTTCATTAAAAATTATATTAAGAGGAAATTTTGAATATTAATTAATAATACACAGTGTTATCAATAAGTGAACACAATTTTAATAAATTAGTTAGTACAGGGTTTATAATTTAGCAGAATTTTTATTACAGTTTAGTTTAGTCTAAACTTTGGGTTTATGATGGTATAAATTTTACTGTTTAAATTGGAATGACTATGTGGCTACATATGTATTCAGCAGTCTCGCTGTAGAATTGTTTAATATTTAATTAGTGGTATTCTGGTTATACACAAAGGATATAGACAGACGCGAGCCTGTTTATCACCTATGTGTATGCGTGTTTCCTGCGTGCAAATGATCGGCATGCTGTCCACAGTTATTAATGCGTTTTCAAATATATATTGTTTTATGAAAGTGTCGTTACATGTAATGTGACACGTATTAAATTACTTTAAAACAACATCATGAAGGGTAGCACGACAGGTAACTTTTCCTTTTCTGACGTCATACATTTCTAATTAGAACTTTAATGTAATAAGTTATAACTGTAATAATAAGTTAACACTGTACTCCTGCTGAAACAATATATTATAACAGTAACAATATGAAATACTCTCTTGGTAATAATCAAATAGCTAGGAAGACAGTGCACATACTCAAGGAAAAGATACCATTGTTACTAGTTGTACTGTACAATAGCTCTGCTAGGTCAGGCTACATCGATTTACACGTATTGTACATAAGCCTGTCTATATGCCCATATTATACTCGTATGCCAAGACGCAAGCAACATTCTTCATTAAAACAGCGACTTCATAGTTACTTGGTCATAGTTAGTTAGTTACTTGGTCAAAAGTGCTTCCGCAATTCATCTGGTGGGTTACACTATTCTTCGGTTTTGAAATTTATCGAGACATAAGTATTACTTATATTGAATTTATTACTATCAGAGGCTTAAAAACATTTTTGTCTACTAATGTGAAAAACTAGCAAACAAAAAACAAAGTAAAATAAGTTCGCTGGAAGTAGTGATTGGGGACTGCGTTGTAATAATAAATCGTAACTAATTTTACAAGGTTTGAAATTTACAGTGTGTGTGTGTGTGTGTGTGTATATATATATATATATATATATATATATATATATATATCTGAAACTCGATATTTCATCCGATATGTAACAGAGCAAAGCTTTAGATTTTTAGATTTTCTATGATCACACCAGGATGCATAAACGTGTTAAGAAAAGCGTTACGAACAATTTTTTGGTCTACGAAATTTCAAAATATTTTGGAAAAATTGTAAAAACCCAAAAATTTTAATGAGGAGAAAAGGAAGATAATAAATATGTCTGCAGACATTGGGAAACTTGAAATAATTGATAAGAATTTTCAAAAGAAGAAAACAAAAAATACACAAAATTAAAATTTAAGATACCTTACAAATTTTGTGAAGAAAAACTGCACTAGCACAAAAAATAAAACGTAAAAATTAGCTGTGTAATATAGAATATTTCTGCAAACTTTAAACTTCCTTCACTCTTCTTAAAAGATTGTTTATCTACGTCTATGGAATTTTGTTAGTTCCAACAATAGAAACGCGTATAAAAATGTAGACGTAATTGCAACAAAGCTGGCATCAGAAACATTTTTAGTTTTGATGTGCATTTAAATAAAAATCGTAACAATTGATATACTGTCTTCTTTTGGCTTGACTTTTATACCGTCTTCTTATGGATAAATCATTTGGGTGGTTCTATAATTATTTTAAAAATCGCTATCACAGGATTTTAATAAGTTATGATTTATTAAAATAGTACATTTAATTTTTACTATGTACCGTATATTTTAATATGTACTAGCCCGTTCGGTTATTTAAAATTGTCACCCTACACGTCATCATCCATCCTACCCGTCCGTGACTCCAGTGACGACAACAGGGCAACTTTTTTGTTGCCGTAATGAGTGACATCGCGTTGTTTCTATTGATAACATAGACGTCGGTGTTGTAACCGACTTTGTCATCATAGGCTAAAACGTACTGTCTTCTCAAATTCTTGCAGGCAAAACGCATGAATAAATGGATATATTTGTTTAAAAGCACGTGGAATGACAGCTCACGTCTAGGATACTTAACAAAGTTGACACAATAAACTCACTTCCCGATTAAGTTTCGTCTCAAATGACCAATGCGATTTTAAATGAAGCCGAACAAAAGCGCGCGTTTGCCTGTCCGTTTATGTTAAAATATTTCATATTTAAATTTATCATAGGAAATAAGCGTCTTCTGAAAAAAGAAGTTTATGACTTGTGAAGACGAAAAAATACATTTTCGACAGAAAGGGAAAGAAAAGACCAGTAATGGCAATACTTAGGAATGTGTTAGTTAGGAAAGAAACAACTGGAATCTTCCTAAAATACACAATTTCCCGACCTCGATGATTCAGTTGAGTGACTGTTGTGCAAGTGAAGTTACACTTGTTATACTATAGCATCAAGAAGCATAGCTACAGATGTCCCCACACGATCGTAAATTTAAACGTGTTAAATACTGTTTGTGACTGGCAACTTTCTCTGATGTCACTGAAGGTCTCGTGCTGACATTGTCCATGTAAATAAATTTCCATAGTGGCTAGTCATGGAAATTTCCATAAATTTCCATTGGGAATAGTCTCTCAGGCTTGTGCTGGTGGGAGGGGGGAGGCCTTTCACAAACATTAGGATGTATTGGCCAATTATAATTATATAACTAAACGCACACACACACCACGGCACTGCGATTTGAAATAAAATACCATTGATACTGCGAGGGGATTTTCTGTGGTTAAAATAGTACCCCAGACGGATAAAGAAAAAAGAAAAGACCAGTTTTTCTTGAAATAATGAATTAAAGAAGTTTTAAATATTGTGTCTGTCCAACTGTAGTCATATAGGTAGAACTAAAGAATTAGACTAATCAGTTATGTGAATACGTATACTGTATTTTCAATTGAGGTTAGGTCTATGTCCACTTAGCTTGTAGGAAAGAGGTGGACTTAGATTGTTCATTAAGTCCGCAGTGTATGCAGCTCAGTTTACGGTATTTATAATGAAGTAAATACTTTCTACACGTTGTAATAAAGTACGGTATAGAGAACTTAAAAAGTTTCTATATTAAACAGTTTCTTGCTTTTGCTGTTCGAATCTTACCTGTAAAACAGGTTTGTCTGTTTTGCAAACGATTTTCGATTCGCACTTAATAATTCTGTGTATTTATTCTTTGTATTTACTAATTTAGTGCATTAATACAATTAAGAAAAGGCAATTAAAATCTAACAAGTTTTCCGTTGTTCCGTAGTAAGTAAACCTACAACTGACACGAAGTTCAGAAGGCCGTGCCATTTACAAGCGCTCCGTAACCTCTATCGGTGAACTGATATGTATACAACTCCAGTGAAATGTGCGGCCAATAACATATCGCATCTGTAGAGTGACTCTGAAACCATTGTTTTTAAGGGCCTGTAGAGACTATTTTACGAAAATTTCTGATTCACTTCTGTGACAAAAAACAAGTAGAATGATTTAATTCCATTTGCTGCAAATTTTACACACACGAACTCACTAAGGTGAATATTGAAAAAATTCCCACAAAACGCTATCAGCGTCTGCAGAAAATGGGACAAAATCTGTGCTAGTTTCCTGGTAAAGTTTTTCATTTATGTTGTAATGTAAGACGTAATTATTGTTTAATGACTTTGTTAAATTTTAGATATCTATTAATGTAACCCATCCCCTTCGACACTTACCTCATTGTTTACAACAAAATAAGCCAGAAATAACAAGTTCTTTTTCTTTTAGCTTCTGTAGTTTACACTCACAAACATTTTTTTACCCCGTCCCCAGAACCTATTAGACCTCCACCCCCCTCCCCCGTAAAGAAGTCTTGGAAAGGCATGTTCTTTAATCGCGTAATTCTCATATATGCAAACGCATATACATTATATATAGTATTATGTATACGTACGCTATCACACACACATCATCATACTAAATGTACAGTATGTTTTCTTACAGAATACGTTATAACTTGGTTAGATTTTGTGTTTGCATGGAATACATTAGTCATCCCGCGTACTTTTCGAAGGTGATCATTATCTACAACCAACAGATCCTCTACAAGGTGAAAGGATATTTTTAGATAGTTTTATATTTGTCTGTATTTGGTCGCCTGTTTACCTCTGCTGCCGTATGTTTACACTGCGGCTGCTTCACCGTGGGTTAATACTTTTCTATTTTAATACATTTACACTGCAAAAATTTCCGACGAATTTCTTTTTTTTATATACTCCTTTTTTTGTTTAGTTCGCTCTCGAAAAATAATTTAAACTACTTCGATATTATTTTTTGGACTAATAAAAGGCGTACGTGAAAAGCTTACGTTTCCGCTGTGGAGCTTATCATTCTACTTACACTCATATTTTACTGCCAAGTGATTAGAATTGTAAAATCTCTATAGTTTCTAGATCACAGATCGATATTGGTTTTAATTTCGTCATTGCTTCAGAGGCTTAAGACTAGGGACAAAAGCGTCAATAACAATTATCTTAGACGTAGAATGTTCTAGAAAAGGTTGTCTATGGTAGTTTGATTTTATGTATGATTATATGAAAATACCCATAGTTATATTCCAAAAGTTCGGTTTGTCGTAAAATAATTAAGTTACTCGATAAAAATAACAGTTACATAAATACGTTTGTGCTAAGTACGAAGACAGTTTAAACCGTACAAAAAGAAAGTTTTCGTTAATAAAATTAGAAAATTATTAACAATAATAACTAGATGGTATCGATTATATATGTAAAAAGATCAGGTGCTAAGCTTACATACTATTACCAAATATCAAAGAATTGTCAAAGAAATTACGTATTGAAAATAAAACGTTTATAATAATCCCCTTTCATAAAACATATTGGAAATTTAGACAATTGTCTGTTAACAAAAATTGTTCATGTGAGAAAAGCCAGTCCAGCAGTGCAGATGACGACAAAACATCATTTAGCACATGATGTGGTTTATAATCTTCTGAAGCATAAAACATATTGGAAATGTAGACAATTGTCTGTTAACCAAAATTGTTCATGTGAGAAAAGCCAGTCCAGCAGTGCAGATGACGACAAAACATCATTTAGCACATGATGTATGTGGTTTATAATCTTCTGAAGCATAAAACATATTGGAAATGTAGACAATTGTCTGTTAACAAAAATTGTTCATGTGAGAAAAGCCAGTCCAGCAGTGCGGATGACGACAAAACATCATTTAACACATGATGTGGTTTATAATCTTCGGAAGCATAAAACATATTGGAAATGCAGACAATTGTCTGTTAGCAAAAATTGTTCATGTGAGAAAAGCCAGTCCAGCAGTGCAGATGACGACAAAACATCATTTAGCACATGATGTGGTTTATAATCTTCTGAAGAATAAAACATATTGGAAATGTAGACAATTGTCTGTTAACAAAAATTGTTCATGCGAGAAAAGCCAGTCCAGCAGTGCAGATGACGACAAAACATCATTTAGCACATGATGTGGTTTATAATCTTCTGAAGCATAAAACATATTGGAAATGTAGACAATTGTCTGTTAACAAAAATTGTTCATGTGAGAAAAGCCAGTCCAGCACTGCAGATGACGACAAAACATCATTTAGCACATGATGTGGTTTCTAATCTTCGGAAGCATAAAACATATTGGAAATGTAGACAATTGTCTGTTAACAAAAAATTGTTCATGTGAGAAAAGCCAGTCCAGCAGTGCAGATGACGACAAAACATCATTTAGCAGATGATGTGGTTTATAATCTTCGGAAGAATAAAACATATTGGAAATGTAGACAATTGTCTGTTAACAAAAATTGTTCATGTGAGAAAAGCCAGTCCAGCAGTGCAGATGACGACAAAACATCATTTAGCACATGATGTGGTTTATAATCTTCTGAAGCATAAAACATATTGGAAATGTAGACAATTGTCTGTTAACAAAAATTGTTCATGTGAGAAAAGCCAGTCCAGCAGTGCAGATGACGACAAAACATCATTTAGCACATGATGTGGTTTATAATCTTCGGAAGAATAAAACATATTGGAAATATAGACAATTGTCTGTTAACAAAAATTGTTCATGTGAGAAAAGCCAGTCCAGCAGTGCAGATGACGACAAAACATCATTTAGCACATGATGTGGTTTATAATCTTCGGAAGCATAAAACATATTGGAAATGTAGACAATTGTCTGTTAACAAAAATTGTTCATGTGCGAAAAGCCAGTCCAGCTGTGCAGATGACGACAAAAGCACATGATGTGGTTTATAATCTTTTGAAGCATAAAACATATTGGAAAAGTAGACAATTGTCTGTTAACAAAAATTGTTCATGTGAGAAAAGCCAGTCCAGCAGTGCGGATGACGACAAAACATCATTTAGCACATGATGTGGTTTATAATCTTCGGAAGAATAAAACATATTGGAAATGTAGACAATTGTCTGTTAACAAAAACTGTTCATGCGAGAAAAGCCAGTCCAGCAGTGCAGATGACGACAAAACATCATTTAGCACATGATGTGGTTTATAATCTTCTGAAGCATAAAACATATTGGAAATGTAGACAATTGTCTGTTAACAAAAATTTTTCATGTGAGAAAAGCCAGTCCAGCAGTGCAGATGACGACAAAACATCATTTAGCAGATGATGTGGTTTATAATGTGACGATTTTATTAATAAAAATAAATTAATTAATTAAGTTGATAATGTATAGGCTGAGAAATTTTAAATTTTTAATAAAATCTCACATTTTAAACTAAATCTTATTGTTATCATTAAATAATAATAATATTTAATAATAAGTCTAATAATAAATTAAAAGGAATACGATTGTACAGAAAGGGTAAAGCTTGTTAATTAATCCTGCATAAACAGGCGCTAACCAGAATCAACTTGTTTTCCGACCCCTTAACTAACTAAAAATAATTGTAAATTTGTTATTATTTAAATAATTAAACTAGACCACTATAATGTACTTTGATAGCGATTGTAACTAAGAATTTTCCCTACTTAATTATTTATTCTAATTTTAGTCCTTTAAATAAAAAAGAAACATGGAACTACTTTTATGTTGAATTGAACTGTCGCTAGTTTACTACTCTCACCCCTAACTATTTTCGCCCACTTGCAATGGAGCGGTCAACCCGTAAGAACCCGTAAGCTGCGTACAGCAGATATGTGCAACGTTAAGAATAGTTTGTTTCAAAATGCGATTAATCCGTCAGTTAAGACACAGAGGCATTCTTTATACTATTAAACAATGTGTTGCGTTAATATAGTTGAACCGCGATTCATATAAATATGTTGTAAACGAGTAAGAAAGAATAACGAAAATTTAGCGCCTATGACATCTCTACAAAAATCTTAAAATATAAAACTTATGTAATTAAAACTGTGGTAAGATCATAAAGTGAAGTGCAACAAACCAACAATCATGTGAAATGGATTCAGGTGAATGAAACTTTTGTGTTAATCATTCAAATCAACGAGCTATTACTATCCGTTAGCCAAGAGCAGAGAACCAGGACCCACTATGATCTAAAAGACTTCAGGACTACACCATTCCCGGATACGAAGATAATGAGAGATACCTGACCTACATCAAACATGCTGCAACCGAGGACCTAGGACTGGAATAACGCAGAGCTGGAGGACATCCATAAAGGTGACACGGAGGCAAGCCTTCCGTGGTTATGAAATACTAAATATTATATCCAACAAAAGACAATTAAATTAACAACATTACGACATTTTACGTAATGACAGTAATTGTATACTTATTCTTAGTAAAAGAGTTATAGCTCTAAAATGTAAAGCCTTATTGTTTAAAAAGATTAATAAAGACCATTCTTCAAATGGCAAAATTTTAAAGATTTTATATGGCAAGGTAACCATTATTAAAGTATTAGACTAAATCCCGGATCCGGGGAATTAATTAAATTTGAAGTACATCTTATTCTGAGGGCCCTTGTAAAAGAATAAAATATAATTACCATGTAAACTGTAAGCTGTTGAAGCATATATGTCGAGAATTTTAAGTAGAGCATTTAATACCATATGTAATAAAGAGATGTCATCAGGAGTACCGACTAAACTGAGTGCATAAATCAACAGTCTCCCCTTCCCTGAATCCTTTTATATTTATTGTTTGTTGTTCTGATTAAATTTCAGCTCGTCACAACTAAGGCAGCCTGTATAATTGGCAGAACCAATTATTGCGGGTTCCCTAAGTTATAACACAAGAGAAGATGTTATAATAATCTTCGGAAGAATAAAACATATTGGAAATGTAGACAATTGTCTTTTAACAAAAATTGTTCATGTGAGAAAAGCCAGTCCAGCAGTGCAGATGACGACAAAACATCATTTAGCACATGATGTGGTTTATAATCTTCGGAAGCATAAAATATATTGGAAATGTAGACAATTGTCTGTTAAGAAAAATTGTTCATGTGAGAAAAGCCAGTCCAGCAGTGCAGATGACGACAAAACATCATTTAGCACATGATGTGGTTTATAATCTTCGGAAGCATAAAACATATTGGAAATGTAGACAATTGTCTGTTAACAAAAATTGTTCATGTGAGAAAAGCCAGTCCAGCAGTGCAGATGACGACAAAACATCATTTAGCACATGATGTGGTTTATAATCTTCGGAAGCATAAAACATATTGGAAATGTAGACAATTGTCTGTTAACAAAAATTGTTCATGTGAGAAAAGCCAGTCCAGCAGTGGAGATGACGACAAAACATCATTTAGCACATGATGTGGTTTATAATCTTCGGAAGAATAAAACATATTGGAAATGTAGACAATTGTCTGTTAACAAAAATTGTTCATGTGAGAAAAGCCAGTCCAGCAGTGCAGATGACGACAAAACATCATTTAGCACATGATGTGGTTTATAATCTTCTGAAGCATAAAACATATTTTAAAGAAAAACCGATCACGTAACTATCTAAAACAAAACATAATTTGTAACTTTAAGAAGTAACAATTTTTAATCGAAAAATTTGTCTACAAACAAAAAAAATGGTGGACGATCAAAAAATTCTTATTATTAAAGCCATCATCATAACTTAATATTTGGTTTCAATAGGCGTTTCTACATACGCGTAGACTAAACCAAAGCATTTGTTTTTACGTCATATTTTATGTTTATACTAGAAAATACACGCCAAACATAAAATGAAGGAACTTGATGTCACAGTTAAAAAGAACTGATTCGTTCATGTATAAACGGATATCATTCCAAACACCCGCTTATATTGTGATATCTGCCAAATAAAATGAGAAAGATTTTACTCCTGCAGAACAGACCGACTACGAGCAGCAGAATACACGTGACATATACAGCCATGTACAGTGAAGAGATATATGTCAACAGTTCAGCAAAATTGTTTTAAGTGGAGTTTTAAATGGACTGGTCTTGTTCTCTTATCACGGTCACATTTTAGTTACGTTGCTTTAACTATTCTTAAAAAAATTAATATTACCGACTCCTCCTAAGCGGAACGTGAATCATGGCAAGTATAGGCAACGTTACACTCACCTTTTATATTTACACAAAAAACATTAAGGTTAGTGCGGTTAATTTCCCTTGATAAAGCCAATACCAAAATGATAATTCCTTGTCCACTGTATCTGTATTCTGTTTCTCTACTCTTGTTCGTAAATTCAAATTTTACAATAAGGCCACTGAAAGGGTAAAATAATGCATGCGTTAACTTAAAAATCATAGAGTTACTATATATCGTGGAGCAGATCACAAAATCTTTTACCCCAGTTACCTTTACAAGGGCAATAATCATGTCCTAGGACAAGCAAGCAGGCCTACGGCAGAATCACGCTTACTTGTAGCGAATGGAAGTACTTGTCATTTTGATATGTTATCAGTACACTGTTTTGAAATAACATGAGCAACAGGGAAATCTTCAAAACATTATGTCGAGACTTTTGTTACAACAGTGGTCTAATTTAAGTGTATATGATTCGCATGCATACATTCTCAAGCGGATCTCTGAAGGAAAACAGGAATCTAGACGTTTATAACGAACGTACTCAATGTGTCAATTATAACTTATTACTCAACACAGTAATCGAAATTATTACTTAAGCTAAAGTTTAGCCTATAAGATATAAAAGGATATTAAGGAAACGTGAAATGCATTTGTCATCATTTGTCACATTAGAATATCATATGGCCTTATTCCTATAATTTGCGTATTTCACAGTCATTCTGATACGAATCTGATGAGAAATATTGACATATTTACTCATTTCAAAGTGCATTAAACATAAATATCAGTGACACGCGCCACCGCAATTACACACACAAAGCACTCACGTGTATACAGTACACACACACACACACACACACACACACACACACACACACACACACACACACACACACACACACACACGTTTATAGCAATATTTACGCTGCAGAAAACTCTGGATACGGTTGAACAAAAATACAATAATGTTTAAGTTTCTGCTGGATAACGCTTAGTTACAGATGATCATGCACAGTGTCTACTTACAGTTTATATCTAGAATGACTGCTTTGGACGAAGGTGGAGTCAAATTTGTGTTTGTAGCCTGGCAGATCAGTCTAGCGTTGAGATGCTGCCGTCCAACGTTTGGAAAGGACAGATGGTTTACGGTGAGATTGCTCGGCCTGTGCTCATATGAGTCGTCTATGACGGTATTTTCCAGGTACCACGTAACTTTCGGCCTTGGTCTCCCTGTAATTGCAATTATATCTTTTACCTCACTGCTCGATTACTTTCCTCGTGAATGTCGGGTAATCATGCAAACACATACAAATCTCTCTCTCTCTCACTCTCGCTCTCTCTCGCGCACACACATACACACACATTTATTTATTTAACATTGTTTTATTTATATTATAAATAGATCTATGTGTAGGCCTCATTGGAGCATTGTAAACAGAATTTAACTCGCTCTTCGGAGGAGACAAAAACGTTTCCAAATAATTATGTATTTAATGTACACAAACCAACAATAATAGAGCACAATAATATAATTATATGTCACCTTGAATGCTGTCATTTCATATGACAACAAGTGATACAAGTTTAAATATTCATTTGTACAAAACGAATTAATATGCATGTATGTATTACGTTTCTAACGTATATAACGATGTAATACATAATTACCTATTTAATTGTGTGTATGAGTTGTGGGCGCGTGTGTGTGTGGGGGAGGTTATATTTGTGTCATTTGTGTAACTGAATATAATTATTATTATATTCGAAGGTAATAGTGTTATTACAATATTGGACACACACACACACACACACACACACACACACACACACACACACACACACACTGATACTACGTACATATTATCAAAAAATTATTATTAATTTTATATGCAAGTACACAACTATTATTTATGTTACGTATGTTTTTCAGACCCGTTTTTAGAGACTGAAGGTATCAACACATATTAAATTTGTATTATATTCATTTATTTGGATTGTAGTACTATTTGTTTACATAATCTCCTATTTTGATGTTACACTGAAAATTAGTTGTTTACGTTTTAAATCATTAGAAAATGTATTATTTCTAACTTATTCTAATCAGTGATGGCCCACCCTCTCAAGCCAATGGTACAATATCCCCAAAATTTCTTACTCTCCGACCCCCAAGTTTCATCTTCAGCCTATAGCCGCAAACGTAATTCACACTAACTGAACCTGAAATGTGTATTTTAATGCACTGCAAAATTACATGGTATTTTTCTTAAACTCAGTAAATTATATATTTAATGCTGTATTAGAATTTAATAAGAGGTGTATCAATTCAATTGAAAATAAACAGTTTAAACTCCATGACCATTTTGTTTCGCCTTTTAATGCCAAACACACGCAACTGGCTTATAAATAGGCCTACATTAAATAATTACGGAAACTTACTAAAAATGTTAATAGCACTGGACGGAATTGATCACCACCCCCTGATCACCCGTAGTTACGCCATTGGTTTGACCCACAATATATTAACACAAAATCTTCATCTGTAACAAAAATAAAAAAGTCCCTCAGAAATCCAACCCTACGCCCGTCCTAAAACAACTTGGCCTCGTGAGAGGTGGGAAACAGCTTTTACTTTTTAACTGGCTATCAGGGCACTGGTAGATGAGTTAGACAAGGTTGTGTGTACCGCTCGTAAACAAACTGTAACCCATAGTGGAACCGATCGTGCCAATGGGTAGATGGGTCTCAGGGTACTAGGATGCACCCTGTTCTATTCAGTCCTAGCCGTGGTACTCGAAGGCTCTGCCGCGATGGTATGTCACTTCCCCGGTATTCGTGGGACCAAAATTTTAGGTTTTCAGATCAATTCTGGGGTTGAGGGGGTCCCTTAAACGCCAATCGTACACTCTATTTATTTTGGTGGCCCTAAAAAGGACCGAGTGGTGAGAAAGCTGATGTTGGTAATGCCGCGCTGAGATGTTCGGCGGCTGCGCCCGCTGTTCGTGGCGTACCGCAGTCCTCTTCTTTCGGCACCGGTTGTAGAGTCGGCTGCCGGCCCAGCGAAATCCATCGCTGGCGCGGAACTGGAGGGCGAAGACGCAACAACTCCGGTTCTATTCTTCGGCCGTTCCTTCCGGCTTACTCCGCGCCGATTCCGTCCGAGAGAGGAGAGGAGATGAAGTGCGTCCGATGGCGTGGCGATGAAGTGTGCAAAATTTTCTGCCGGCCCGGGTTTTATGCACTAACCGGGACCGCTGATTGACTCGTAGAACAATACTCGCTGGACAACCTACATCTCCACAATAACACAGTCGACCCCAGTGACTGAAGTATGGAAGAAGATCAGAGCAATCGCTGTCACGTGAGTGTTCAAGCCTATCTTATGCACAGAGCACGATATTCAACACCAATGAAATTGATGACACCTTGGCTGCAAGATATGCCGTTGTCTGTAGTACAGAAAATTATCCTCTCAGTATCCTCAGAACAAAAAATGAAGTCGAACACGACCTTGACTTCGAATGCAGGACCTATAACGTGCCTTTTACGATGAGGGAATTGCACTCCGCTGTCCGCGTTGCCGGCAACACTGTGGAGGGAACGGACGATATTCCTTACAGCATTATACAACTGCTGGACGTAGCTATCCCTACATTACTGGTACTCCATAACGCCATATGGACGCAAAGGGAGTGCCCAAAACCATGGGAGGAGTCGCTTGTCATCTCGTTTCCACTGGGTTGAAAGAAACCCTGAAAGCAAAAAAACTATCGTCCAGTATTTTTGACATGCTGTCTAGGACGTTCTTAGAGATGATGGTAGACTGCCGGCTCCTATGTTATCTGGAAAAACACGGCCTTCCGACAGAAAACACCAGTGTTGGTATCGGAAACACTATTGTATTACTGATCAACTGGTTTATCTGGAAAACGCAGTTCAAAATAGTTTCATCGTACTGGAAACACATGGTTGCAGTATTCTTCGATTTGGAAAAAGCGTTCGACAAAACGTAGAGATATAACATCGTGCAACTAATACATGATTGGCGTTTTAGAGGTAATCTGACTAAATTTATCTCCAGCTTTCTCAGAGAGAGGTATTTCCGTGTTCGGGGCGGCCAAAGCAACAGCGATGATCAAGCGTAAAATGCAAAGCGCTATAGACAAGTCAGAAAATGCTAACAATATAGGCTTTTCCTTCTCGGCAACAAAGTCGAAAGCGCGGATGGCACCCAGACCCGACGTTAAACATAAACGGTGTCCGGCTTCACCGTAAGTCCCTAATCAAATTTCTTTGCCTGACGTACGACAGACAATAATACGGAATGCGTATCCCCGGACGACCTGACTATGAAGTGCAAATCCTCGTTAAACAAATTCAGGTGCATCTCCCAGATGACCTGGGGATAGAGAATTTTTATTGCCCCATGCGCCGCGCTGGTGTTATCCAAAATGGATTATGGATAAACGGTGTACTCTACAGCCAGGAGGTGGTGCCTGGAAAAGCTGAATCCTGTGCATAACGTATAGTTCCGCACTAGCCCTGCACAAAGCTTATATTGAGAAGCACGAATGACGTCCTTACATCTTCGACGTCAACTGCTGTTGCTGATATATGTGGAAAAATATTAAC
Source organism: Magicicada septendecula (assembly GCA_034769895.1). Taxonomy (NCBI): domain Eukaryota; kingdom Metazoa; phylum Arthropoda; class Insecta; order Hemiptera; family Cicadidae; genus Magicicada; species Magicicada septendecula. Next base: position 1,086,369,296 of record CM068367.1, on the reverse strand, counting down.
ACTACCGAGCCACGTATACTACGTGTTGCTGGCGAAAAACAGATTTGCTAGAGTATACGACCGCCGTTCTATGATTACCTGGTGCACTAGAAATAGCCCGGCCCTACAACATCCAGGCGCCGATGGTCCAAGCGAATATTCCGTGCGAAGTGCCCCCTTGGCTGCTTCGCAAACCAAATTGCCGCCTAGATGTCGCCAATAGAACCAAGAAAACGTGCCACCCGACTCAACTGAAACTCCTGTTTTAGATCAGTACTGGAGGAATACGCTGCAGCGAGAAACGCTGCGGACAGCCCACGAGTCGATGCGATTGCCACACGACTTGACGGCGCCAAACTATCTGCCACAACCGCTGTTGTTAATGTTTAGCAGCTGATGTGGAATACACGGCAGAACAAACTTTCTGAAGTGAAGCAGAGCATCTGCAAATGGCAAGTAGCAGGTGATCGCAGTCGTCGTGAACAAGTTTGCGTCACCAGACTGCTGATTGGGCACACGAAATTGGCGTCTTGTTCACAAAACATACGTATCTGCACTTGTGGCGGAGCACTTACAGTGCAACACATAATCGAAGACTGTAGAGCTCTTGCAGAACTGAGGCAGAGACACAGAGTAAAAGGTAATCTGAAAGAAGACCTCGGAAACGAACAGTTAGCGGTAGACTATTTGCTTCCTAGAAGCAGCAAGATTACTGTATATAATTCTTAATGAGTAGTGACCGTCGATGAATTGACCGATCCTCGATAAACCTTCAGTCGTTAAAATTACTGTATAGACTTTGAAAATGTCATTTTGTGTCTTAGTGTGTACGAGTTTTCACTCTCGTTGAGTCAGCTAAAATGAAGGTGAGGACGTAACATCCAATCGAGTAATGGTCCTTGTAAGCGTCGTTTGACTAAAGGCCTTAGTTGCCGGGTTCCAAAAACATAAAAAAACTCCCGAAACGTTTCGTTGAATCTGTTTTAAGTCAGACCATTTAAATAATAAAGAAAATATTTTTTTTCTTACACTGTTCATTAATAAAACTGAGGCTGTTCTAAACAGGATACTATGTCCTACACAGTACAAGGTTATACACAGACCTACAAAGTCTAACTTTAAAATACGCAACGAATTGGATTTCTTGTTTGTGTTTGTGAGTATAATAGGCAAAAAGTGGATTTTAATATTTCTGAAACATCATGTCTTTGTATAAAGAAACCTCTGTTGGTAAAGAAAGGTAAGCGTTGCCCTGTCAACTATAGGCTACTGTCTGTGTAATAAAGTAGCCTGTATTCAGCGCCTGAGAAAATCTAATGCCAAACTGTTTTAGTGTTAAATATATTATTTAAGAAAATGATTTCTATTATTAACTTTTTTTAATCTACGCAAGTATTATTTCTGACATTTAACCAACACACATTTTATTTTACAAATCTAGCTGGCCTTGAACCACAAAACCCGAAGTATTGTCGAATAAATTTTGAATTTATATCGAGTGTGTTCAGACTAAACGTTATTTTTCAAACGTAATACTCGTTTAAAAGACAAATCTTGGGTTTTATAAAAGCTTAACAACGCACACGCATGTATGTGTGCGTGCGTGGGCATGATGCATGCGAACATCAGAGTTTTACAAAGATGTACGCACAGATTGTCTTAAGGATGTGTTTCTAAAACTGTCAAAACAAAGAGCGTCTCTAAAGCTAAGTAGTGCTATCGCCGCTTTTAAAACGTTTTCAAAGTTTTCTCATTTAAAATTAAGTGAGGTGTAATTTAAATATTGTATAAATATACATTTAAGAGCTCTCGGTATATAAGGTAATGCGTTTTCTAAGTTACGAGGTAATTACCATTATTTTCTTTAATAATACTACCAGAAGGTTATTTGAAAACCTAAAACTCTTATTCACACCCCATTCTCTGTATTTTACTTGTCCCTTTGCCCCACACCCATGTTTACAGGGCTCTGTCAAAGCTGTGTAATTCACAAGATATTTAAAAGTTACCATTCTAGATCAATAATACATATATAAAGCACAGGCAAGTTGCCAAATTAGAAACATAAATTTCTCACATTGGCTGGAACGTTTATATACGTACGGACTCTGTGAAAATACAAGTTTGCTCCTTTGTTCATTACGCCTTTACTTCATAACTGTTATATAAATACCACAAAAATGTAAACGGTATAAATGTCGAATAGTGAGTACCGGCTTGAGATATTTTATATACGTTAATATACATACATTGTTTATAGTTACTGCATTTACAAGTGCGCGAGTGGTCGTTTCCAAGAAATCGTTATGGTCAGAAGACACGTACTGAAGAGTTTTAAACCGTGATACGGTTTCGTTTAGTTATATGTACTGATTCTACTTGGTAATGAAGTGTTCGTTACGTGTCTAATACTAATGGTGTAGGGTTAACGCTGTTCCTAACCTTTCCAGTCGTTTGTATTAAAACAGTAATGTGTGTTTAATAGAATTGTAATTCAATTGTCAGTGATAACAATTCCATTTTAGAGAGTGTTTCGTCTCATTTGTAAATTGAAACCCCATGTTCGATAATTTCAAATATGTATTGAAAACGAGGATTAAGAATACAGAATATCGTGTTCGTTAGACAAGGGAGTAATTTTTCATTCCATGCCAAAAAATAAAAGATAAAATATTTAACTTACACGTACACGCACGCACACACACACAAATGAACACACGTATGCATATGCACACATGTACGAAATTGTATTAAATGTGACAGTGTTATAAAAATTAAGATTCAATATACTTATATTATTATCAACTTACATATATAACCAGTATATTTTTTTACGAATACAGGAATGAGTGTAATTTTTAGAGTAGGCCTATTCCTGTAACGACTATAAGTTATTATATAATAAAGGTACTTTAAAACTTGAAGTCATTCAACATTCAAATAGGAACGGCAATATTGTAACACTCGATCTTTATCACGGCAACACAGGAAACAAAATAAAACAACTACAATTCACGCAAGTTGTAGGCTGTGTGAAGAAACGTGATGCATAGCAACGCTTAAGGTAATGAACGTAAACATAATGCATCTGCGTATAACAACGTGATGCACAAATAAATGTTAGTAATACTGTACATTCCAGAACGCTGTAGATTAAACAAGACATCTGGAGATTACGTCACCAGTATCTACGAGTACACTGAGATCTGCTGGATATGTACTGACCCGGTGAAGCGGTAAGTTAGCTGAATTTTTTATAATCGATCAGACTGCGCTGTGTCCAGTAATATCAAGTACTTATTTCTGACTGAAATTTAATGAATTAAATGATTTAGTGACTTCTGTTGTTTATATGGGTAACACATATTTGTATCCACGAAGAATTCTTCTATCACATGTAATGTGAATAATAAATTTTAATTAAAACTTCAAATGTTACTGACATGTGTCTACGTGTGTGTGCGCCCCCGCATACACAAATGTACACATTCACGTATACTTTCACCTTGTGAAAGAGAGAGGTGAGATTTTTGTAATTTACTCAGCTATTCGCTGCGAGTTAATGTCCCTGAGAAACCCAATTTTGGTGTAACGACTCAGCTAAACCCTATGCATTGTTTTCCATGGCCTATAATACTGCTCCCGTTGCGGTTAGGAACATCCATATAGCTTACAGAACGTCTGTCACGTACTTCAGGATCGGTTGATGACGCAGTTTTCAACACTGGAGCGGTATCTTCGTCTTCGAGACGCACTGCTTGATAATCTCCAGGCAACTGAAAGTCTTTAGAAAACGCTCAATTACTGTTTGTAGTTGAGTTCGCCGAAACACACTAAAGGTGCGAGGAGTGCAATCTGAGCAGCGCTATTATACAGTGATATTTACTGACAAGTGTTAATTACTAATGTCTGTACAGACTATTGTAATTATTTAATTGGTGACTTTTATTAGTGTACTGGAGAACTATACAACCGTTACTGCTGTAATACATAAACTTCTTGTTTCATAAACTGGTATTAAAGTTTGTATGGATTTCTCTAGTTATCAATAAATTATTCCACTGTTTTAAGGAGGTGGCCCATGTAACCATCGTAACGATATATTGATATACACAATGTCTGCAATTTTTAAACATCGTAAAGTGAAATAACGTCATTCAGGTTGTAGGCCTACCTACATAAAAATCGTTGTTGACAGAACTTACAGATTCCGATTGTCAACTGCCTGTAAGCATTTTAAACGTGCATTTATGTGTGCAACGCGCTACCATGTAGATATGTTCACTTTGTAAATAATAAAATTGTCAAGAAAGAATTATTCTGAAAATTCCGTTGTCGTAATTCCTTTAAAATTACGTTTAAACAAAACTCTTTTCTTCTCTCCAATTATTATTTTGTTAAATGCTAACAAAAATATGAAAATCAACTAAACTTTTCAGAAGAGAAAGTCTTTTGAAGATACATGGTAATTGATTTTCTTTAAATAAAGATCTAAAAAATTCCAGTACATGTCTTATTCAGGCCCTTAAATTAAATTGGTTTGGGACGTGATTAAAGAACTGAGTTCTGACGTAGCAGGACGGGGTGTTTTCGACTAGAGGTTAGCAAGGGGAAAGGCAGCCAATCCGGCCGCGCTCTTTAAACGTGTGTGCCGTTTTCTTTCTGCACAGCTCAATCTAAATCTTTCCTAGTCGATGCTAATGGGCAACGTATTGCTTAATAAATAGGTACACAATGTGGTTTTGTAATATCCTTTGACAATCACATAACTTGGGCAGCTGAAATATATGCGAAGGGGATGTAAAAACGTTCCTAGAAACTTTTGTCCCGCGCTCGCTTATTAAAACTAACTTAATAAAAGCATGGTTTTTATTGTCGCTTGTATGTTTAGCTTCACGCCGCCTTACTAAAAACCCTCCACATTTGCTTTTACAGTCCGTTGTATTATGTTCTTTTTATTCATTAGGCAGAATTTCTACAATTTAAAGTTCAGTTATTTGTATATTAAGAGCAATATTTATTATTCTTTTCTTATTTGGTAAGTACTGCGATTACAGGATCGTTGTCCGCAACAAAACACAAACAAATGTAAACTTACCGCCCGTAACCTCGCAGACCAGAACAACGTCACTGCCCTCGTTGTACGGTTCCAGAAGCTTTGTGCGGTCTCGCCTCTTCCCATCAAATATGACTGGACGTTCCGGAGGCACTGGAAACAACAACCGCATATACGTGACTAAATCAGTCTGCGCTAATTGCTACTTCTAAGCTAGCTGCACTCAAAATTGAAAATATTAATATTGCGATTACAGTTAGTGTTGTTAAAATAGAGTATCCAATATTACTTATAGACCTGCTTTCCGAAAACAAGTAATATAGGATCATAATTAATGTTAAAAATCTGTTTATTTTGTCAAAATAGTAATGAAACTAGTAAAGTTAGTATGAATATTTTAATTAGTGTTGTTGAGCATCTAGTATTACTTATACTCTACTGTAAATATAACAAAAAATAATATAAGGATTATAATTAGTGTGAAGTTGACAGTTTATACTGTACTACCAGTGTATCAAGTTAAAAGCGCGTGAGCATACACATAGCGACATGCTGAATTATTGTTTCGGTAGTCAGTCGCTGTACACTTTAAATAAATACATTTACGTGAATGGAAAGGTTGAGGTGTAGTTCGACATTACAGTGTGGCATAGTTTACTTAAGCCTTAACACCAACATGGAACTTGAGTGTATTTAGTAAACGTGCATACAGCCCACTTATATACACTGTGTGCATACAGCATTCGTTACATACGTGAATTGTTAAAGACGTGTATACGTTCATCATAGTACCTCGTTATCAGTAATATATGTCGTAATGCCTTAACTTACGTGGTTTTGTGATTCGTTTAAATAAATATACGGTGATTAACGTAAGCAAAACCTGGCACTGCATCATGTCCCTCTCTTGTGCTAGTGCGTGTCAGTACAGAATAAAGAAAAACAAATAAAAATATTAACACCGGAAATACTGTGAAATGCCATCGGTGACGGAATGAAGGGAAGAATTACAGAGGTCATAAAAAAGGGGGTGTAAACCGGCTGCATTAGTCATTGGAGGCTTGGGTATTTCAGCATATTCCCAACGTATTACGAAAAGGTAGTAGAATAGGGTCGCGAAGGCTACTGTCGAAAATGTGAAATCATAATATTATAAACGTCTGGTGAAAATGGTTCAGTGAATTATTGGGCTGTATCCCCAGATGTTGGGTACTTTGCTCATGCGATAGACTGCTGTATATTATTGTGCCTCTGGTTATATTACGCTCGATGTAATATTCAACAGTCCTGCCTACGTAGCCATGAATTGGGAATTAAGTGGCGTTTCCACGCATTAGTAGTTTCTGTCATTGAAATAAAACGTCAAATTTAGCATTTCCTTTCTAGTAAACACGCAAAGAAATAATACGACATGAAACATAAAAATCTAATAGTTTTTCGGTTTTATTTCATTCAACCGTGGAAACGGACAGACAACGAATAAATGTTTGTTCTTTCTGTACCGGAGCAGCAGTATGAATGCAAAACATTTCCGTCGCTTGTTAATAATAATTTTAAGGCACCCATTGCTCGTGCATTGTCAATCCTTGGTATAATTTTATTATTTAAATATTGATTCTTACGTTAAGCTTTGTAAATAATACGAGTTGGAAAGCGAGGAAAACACATTAACATTAGGGGACTATGTTATTTTAACATAGGAAGCTTAAAACGAATGTTACTATGTCATATTAAATATTATCATTCTAACAAGTATATGTAAAGTCACAAAAATACAAAATAATGAACGCTATGAATGCACAGAGTGTTAAAATCATAAACCGCCGACGGGAACGAAGGTTCAACAATATAAAATATTAAATATCGTACAATTTTTTAGCATATAATTTTTTTTTATTATAATGGCTATTTTTTGTGTGCTGAAGTATCTCCGCCATGACACGAACACTGCTAAGCAGGGGCTATGTTTTTTAATGCCGAAAGTGCTTTGCGGCTTGATAATAACGCACAGGCGTATGTGTACAATCAATCGTACAGAGAATCAAATATGTGTCATCAGATTATCGGCAAAATGTTACAGTTCACGCGGAGGCATTAACACCAACGTAAATTACACTAACAGGTAATCCAAGATAATAATAAAACGCAAAACATAAGCATGCATTAAAGCAACTGGTATATTACAAGCGTAAAACCAACCAAAATGTAATCCGGTTGAAATATATGACGGACATTAATTACGCCGGCCTATACTGTGGACAGCTAGCCGTTGCAATTTGTTACCCCGTTACCATACATCAATACTGTCACACTATATTTTTATTGAATTATTGTAGCCCGTCATAATGTCTCTTGTTTACTTTATCAATGACGTATACGTTTCAGTAACTTGACATACTCTCGTCTAGTCTGTAGCACCGATCCTAAGACGAATTCACATTTACGAAAAAATAATTTGTAATTGAGCCTGTAGCTTGTATTTATTATTTGATAGATTCGTGTACAGAAACATGGAATATACTTGTGACCACTTTTTCTTTTAGTAAATCATGAAGTCTTGTAACTAATATTAAAGGATTAATTTTTTCAGCTCCAAAAAAGTCTGGTTTCTGAACAAATAACTTCCTTCGAACAGTGTCTTCAACAACCGGACAATTATCTGCCAAGTAAACTAAACGTAACAGACGACAGTTCTTATGCGGTGCACGGTTCCTACAATTAACATAGTTTCTGACGCCATCTTAACGATTACGTTGTCTTTCACAATTCAGGCCCTGGTAACATCGATGTCTGTCTTCTGACGTGTCCAAAGGAAACTGAGAACAATTTAACTACTTATTATTAATAACATCTTTCCCTTACATCTTTGTACTCTTCAGATTCCTTCAAATTATGTATCCGTTTTTTGAAATCAATCACTTCCTATACATATTCTTCTTCTTTTTTATCCTCTATTTGATTTCAATGCTTTTCCCCAGCAATATACGGGCCACTGACAGTCACTTTCATTTCCGCTTCTATGATTTCTGTAAACTTACTTAATTCAGTCCGTCCGTTCGACTAAACATCCGTATGTAAAAACGGTCTATTAATATTCAACAATCTCAGTTAAGGCACTGTCTCAGATCCATACGCAATTACGCAATGCCCAACAAACACAATGATTTTGTTCTTTAAAACTCCTGAGTTGATTTTAATCAGGTACACCCTCTACTCGAACTGCCTTTATCGTAATATTTTTTTACTTGACCCCAGATTCTAGAGATCGGAACGTCAACTGAAAAAATATTACGGCGGAAGCAGTCCGAGCAGAGGGTTTACCTGAAAATGCTTACGTTTTTTTTTTTTTTGTTTTTTTTTGTTTTTTTTTTTTTTTTTTTTTGCAAGACGCTGCTTATCAAAACATTTCTTTCTTATAATCTTATAAAAACTCGAACTATTTAAGCGAAGTAGGCTAGATATCATTCCCAATTATCGTACCTACTTTCCCAATTATCTAGCGACGTCCTCACCGTATACCTACACTCATTTCTTGTTCGATTTTCCACATCACAAACTATATTCGGCATAGTAATCGTCTCTACTCACTCAGTTTTCGCTCCCTCATGTTAATTTTCAAAACATATAAATTACATTACAAGTATACGTTTACACGTCACCGCTGTATAATGGATCCATTCCATAACAGTTTTGAGGAAAATTTTCTCTTTCAGTTTTACATCCAGACGATTTACGTAAACTTCTAAAGCGTCTACTAAAATTCTTCTTCTACTATAGCGTCTATTCGTTACGCACAGAAGCAGCTAGACTCGTCCACTATGCGGTCTATCATGATTATATCAATTTATGAGTTAAATTCAATTATTTTTGTACTATTTATAACGGTACTAAAATGTTTTATATTATGAACACCGTTGCAGTAAAAAAAGTATTCCATTATTTTAAAGAATCGAAACTTTATTTCCTGTCATACACGTATGTAAATATAATGTTAATATTTAGCTTCACGTCTATACAGAGAACATCCTAAATCCTTTTACAAAATTTTTTTGTAACATATAAACTTAAACCAAGAGTGTATAGAGTTTATATTGAACTGGAAAATGCTTTTTTCCTTTTCCTATACACTATGAACGTTTTAAAAACATTGTTAATATTTTGTTTACATTTTCCAGTGTACTAATCTATATTTCAGTTTTCACTACAAATCTGAAACTTTGTAATATCACATCTACCCTAAAATTAACTTCTTCCTATAGGATATCCTGAAATAAATAATCTTGTCCGATTATAGAATTGTTACTTGATATTACGTAGCTTAGCCTTATTTGTACTGGTTAGAGTTTATCTATAAAACACAACGGTTACTTTCATCAACTTATTTTATCTGTATCGATCTTTAACGTCATAAACACGTTATAAATATAACATGTAGTTACACCAAGCGAATTCGATTAAAAGAATTGACAGCAAAAAAAATCCATGTGTAACCTAAATGAAGGTAATCATTTTGATTTTTCTATCCAAGCAACATCTAATTGTGTTCTTCTGTACGTTTTTAGTTTTGTAAATTCTCGATTAAGCTTACTTAAAATGAGTCTTTAATGTTTTCAGTGATTAAAAGTTAAACATTTTAATAGTTTCTTAAGAAATTCAATTTATAATTTTGCGCAACTCAGACCTGGAATTTGTCATTTTGTTTAAACATGTTTTCTATTGAGAGAAGTTATATGTACGCGTACGTAGAAAGCAACAATGAAAATGTATTTTCTGTTTGTTTGACGGTTACAGAAGGTAGCTGGCGTTGGCATAACAGGATAACTGATAGCCTAGCAGATACAGGGAGAAAATTGTAGTTTGGGCTACAGTCCAAGGCGTTACCGCCTCTCCGTTTAATGGGGGATGACTAAGCAGTTAGTGTCTCTAGTATACAAGAGGAATATTGCACCCCAAGCAGTTTATATTATATTACACTCCTAAAGTGTTTAGGCACATGTTGCTCCGAATAAAATGAGTTTTGGCACAACTGCACAGTCGAAAGCTGAGAAATTTCCTTACAATACAGGTATTGCTGTATCCAAGTAAATTCAGTACTCCAGTAAAAATGATGTATCTTGTTTTAATGTCTGTTTTAATTTAAATGTATTTAAAAATACACAAAGTTTAGAATGAAACAACTTGACAAAGATAATTATCGAATTAAAACGGTAATACAGGCCTAATATGAATTATGTCAATATTTTTGCAAATATAATAATAAGTTCAATGCAAGTCTGCTTTTACATGTTTCAACTGAAAGTACTTAAATAACACGTTTGGGCAATTCGGAAAACTAAATTATACTACTTACACAGAGCATTCTACATAACTTTTAGATAGATATATTACACTGATCGCTCGGCCCGTGGTAGAACAATTTACTAATACTTGTATTTAATAAACAAACACATGGTAAGTTCTACAGATGATTTTATTTTCCTGACAATTGTCTCACAAGTTACGGCAACTTCAGAGGTTGGATTTCAACTGCTGCCGTAACTGACGAAACAACTGTCAGGAAAATAAAATCATCTGTAGAACTTACCAAGTGTTTGTTTATTAAATTCAAGTAGGCCTATTAGAAAGATATATATTTCCGCCTGTGTTTTTGTAGAATTTGAGTCAGTAAGATACAGAGTGGCCGTGTGTTTCATATATAAATAAAACAAAAATGTTCACAACTGTACAAAATTTAAAACCGATGATAGAAAATGTATACCCTATCACACCACTAAATGTATTTCCGTGGGTCGACGCCATTATTCGAATCATAAATATTGATTAATTTTCGGTGTTAAACATAGGCATTGTTATGACTCAACTGCGAGGCACACAAACTATAAATTATACGAGAAGCAGAGGCAACACAATCGCGCATACACGTACACACACACGTGTGCACTCGCGCGTGTGCACGTGAATGTACACACACACACACACACACACACACACACACACACACACACACACACACACACAGATCGAAACAACTGAGTGAAGTAAGACCCATGGCATTTATAATTTATATTAAATTTTTACGGTAAGAAGAATTATACTGTTACATTACTTAATGAAAAAAAAAACATTCAGGGGAAAATAATCTTTGTAAAACAGTGTAACAATTATATAGAATTGAAGTTGATGTGTTTCATAAGTGCACACATTTCTTTCCGCAGACAAGGCATTATGATGTTAGCTCCAGTAGAAAATTCCTGTTCAGATATATCAGGAAAGTTTTGGCAACAAAGTTCATTCCGAGCGTTATCTAGCAAGGCGTGCGGAATACATCATCTCGGCGAAAACTTTGTACAATTATCGTAACCAGCGTTTGTCTGTCTATTTGTCACAACTGAAACGTGCAGACTTCCTTGCATTCTTATGTTAATTCGAATAAAATTGTCTTCTCGTTTTTGATGAGAAACGATTATATTCATTTGCAAGCACTTCATTACATACATGTTTCTATTAGTCATTGTACCCAAAAGTGTAAGTTGACGACTTCTTATGCTCCTAAATATCTAATTTTACGGAATGTACGTGGCTATGTCTGCTTTTGTACGTTGCGTCTTATTCTGAATGCTCGTTTTCATGTACAATCTAAAGACTACACAGAATATGTGTAATTAATTACTCCGAATAGAACAAGATTTACACCAATAGAAGCACAATAATTTTTTCACGATTTTAAATAAACCTTATTTATTCTCGGTTTTCTCATTACAGGACGTAAACTATTTCATAAATCTCTAATTGAGCTTACCCACCATTAAAATTGAGCTAAGATTGATTTATCATGAAACGTGAATTGTTATGTGAACATTGTCGCTTCGATGGTGAGCAATCTTATTGAGAGTAATCCTTACTTCACGTGCTTTAGTGACAATAAACTGTCAAAAATCCGTAGATATAATGTCATACTCATATCAAACTCACGTCAATAAATTGTTTTACAGCTCTTGTCATGCTGTATAGTCAACAAAGATTATTAAGTAACTTCAGGGATCACTGTCACTTACTATGTACTACAATATAGTGTATTTAATTAAGATACTTGAACATTTTATTGTATTTAAAAAGAGTCAATAATTTTTGTTAAAAAGGTCAGGGTAAAATATTCTGTCTATTTGTTTAAGCGTTGACAAGGCGCTGCCTTCTTCAACAGTTCTGAAGTACGCTGACAGCTGGGTAAGTGGTGGTGGGCCAGAGGAAAAGTACAGATTCCTTTTCCTGACTATCATAGTCTTTTTTTTTTGGTCCACCATAGATCGTCTACCGTGATCTGAGATATGACATAGGTGTATTAGTGTTTCGTCCGTCAGTTCGATCATCATGTAAGCATATTTATCGAGCTCCAGGAAGTTTTCCAGGCTAATCGGTGGTCAGTACGTTCCTGATATTCATCATCATCTTCTTAACGGTACTACGCTTTAGCAGCCTTTTCTTATTCCACAATCCACATTTTCTTAGGTCTATCAAATTTTCTTCTGTCTCTAAGGTTGTAATCTTTCGCCATCTTCGGTATTCTACTTTCTTCCATTCTATTGATGTGTTAAATCCATTTTCTTCTGTATTCTTTAATCCTTTAATTACCTGCAAGAATATCGAGCCGTTTGGATGAGTCTCTACCTACTCAAGACTGTCGTGTATGGTGAAGAACCACATTCTTTTCGAGGTGGTCCTATAACAAAACAGGACGGATCTAGACCAGAAAAGGTCGATAAAAAATCTACCCGGCATAGGGCTAGTTGTCCTATACAGTGTACAGTGGTCTCAATTAACAACTCACAATTCCAACAGTAGCCACGGAAACCAGGTTGCTGATATTTCTAAAGCTAAAAAGCTTCATAGCCTTCTTCTAGATCCTGCAGGTGTCCATCATTTAGGCTTAAATTTTTCTACTGTGTTTCAATAGCTCTCATCGCGAGGTTCTTCCTACCAAGAAAAGAACGTCATATAGACCTAAGTATATATGAGAATAATCCATGAAATAAGTCACGTTTATAGGCCTCCACGTTTCTTACTTTCTGCACAATCCTCTAGATTTACTATCAGTTAATTAATTGTCAACTATCAATTATCAATTTAGTATAAGTAGACAAAATAGTTTTACTGGGTATAAATAGTAAATGTGCCTACTTTTAGCTGTATTTCAGCTTCGACGGACCCCCTTGTTCCATCCGATGGAGGGTACTGGTGGTTTTAGCCATGAATCTGACGTGTGTGTGTGTGTGTGTGTGTGTGTGTGTGTGTGTGTGTGTGTGTGTGCGTGCGGGCTGTGCAATATCCTGCTTCCTTTCTTTTTCTGAATCACTTCGCCAATATTTTATTTTCACTGTTAGTCAGCTGAGACACCTTCAGTGGTTTATCGTGTGTTGCACGTTTTACAGGCAATTCTTAACATTCTTCAACGAAAGAAACTTCTCTGACTTACCAGTACTATAAGGAATTTTCTTTTTTCTGAACCCGTAGCATACGCACAGAGGGGAACTCCTGATTCTGTTTTGACATCTTATTTCCAACGCACGTCTCGATCTTAAACTTCAAAGTGGCAATGGATTTCATCTTGAAGAATAGTCTTGACACATATGGGTTAAAAATGTCTTGTAGTTTGCATTCATTTCAAATAGTGTCTCATTTCTCCTTAATTAACGGTCTTCTTAACACCCATAGTGTTGAAGCATGTCTTCCCAAAGCTCGTCAAACGTTCAAACATTTCTTGAAGCGTTCAAGTCAACCTGCAGGGGACTTGACATTTTCAACCCAGGTGAGCCAGCACAGTGATCCTGTTTGACTTTTATTGGACCGCTCGTGGACTGGGATTGTTGCCCAGTCAAGAAGTTCAGCACTGTTTCATCCAGTCTTCGTAGGTTGACTTCCTTTTCTCTTCGTACGCTTAACACTGTCAGTTGCTGCTTTGATTTTGTTCCTACTACACTACATGGATTTCACGGGTGAATAAATTAAGCTGTACCTATTCATCGTTCTTCTTCTCCTTGCTTTCTACGGATTTCATAACAAATAATTTAATTTCCATTGCTAAAGCCTTTCTTTTTACATCCGGCATTTTAATCAACTCAATACTTCAGTTGACATGGGATCAATGGATTACACATTCAAAGATGTTTATTTTATCATTAGACAGACACAGCTGACCCTGAGAAACTGGAATACAGTTTCTAAGAAATCTTATTTACGCGTAACAATGGGGAATATTTTGATGAAGACTTATCAATCTAAAAATTATTGTTTTCAAGGCAACAGTTGCTTAGTACCGGATGGTTTAATGCTTGTAATTAATAAGCTTTGGCGGCACCGAGTAGTTTTCTACTATTTCTTTTAACGCAGAGGCTTTGGTGCGACCGAGCTATTTTTTCCTTAATAGGTTTTATTTAACAACCGATGGCTTAAGACCCTGTGTTACGATAAAAGTATTTAGTCATTTCCTATTAACAATAGCAACTAAAATAGTAACTTGGAAATCCATAAATACAACGAAGCTAAATTTTCTAATAGTAGTGGTCTCTACAAATTTAAAGAGACTGTGTATCTTCAACAATTATAAAAAAAACGATACTGCATACTTCATATGGGTTTACGGCACAATAGTACGTCTCAAAGTCCTCAGACGAAGACCGCGGACAGAAAATAGAACTTCAAATAAAGTAATAACTCTGTGCTGTGTGATAAAGAGTGACAGTACATTTATGGAAGTCACTTCCTTAGAGAGTAGACTATGCTCAATACTGAAAGCAACACGTATAAGAAGTCAGTACCCAAAATATGAAGTGATGAAGTGTGTTAATAAATTCTTCTTCCAAACGGTCAATGTATAAAACTTTCGTATTTAACGGCCGTGTCTGTAATTAAAATGCATGTTTTTATCTTGCTAACGTTTCGCCGCTGGCGCGGCAGTAATCTTCGGGACGGGAAACAGATGGAAACAAACTGACCCAACACTGCAACAAGGATGTGAGAGCCTATGAAAACTGCTTCAAAATCACGTAGGCATATTTACTTCATAAATATTAACCAGCTGACTTATAAACTATTACACTCTTAAAATTTTCATTGCATCAGTTTCAAATGTTTTCTAGTTTTACATTCTGGTTTTATGTTTCCTTATATGTAAAGAAATGCTAACTTCAATACGTATTTATTTAATGTGTTTATTAAACAAAGTTTTAAAGCATAGTCAGTCGATCAGTCGTATGAAGGAGTGACAATGGTTTACTATACCATGCGGTTTGGATACGATTCTCGCCGCGGTCAAAAATATAATGTGGTTTCTGGATTGTCACTTTGAACTCCGGGTTGAAACCAGTGTTTTTCTATCTAGTAATATCTATCTGCTCGGAGATGTCCTTATACTGTAAATCTAATATTCATATGAGAAACAATGTAACTACACCCACAGCGGTATGTAGAGAGAGTCGGTTCTACTGTGGTATTACAGAAGAAAAGGTTTTATGGCTTTTATTTGCCACTCTTTGAAGCTGGAACAATTTCATTCTTTACCACAATACTTTACCACAGTACTGTGGCTACTGACGAACACGGAGTCAGTTGTATTACAAACCTTGTTTTTCACTGAAGATGGCCACCAAGGAGGCCGAAACGTGTGATAATAACGTTCGTCAGAATGATGATTACAGTAGACCACGGCCTTGTGGCCCGGATCTTAATTTCAATAATTAATTTAATTCTTTACTGGACAGTAGGCCTACCGACATGTGCGCCGGTAACCGTCTCCTGTCATTCTGCTGTATAATAAGAGTGCCATCCATGTTTGTTTAACTCTGACGGGATCGATTTCGTGGCTTTAGTTTTTTCTCTATGATTTAGAATCCACCTTGTTTATTTCTTCAGGTGTGTGTGTGTGTGTGTGTGTGTGTGTGTGTGTGTGTGTGTATGTGTGTGCGCGCGCGTGTGTGCGTGTGCGTGTCCGTAATTTGCTATGATTCAAAGAATCTTATACTAAAAAATTACAATGGTGGTCTCTTATTAAATACAAATACATGCTTAACAAACCGTTTACAAAATATTCAGGATTTACGGTATCTCGATTGAAAATTGTTATATTTTATTTAAATGTAGGCCTACTAGTTTATTTCCTCCATAACGCTTTTTGTAATGTTAACGGTGATGAATGTTTATGTTTATATTTGAAAACGAACGTTAACCATTGCTGACTTAATTCTTTTAAAGCAACGTTTCGGCTACACAGAAATCGCATTTCTGACAAACAATGTTTAATCACACAAAACACAAATGACGTTTTGTGTGCTCTTTGTTAAAATTTAAATCTACAAGGTTTTTTTGCTTGTTTTATTAAAATATATTTTTATGGAAGGGAGTACCCGTAATTCGTCCTTAAGTTACAACACGGATCGCTTTGACATTTTAAATTGGTATTATGTCTGAAATACGAACTTCATGCCAGGATAACATGCGCGTTGAACTCGGTACGCACACGTCACACTGAAGCCGTGTTGTTGCGTTCAATCAGGCCAGGTGTTCTCAGCTTGATTTATATTAAGAGCGCCTTTCATACTTCAGAGCAAGTGGGCGAGCACTATGAAAATTTTTAATAATAACACTAATATATAATAACAACAACAATAATAATAATATACATTCATCACGCTAATGGTGAATGTTTAAAGTGACTCACTCTGTATATATAAATTTGATTTCCAAATAATGGAGTGCATTTTTGAACTAGTGAATTGCATCAGTTTGACTGCATGTAATAGGCCTACATCTACATGTTTGAGGAAAAAATACTTATTGTTTTTCCTAAATCACTGATTTGAGAAAAAGTGTTAGTAATTGTGATGTCAAATGTACTACTAAGTGCCATATTAGTTTCTCATTTATTATACATATATTTGTTTTGGTTGAAATGTATCGCTGCCATAGCAACACAGGGTCATCATCCTATTACCCATTAAATCTCGTGTGGACAGATGTTAGAATTTGACCTTAATAAAAGACAGAGATAACAGCTGACTGTTTGTTACTACTATTTTTGTGTGCCGTTGATTGCAATTGCTGTCTGTGATGTCTGTGAGACTTTTTTTTCTGTATTTAAAGCTGACAAGTTTACGGACTTCAAATGCGATAAAAATTATTGATGCGACAACTTGGCGCCTACAGTAATAAATTCCCCATGAGCCCGGAGCTGCTTGTAAAACGTGAAGACAACACGGAGGCCGCCACTTCCTTTTGCAAGTTGGTATCGGCTTGTACAAATCTACGGACAATAATCTACGGACAAATCTACGTACAACCGCTGTGAATAATGCGCTTAGAAGTGATTGAGGTTCCTAAACTTCCTAAATCCGCGATATTCTGCGGTTGGTCTTTTTAGCTTTTCTTCTCGTGGTAAAAAGATCATTAGTGAAATTTAAAGATCATCGTTGCAAACGAACACGTTTTGCATCATGGTTCGAGCACCATTTTAATTATGTGATTACTACAGAGGTCGCAAGCAACACGTTGAGAACGCACGCTCGCTAAGCTTGCTTGTACGTTTCCGTGATCAATCACTTAGTATAGGCTACTCCCTGGGCAATGGTAGTATTATGAGACTTGGGGACTTCCAGTCGTCATTGCTCTTTCTCTTCCAAAAGAAGTCTAATGCACAGATTTTTTTTAAATATTTGTTCTTCAGTAGTATTTCCATTACTTAGAGGTCAAGATTAATTTCGGAGGTCATACTACATCAGCCTATATGCTCCTCTAAAGTACATACATTTGCTTAATTAATTTTTGTACATTAAAAGTCACACTAACTCTTAAATTGATATATTTCTATTACCAACACCTCTTGGAAACTAGTCTTTTCTCCAGCCCACAATCCACCGCTAATGGAGTACATTAATGAGAAATACCTTTCTTCAGAAAGTAAAGCCGTATATATTCTAACGGAGATTAGTCTCCAACTTCCCTTGCTGAGATTAGAAATTTTAGTACAGTAAAGTAATTCAAGCACACAACTTAGTGCATTGACTTTTCAACAGACCATTACCCAATATGATTCTTGGAAGGTGATTATTATTCTAATATTATGTAAAAGTATAATAGATTACTTTATATACGATACTGACTTATTTTCACATTAAACGATGAATTTAATTAACAGATTTCATACACTGCATTCTTGTCTTTTTAATTTGTAAAATATTTACTATTTATCAGTTTTATATTAAGCCCAAGACTCATAGTTCTATGAAAAGAATTTTTAAAATTATGTTTATAACATATGAAGTGGTTAATGCGTCCTGTTTAAGCTGCGTTAAGTATCCATTCGAGTATTTTTTTGAAAACACAATCATAACGTATAACTATAAAATAAAATAATAAAATAAAAATTAAATAATTTAATATTCTTGTAACTGATAATTTATTTAAACAAATTTTAAAATGACTCTTTCACTTTCAGGTGAGCAAAAATTTATATTTAAAAAAAGACGATTTTATCAAATCATTTGGAAGCTTTTAGCGGTGGGTTAACCGCCTACGTTTGGAAGCATACTGATCCTTTCAGCATCACAGAGGATGAGATAATATGAATATAGGTGTTCTATATCCTCTGTTAGGTTTGCAAGAGAAAGGAAGGCCAGATATTACAGAGGATAAGTGTGAAGGGTTGGCGGGGTTCGGTAAAGATAACAAGTGGCATAGATAAGAGCGATTCACAAGGAAACCGCGATCAATGTTGACACAAGAAAAGAGCTTTTCTGTTCGTTCAATAAAATGGAACTGTTATGATCACAACGTTTAGCAGGAAACTACTGGGAAAACTGGTAAGAATTCTGCGCAAACGCGTCATTTATCAGAGGGAGTAGGGTTTTATAGATGTTCGACGTTCTCTAGCAAAATAAAAAAAGGATCACAGCCGAAAGAGCAGTTTTTTGATACACAGAAATAAACATAACGAAGTGCACTGTTTATGATAATAAGTTTAGATTTGAGAAGTAATATGTTAGCAGTCGACGCTTCATGACAATATTAAAAGGGTAAACCTTTATAACAAGACAAATACAATGAAACCATAACTTCACGATGCATTCAAAACACTGCCAATACAAATGCGACACACCATATACAGGGGTATAGTACGTGTATGCATAATGCTATCGAGGCTCATACACGACATGCATGCACGCATGCACATATCCTGGGCTTAAAAATATGCAATGAATCTGAGTGACTATAATAACTTCATAATGTAGCTGTAACACAGAATACATATTCAGCGTTCGAATAATGATGTAACTTTTTTTTTAATTTTACTTATTAAACATTTCGTTCACCATACATTTACCTATTTAATAAATATGAAAATTTAAAATGATGTTTATGAAAAAGATTTGTAACATGACTAATAATTTGTAATTACCTATGTGATAGTATTGTTGACAATATTTAAAGAAAATAAATTACATCTGCCTATAATGTACTGTAGAGTAATTTAATAACGAACGAGTGAGTCAAGCTGAAACAAACAGAATATCAAAACTGAAGTGTCCTTATAATCCGAATGAAAGAAAGGAACCACAGTATAGTGTCCACAGCAGCAGGGCTGGAGGTATTACCGGACATAAGCCGGGATTAAAAACCACACGTCACACGCACGCGTAGTCCTACCCTACATGCTATCAGAACAACACAAAAATTCTATTAAAATTACTTCTACTTGTATTTAACCACTGTATGGCTTGACTTGGAAAAATTTTATTTTATACCCTTTAAACTATTAGCTAAAAATTTTTAAATAAAATTGTTTTTAATTTTAACAATGTAAAAAATTACCAAAATATTTTGTTCACTGCTACTAGTAATTTCGGAATGTCATTAAGAAGACTGTACATGTTGTAACTTATCGTTCGTTGTAAATACAAGTGAAAGACGTATGCCCAGTTAAATTCACTTCTAAAAATAATGTCTTAATAAAGTATTTGTTCCTCTCATTAGAGGTCAAAGCAACACAGCTCTACACGAATCAACATATTGATGTCACTGTTGAAATCCACTCCGTAGCCTCACAGTTGGATTTACAAGGCAGCTGAGAAGGCTACATCACCGTCGTAAAGCGATAATTTGCAGGTGCGGCGCGATTGCGACCTTGACAAAACTGACAAGTTTATTTCGATTTGCTGTATATATTATTTGGATATATTATTTGCACAAATGATATATTATTTGGATTAATTTCTCTAAGATGTGTTCTAGAGAATGGTGCTATTCTCTGTGGAGAGAATTAAATGGAGAGATTTCTGTATTTCCTCCCAAGAGAAGGTTATGCATCAGAACTTTTCAATGTTGTTATTATTTTGCTGACAAACCATGGCATTAATACTGCAAGGTGTAGGGATCAGTCTTAGTACAACGTACCAGACATATCGGAATATACAGAGCTACACGCAAGAATCCTTGAAGTTTCACCGTCAGCTCTTGTTCTGCATTTTCCTCGAATTTAGTGGGGCAGATTGTAAAAGTAATGATGTCTGCATGTGTTTTATGTCTACAAAATTTGCATGTTTTCTTTTCAAGTTTATCTCATATAAGGGAGGCACTACAAAATTGCTTATGAAAGAGTCAAAATGTAACGCTGAATGGTTTGTCACATAATCGATGGTCAACCAGTGGTGATGAATTTCGGTCTTAACATAAACTGGAATCAAGTAACTGAAGCACAAAAACCAATTTCGGGTAACGAATCTGAAAGACCAGTTGCTCAAGGTGAAGCGTCAGGTTATATACAACGGTTTTAAACCTCTATTCTCTGTTTAGCATAAGGTGATCAAGAAACTTCAAGTAGCTGAAAATCCTTTTTTGTTGTTGCAAAACTTTATTTTCACTAGAGGGATGTGTGTGTGGTTTCAGGAAACACTCTGTTGTACATTAAAATCCTGCGTTACTATAGGTTAATATCTCTGAATATGAAATACAATGAAAAATTTTAAATAATGAAACACGGGAAGGTGATGCAAAATTCAGAGTCTGTGATAAAAGTTCAGTATTTATAGTGTCAGAGTTGAGAGTTTTATTACAGAGTTAGAGATGAGATAACTGAATATGAGTTCTTACTTTAGCGCTTTTCCTAAAGGAATCCCAATAGGCCGTAAAAAAAAATATTTGATAAGGCAGCTGTCTTAGTTAATAAATAAAAAGAAGATTTACCGGAACGAGAACAATATCAAAGTGAATGTTTTCATTGTATGTAACTCGTAAAAAGCCTAAACATTCCCTCGAAGATTTTGTAGAAACTTGTAAAATTATTTATGTCAACGGACTGGAAGACGTGAACACATGTGTTGGCATCGGCCTGATATAACATCTACATGTTATATAATTGTCTTATATATCATCTAACTATTCAGATTCTAGATGCTTTTTTCAGCGATGCGGCGAGTTAAAAATGGTCACCGGATGATCGCGGCTATTCTTTCGATGATCGCTTCAACTGGCCGGCAGTTTTTGTTACTGAATGCTACATTACGATGAGATTATAATGAATCACTTACTCATGAATAGTCCCAAAGGAAGTTAATATACGAAAGAAGGTTTTGAAATGTTACAAGTGAGGTGATTGAAATATTATTATACGTGCGTTAATGTCTTTATTTAAAAATGGTGTTCAGTATATCGCATACGTTTTAAAATTGTTTTCAAGTAATGTACTTTTAATGTCTTTTAAAATCTCGTAACACTTTTGAGAGAACTTGTGCGCACACTTTGCGTCAGCAGTTTTAATTGCTTAATTTGCGATAATTGAGTTAATTTTTAAATGAGTTAATTGAGTTTTAATTTCTCATTAAGAAGCGACAAATTATTATGGCTCGAGGATGGAATAAACGAAAATCCGCCAGTGTGTGGCCTAGGAACCTTGGCTAGAATTTGCGGTTTGAGTCCCGCAGGAGATCTGAGCTCAGATCGGGAACCACTGAGTAGCTGGGATATCCAAATTGCTTTTAACAGAAAAGATCAGAAGAAACTACTGGCATGTCCCCGTTCCTCCACAAAAAAACCAAAGTGTTTGTAATATTTGCACACAGGTATCTTAAAGCGTCAGCACTTTAAAGTTCTATGGGATTGTCTACTAGCGACAGCGACACACTTAAAACTTAACTTGGCATTAATCCAGCAATGGCATAATCCATTATTGCTTAGAAAGATAGAAGTAATAATAGCAGCAGTTGGCTTACAATACGTATGCCGGTACTACTATCACTATAACTACAGTACCGGTAGTTGTTTTTTCTTACAAATGGAAAAGATAAAAGCAACAAATTAGTTGTTTTAGTTGACTGTTTTAGAAACTAAATAAAGTATGGAACATACAGGAAACCAACCTGTACTGGCTTGAAAATTCTTAACAATTCAAACCATACACCACACAGCAAAGTAGCACTTTTCACTCATTTTCAGTAATACGTTTAAAATACATCGGAACGCACATGAAATAAAAAGGAAATAAATATATAGTATCGAATTACCAAACAAAATAATTACGAAGAAAATACTATAAACTTAATACAAAATAAAAACTGTATTTATGAACTAACCATAAAAGAACAAATACAAATAGTGACAGCACAAAAGTGGGATATATTCATCTCCATAAACGCCATAAATAAAGTTACCAAACTACTTAAAAATAAAGATATTGAATACTTGGATTTCGTTGTCCATGACGTGTCCGTTACTTAACTAAATATCACTATTGTATTAACGACTCGGAACACTAAGTTTTTTATAAGTAAAATCACAAAGATTTACCTTAAAGCCTAAACCGGTTTTCTCCTTTAAAAGGCTTCTTCAGAGGCTGCCGTAGGTAGCGCTGTCCGTCTTGTTGTTGGCGACGGGATAGATTTTCGAAATATCGATGCTGTGTGTGTTGGGTGAGATGTGTTCGAATAATGCGTGCGATTTGAATTGTGTCTGTTCGTTTAGGATGTCGTTTTTATTTGTTTTTGTGTGTTTGTAGATTTCTAATTGTTCTAGAGTGTCTAGTTTTCGGCCTTTTGTGTATACGTGTAGAATGAAGACAATAACATGAACATTCTACACGTACACACAAAAGGCCGAAAACTATACACTCTAGAACAATTAGAAATCTACAAACACACAAAAACAAATAAAAACGACATCCTAAACGAACAGACACAATTCAAATCGCACGCATTATTCGAACACATCTCACCCAACACACACAGCATCGATCTTTCGAAAATCTATCCCGTCGCCAACAACAAGACGGACAGCGCTACCTACGGCAGCCTCTGAAGAAGCCTTTTAAAGGAGAAAACCGGTTTAGGCTTTAAGGTAAATCTTTATGATTTTACTTATAAAAAACTTAGTGTTCCGAGTCGTTAATACAATAGTGATATTTAGATATTGAATACAATACAAATAAAATAATATATAAATAATTAATAGTTCACAAAATAAAAATGATACATTAAACAATTAAATTTACAAAATCAACTGCAAAGACTGCAACAAATTTTACATAGTTCAGCCAAAAACAATTAAATAACAGTACTTTGAACATTTAAATGCATACGAAAAAATTTACAAAACTAATTTAGCAGCACACGAAATAAATACAGGTCACGAATTCCCAGGCATTACCAACGTGACATCAATAAAACATATAGCACACAAAGGCAGTATAATGAACATTTGGGAGTTCATGCGCGTATACAAACATAAAACACAAACCAAATTATTAGCGCAACAAACACAGATCGATACAAAACATGACAGAATTTTTAAAACATTCACAAAAGACATTATTCACCAAAACCAACCACGATGACAACAGTGGAACCAAGAAACATAGATAAAATATTAGGCGAGATCTGTAACCAACGAGAGATGAATCTGGCTGATTGTAAGAAGCGAATGGAACGTGACTTTTGTTAGTTACAATCGCTGTAGCTAACGTTCCGGGTACACTGTAGTTCCCACAAAATATTCCTGTATTTAATTTTCTAGGATATTAGTATTAGAAATATGCTGTTTAACATTTCTGTACGGTCACATCTATGGTTACTGCATGTTCAAACATTATTTTTGTGCGAAACGTAAGGTACAGTCATTTGTAGGTCTAATTATTGGTTTCCTTTTTTACACCTTGTCGCCATTTTCAAGTGTTATCCATTGAAAATTTTTACTAAACGAAATGTTTACTCTAGCTACTGCTTTTGATGTGGAAAACACAACAGTTAAATTTAAATACGATTTAGTAATTAAGATTTTATTGACATAAATGACTCTTGTCATGTAAGTACAACTATAATGTAACTATAGAAAGTACTACACATATTCTTTATAAAACAAACAAAATTTATATATAGGCCTATATTTATATCAAACCAAAGTCTGAAGTCTACATGTAAACGTTCTCTAATAAAACTGAATTCAAAGTTTGTTTTGTCGAATGAATAAAATTCATATCGTTAAATTAAAACAAATTGTGAACAACATTGTCAAATGTTCTGTAACATTGTATGGCAGGGATGGCATGTTATAAATGTCTGCCTTTCGTCTGTCATTCGGTAACTGAAGTATGTACGTATATGTATGAGCATGTCTCTTAACTCCATCGTACAGCGTACTTTGAATAATGAAATATTACCATTTCTCAAAGTTGCTGTACAGCTTGTGAAAGACGGAGCACACATTCATTTACTTTTAAAGTTATATGTATAAAGCGAATTGATATGGAAAATAAATTGGCATTTATACTAAAACTATAAGAGCAATGAATTTTGGATTTAATATAAAATTAACATGAAACATTTTCAACGTGTGCATGAGGCGAATGTAAATAATACGAGGTAAGGAAATGTTACACTAAACTCATAAAGTTTTCAATGTATACGCATATTTCAAGAATGAAAGTTAGATTGTTTATAGAAACGCTGCGTATACTAGACTAAATTATTACATTTATACCGTACAGTTACAGTCGATTTTAAATCTGTAGGAACGTTCAAAGCATTCTCGGTTTCAGTGAAAACACGGTTCGTGCGAACAAGTTGCAATCTATTCTACCGGACAAAGCGTCTACCACATAAAGTCCCGGGAGACGACGTCGTGAGCGAAAGTCACTACACCGTGAAACGTCGCTACGCTATGTCCAAGTTACGTAACGCCTCGAAAACACAAACATATCACAACACGCGTTTTTATTTTTAAAAACGCTATAAAAGCACACTTTACCTAAACAGTGTTTTATTTTAAATATCTGTATATTACTTATACATAATACAAACCAATAGGCTAATGTTATTTGTGTGTGCACGTTTTTACAGTTTTTAAAAATTTTGAACCTAAACTTAATTTTTGTACATTACAGTACATAATAATGATTTGTACAAAATATGGTTAATTTTAACTGTATAAAGTAACATGAAATTAAGCAATTTTATTAACTACACACAATTCATGTAAAAGAACCAATTTCATTTCAGTCGAGTGCATCTATAGGGGTACATTTATCCACTGATACTACACACTATATCCGATTTAAAAATAAAGACCAAATTAAAATATCGTTTACACAAATACGTAAACATACACTGTACGCGTTGTGTACTTAGTTAACGATTAACATTGATATAAACGCAACTGCTATAATTTGGTACAGGCCTGTTCGTTTGTTCAAACTTTCAGGTTTTGGTCTCATGTTGAAAACGGTATCTTCGTTACTGTGTGGCGTTTCGAGGGCTCGAGCGGTAGAGATCATCAGCAGGGCGGTGCTGATAATCCAAAAAGGCCGTTAACAAAGACCATTCTGAAATGAGTGGAAATGACGTGATCAGCATGCGAATCTTCGTTACCGAGTATATATATACCATTCTGCTATGGATCCCTACTCTGGCGATAACGTCGAGCAGTAACGTACACGTCGTTTTTAAAGTTAGACCCATGCCGAAAAGCCTGAAAATGTTAATAAATAATATGATTGTCTCGGGCCGTGAAAGGCCACGAAATTATGCTCTATATATAGTAAAATATTGTGACGCCATTACACAACGTTCTACACGTTTCTCGGCTATCCCAGCAGAGCCCAGCTGTAATGTGTGTGCGTACGTGATACTTAACATGCGTCAGCAATCGAGGCAGTGTTAGGCCTACGTAATGCGGAACGTTCTCGTGATTTCGATGGTGTTCTACAAGCATTTCCACTAGCCCTGTCGGTGTGTGTTAGAAGTATTTCCCTAGAATTTTCAAGTGTTTGTTAAGGACGCATATTATGGAACCCTGCGGACTATAAATAGCCCATACGTAACGTTTGGTTTTCAGTTTACGTCGAGTGATTTACACAGTGCGTCTCAAGTTGCGTATTAGTGAAAAGTGATTAGGCCTATAGTGCGGAGTTCTTTATAGTTGACATTATTATTTGTGTGGACAGATTAACTTGAATTATTGTACGAGTATGATCTTATTAAATAACTTGTTGATTACGAACTGTTTAATTGTGATAATTAAAACTGGTTATCAGTGTTTTCATTGGTGTCCACTGTACCAAACGACGATCAACGAGAACGTTGTAACAATATGTTTTTACATTTGCATTCAATGTTTAATATAATTCATTTTAAATATTTTACAGACTAAGTTTTCTTTATACGTTTCCCCTATTTTCTATTATTCAGAACGTAAACTGACTTATAAACTTCTGCTATTTCATTGTCGTTCGTATTCCTTAAACCGTAACTTACGGTGACTATTTACAATAAATCTGAACGCATAACGTTGTTAAAATTTTATTTGTCACAAAAAAAATTATAAGGAAGGAGGTCCCCCTATCTGTTAACTGAACGCTGATATTATACTAATCTAAACATAACTCTGAATATTAATAATAATTATTATAATAAAATATTTCATATAAGCGAAAGTGTAGGTGAATATAAGAAGGTGTAGGTGAATGTGATTAGGACATGGTACCCTCTACGTCCTTCATGTAATTATAACTATGATTCTACAGTGTGGGAAATGTTTTCTGTTTCTTTCCACAAGTCTGAAATGACGCATTAACGTTCACGGCACATAAACAGCGTAGGTGGCACAATATCTGATACAGTAGGTTATATTCAGGCAACATTTTACTTTATAAGAATCATGAACTTTTTAATATAGTTATTGATAGTCCCGTATACATTAACTAGGGGCATACTACAATATCGAAATTTCAGTCGGTAGGTTTTCTTCGAGATATATTAATAGTAAAATTTTACTGAAAACATTTTTAGTGAGTCTAATTTTAATTGCGTAACATTTGTAAAAATTTACAATAATTAATAACATACAGTGGGCCATAAATGTCTTAATATCAATAGCTCTCTAAAAATGCAAGGGACTTACGACTCATTCTGAAAAATAGAAATGCATATTTTTGGAAATGTATCGCCAACACTGCCAACCCAAGCCAAGAGTTATGAACATTGTAGTAATGCAGTTCCATTTTTCCGTAATGTTCCATATGTAATGAACCAGAGTTTGCAATGTTGCCATCATCTTTGTCGTGATATCTTCATTATTTTACGCTGATTGCCTGCAGGATTCTCTGTATTCTTTGTTTTTCTGTGAGTAACCACTATATCACATGTTAGTAGCGTGTAACTCAACTACATACTTGCAAGCACACACACACACACACACACACATCGTTTGAATTACACTTGCACTTAACGGTATTAACAAATGTGGTACTAAATTTTACCCCCTACACTATAAACATATTTTGTTGATTTTGTTATAGACTTTTGTTCAGTTCGATTAAAGCAATCAACAAACTACAATAAAAAAATACATAGGTCTCTTTTATCGTCGTCGTCGTCTTCGTCTTCTTCACTTCAAGGATTAATTTATATAAACCTGTTCCGTTACCCATCTCATCCTCGGACGACCCACGTCTCTTCTACCAATGGCGTTATAGTTCAGTACCGCTTTTGGCAATCGATTCTCTGTCATCCTTTGCAAATGATCCCACCATTGTCTTCTGTAAGCTGCAGTAATTTCATTTATGTCCTCTACTTCGAGTTCTGGTCTGATATCCTCACTCCACATTCTGCTTTGATATATCAGGGGTCCCACATCTTGTTGATATGGGTTTGGTAATCCCGACGTGCCATAGGTGGGTTCTCACTTTGCTTCAACTTGTCTTGGGTGAGATCGCTTCCCTTAGTCTTACTTATATAGTCTCTCTTGACTGACTCTTGTTCTTTTCTGACCCCAACGTTAATAGAGTACTTGAGGGCTGAGGTACCTTCTTTTTTCATTCTAACTTCTTAATTTTGGGTGGCATAGGATCTTAGAGTGCTCACTGATGCCGACAGATGACCACTGGAAACGTTCAGTACCAGAATAACTGATACAAAGTCACCAAATCCTATCTCAGAAAGTGAACGGTGAGGGCGAATCTCCTGCGCCCCAAAACAGTGGCGTTTCGGCTAAGGTATGGTAATTCTGACACAAGAGTCTCTGGTCCTCCTGGTAGAGGGTTGTGTAACAGAGCAGTAACTTGTTCATGAAAAAACTTTATACTTATAGTACCCAAAGCAGCCTCGGTCACTTTTATATAGTAGAAAATATTCCAAGGCTCTATTAAATAAATTTTAAAGGACCTGAGAAGACAGGCGATTAGCCACACGTGTGTACGATTGTCAAAATATATATTAAATACCGTGTATATTATAAGTGGGATCAAAAGACTGTAGACTCGAATATCAAGAATTTCACTGTATCAGCCATTGTTTGGTGTCGGGCGAATTTACGCTAGATAATGGATTAACATGTCAAACTTGAGCATATTTCAAGATGCTGTTAACAGCGCAGAGACACTTTGTTTACTGTTGACCAATTAGTCGTCGCATATCCAGATATCCATTGACGATAATGACGATGCATAATAAGTATCAGGAAGAATATCCTAACGTGGTCTTTCTATTAGACTCCATTACATCTTATTATGAACAACATCTCGATAACACTCGACGAATTGTGCCACAGATTCACTGCCACTTAGCCAACTTGTGGTCGACATTATAATCGATATCATAATTGGTGTCACATTAAAAGTGATGGCAATGACAATGTTAAAATATTGAAACTTAAGAAACCTTCAAGTACGAGGGCAGTCTGAAAAGTTCTCGGCCTCGACCATAGGCGGCAGCACTACCGCAAATTTTTTTCTTATGTTGGTACTACATCTATTGTTAGCATGCCTGTGCAATTTCTGGTTACTCTAACAAATAATTTGTACTGTACAGCCGTTTGAAATGTTGTCCGTATTCCTTAAAATGGAGAAAATTCAGTATCGTGCTGTCTTCAAGTTCTTTGTGAAAGAAGGTTCAACACCAAGCAACATTTATTCAAGGTTCGTTAAAGTGTATGGGGACTCACCTCCTTCATTTTAAACACTTGAAATTCCTAAGACTATAGGCATTTCGAAGAATATGACGGACATATTTTATATGAGGAATTGCAAAATAAAAGCTTTGTGCTAGGTGGGTGCCGAGCTTGCTCACAGCAGATCAAAAACGCATGCGCATAAAAATATATGAACAGTGCTTGGAGCGTTTCAATAAGAACAAAGCAGATTTTGTGCGTCGGTTTATTACGATGGATGAAACTTGGATCCACCACTACACACCAGAGTTCAAACAACAGTCAAAGCAGTGGACAGAAGCTGGTTATTCAGCGCCAAAGAAGACAAAGTCAATTCCATCAGCAGGAAAAGTCTTGGTGTCAGTGTTTTGGGATGCTAAAGATGTTTTGTACATCGATTACTTTGAAAAGGGTGCAACAATAATCGGGGAATAACATTACAACGTTTTATCAAAACTAGGCGAAAAATGTCGGAAAAAAGGCCTGATTTACAGAAGAAAACAATCATTTTTCACCAAGGCACTACACCTGCCCACAGAAGCGATGGGAAAATTAAGAGAACTCCTCTGCGAATTGTTGGAACATCCTCCCTATTCCCCAGATTTGCCCCACCAGACTTCCAACTTTTCCCAAAACTCATACTGGCTGGTCAGCCTTTTTCATCGGATCAAGAGGCGATTTCAGCTGTAGAGGAGTATTTTGCAGATCTTACAGAAAACCACTTCAGGGACGGGATAGTGGCATTGGAATATCACTAGAACAAATGTGTTATGGTAATAAGAGATTATCTTAAAAAATAAAAATATTTTTGAAATTTTAAATTTGATTTTTCATTGTTAGGGCGAGAACTTTTCATATAGGAGTGGCATTCCATACGTGTGGCAGAAGTCACATGTGCAGGTGGATCGGGTAACGATTTTGCAGAAATTTCTAGTTAACAACGTCTAAGATACTATGACGTTAGAATACTCATACACATCGAACGTAGTATGTTCGATAACACAGCGCAAGTTGCATCTTATATCGACTGCATGGAGTGACTAGCTTTGCGAATGGATGATCTAAAGGTGACCAAGAAGATTCTGGAAATTTAAAAAGACCCACAGGGAGCAACAGAAGATATCCGATAGTTTCCGTAACGATGGCGCCCAAGAAGCAATGACAAACACAGAGATACTGGAATGTTATGGTGTGGCCGCAAGGTACAGCTTGGACAGTAAGAACACAACGTAAAAGTGCACAAAGAAAAAACTGAGTCTGATAAATGTTTTGCAATATAACGAGCCGAGTGGATATTCTAATGGCATGGCACCGCCTATCTTCTTTATATAATTATAATCGCGACGCTATTACATCGAACGTTTTCAGTTTCATTTGACCTATCGCTGTGCCGTAAGATTGAAATGACTAATTTGCATTCATGAATTGACTAAGAGGCTTGGGAAATCCCACGTAAATTATTACCAACTACGTTGATGAATATAAATGCTTGTGGGCGTGGAGGTAAACAATTTGCCAGCATCCAGTGTCACTGTTTTGAATGTTAACCTGAGTACAGACTCCAAGCACTGCATTCCCCAGTTGATATAAAAAATAAAATTACGAATGACGCAGACGGTAAATACGACGATACGAAAACGACGGTAAATAGCATGATAGGCTTATGGATTTTTATAATTCTAACGTTGTATGGTCGACCGTTTATTATATGCAACATTACTAATTAATTATTAAAATAAAATCATATGTAATAAGTGTAACCAGATAGTACCAACCTAACACAATTGTGAAAAGTCTGTAGTATTTAAAACCTATCCGAGTTGTCTACAATATCAAATAATAGCTACAGTTCTTATCAGCAGTTAATTTAGTCATATTAGATTACTGTTATCAATAAGTATACAGTTATCAATACTGCACATTTATCACTGTAGACATAATCCTGGGTCCCTCATGTGCTCGTTTCACTTAAACACTTACCTGTTTTGTAAGAAAGCTTTCAACATAACACTGATAACGTGCGCTTTCATGCTATAAATAATTTTTAATTTTATATCACAATTTTATATGAAATTAAGAAATTTGTAATTTCATAAATAAACTTTATTAAGCCTCCTTATAAATATATATTAAACGTAATATATAATAAAATTTACAATAATACTACTCAGCACAATTGGTATACCCCACCGGCAAGTTGAATATTTGGGATCTGTAGGTTTCTAAAGTCATAACAGGCTATTGTTAGATTCCTTCATTGATGATAACGGGGTATTGTACAGAACGGGGTTGGAACACTTGCTCGGAGAAACGTTTACTCGGAGTGACACTTGCTCGGAACGTATGCGTGTTATCAACAAGATGATAAAACATATGCATGCGAAAACACACGACACAGCTATAGCCTATACCAAATAAACAAGTACTTTGTGTACTTTATTCCTCCAATCCTATTTAATTAATGTACAGAGAAAGTTCGAATCTTACTGTCCGAACAAGGGGGATTCTGATTTTTCCGCAAACGTGTATATATGCTATTTTCTATTCTAGGTGTGCGTACTTCTTAATTTGAGACATTATTAGTATGAAGGGATATATTATTAGTTTAAATTATAATAGTATAAATTTTATTAAGGCGAAGACTATTAGCTATAGTGCACCGTTCCACAGAACACCATGGAAAAGTCGACTTTTAGAGTTCCCGGAAACCATTTTTGCGTTTCTTTAACTTACTGATTTAATTTTTTTTTGATAGTTTGATATACAATGCCAAGAGTCATTTATGCAATATTTACAATTTGTTCTCTGTACATTATTTACAACTTATATGAATTTTTGAGAGGTGGTTTTTAGTGCAATTTGTGGATAAAAGCTAAGTTTGTAAGGTTTCCCAAAACCTTCAAATTTTTTAAAAGCTTTAGAAATGAATTGATTATCTTCACCACAGAGGTTCTTCTCTTCTTTCCTTTAAGGTTGTGGGAAATTCTGTCAAATGTGTGACCGTAGTACTCAGCGTGTTTTCGGAAAGCAGTAATCAGTAAGTAAAGTGAAAGACAATTAATGAAAAAGAGTGAAAGGTACATCAGTTAACAACAGTTGCACGATGTCACAAAATGGAAAGAATATTCTTTTGTAAATTCAATGGTGTGACGATAGAAGCAGGCTCGAAATTAACATATTGGTTAGGATTCTTCAAGTTTCCAATTTTCACATCGATTGATAGTAAGGAATATTTCATATTAATGGAATATTTCACAATAAGGAATGTTTCTGAAAAAAAAAAAAACAATTAAAAAAAAACGCTGGTACAAAAAGTATGTACTCACGGGCAAAGCCTTCAATATCAGAGACTTCAAAATTAGTCTAATATTGTGTGTGTTTGTGTGTGTGTGTGTGTGTGTGTGTGCGCGCGCGCGCATGCGTAACATACTTAGTGTCAACAAAATAATAGCAATGAAATAATAATAGTAATAGTAATAATTCTAATAAAATAATGCACATTATTAATTAAATTATATAATTATAATGTAATATAATATAATAATTAATAATGTCAATAAAAATATAAAATTATCTTGGATATCTTGGATTTAAGCACAGAGAATTTGCTCATGTTAACTAAAATAACTGCAAATATAAGTTGATTTAAATGATTAGTTGGATGTCATCGATATGAACTTCCGTTTTACTTCCATGTTCCATAATGAAATGGAAGTATAGTGAGGGCGACAAAAATCGTGTTCGAGATAAGGGCTGATTCTGATTGTACTACCCTCAGAACATGAAGAAAAATAATTTTCCGAAAAATGTCTGTGTCTTTGTGTAGAATTTTTTCTATGCCGAACGATAACTGCCGCAAATTTAAACAAAATCTCATTTTTTGCATATATACCCTGAGTTGTAGAGGACTCAAGGCCTATTGATTTTGGTGAAGATCGGTTAAGGGGAAGGGGTAGTTTACCTGCAACGTTTTATGTTACAGTACTTAATTTTGATAAATAAAGTATCCTGAAAAGAAGGTCATAATAATCCACTGTAGAAAGGTAGATGAAATATCTATAAATAAAAAAAGTAGTTGAAAGGGCAGGGGGTAATTTTCTATAAATGAAAATGATACTTGAATGGGGAGGGGATAATTTTTTATGTGTACTATGTTATCGCAGCAAATAAGTAGTTTGTTGTTAAAATTCCTTCCGGGCTGTGTGGCCGTGGTCCAACGTTTTCTGCAAAACCAGACGTTTCGGCAGTGCCATCGACTGCCATCATCAGTAAAAATCGAGTGCGCTAACGTGAAGTGGTATACGTTAGTAACCACAGTACTGTAATTAAGCCTGAAGCAAGAAGTGGAAAGAAGTAGTTTCTATGGAAATATTTCATTTCGAAATTGATATTAAATATAAATCTTAGAACATGGAAGTCATGTATGGTTCTCCATACCGATATTTTTATTAACTGTTAGATGAAATAAAGGACTTATTGTTGGGCTTATGTAGATAGGTTGCCCACATAACAGTTTTTAAAACTCATCGTTGGCTTCTGTGCAAATGTAAGTGATTAATACCATACTCCATTTCCTGGAATCATTATGAATTTATAAAACCACTGTTTCTCCGAGCAAATGACTCTCCGAGCAACTATCACAACTTCGTCGAGAACACTCTATCCATATCATCTGCCCATCACGTTAGCCTTAAACATATGCGAACTGTTGTTTATTCCTTTATCACGCATGCGCAAATTTGTATTTACTTGTATGATATTATCATTTACCAGTGGTTATAGAAGAAAATAGTTTTGGTTAAACAAAAAATACATATCTAACGTATCTAAACAGATGACATATTGGAAACCCTCATAACTTACATAACATTTGCCATTTGATTCAAGGATAGTAAAATTTGTTCCCATTTACCGTTTTATTAATTTATATATTCTCTGATAAATCATGAAACGCAGAAGTAAGTTCACTACTTACCTATAACAGTGAGATTAATTTTTGCGTTCCTTGTTGGTGAATTGCGAAAGTCGACTCTACACCTATAGAGACCTTCGTCTTCTACCTTGAGGTCATCTACCAGAAGCTGAGCAGGTTTCGTCGCAGTTCGAAAAAATGCTCGAGTTCCAAACATTCCGGGCGATGACCACAGCTTTGGTTGTCCGTACAGTCGCCCTCGCACGTCGAAACTGGGTTACAAATAATTAAAATATTATTTACTATTACTTAAAAAATAATAAGTATGCTATGAGAAAAATTACGATAAACAAGTGACTGTACCATATTCTAGTTTTTGAATCAAATTCTGTTCTGAAATCGTAAACACTTTGTAAAGCTTACTTTTACATTTTTAAATTACTGCAACTAAACATATTTTTTAACAGCGTTTCAGTGTTCTGAGTATTCTCCGTTCAGTAATTTCTTTACCGTTATTAGCTGAAGCAGAAATCTGCTTCCTTATATCATGTTTAGGGATGCAATGTAATGAATGCTACCTAAACGCAATGATGTTAATACAAACAATACTGTATACGCTTGAGAACTGTTATACTTAAAAAGGTTATACTTTATTTTCACACTTTATTTTGCTGAACTTAAACAATAAGTACGTAAGTAAGAAAAATGTTAGTTATCGCACTGAAACAGACTTCAGGGAGCGACGTTAGGCATTACAGTTCGTGTATTATAAAATCTGTACAGACAATCACGTGGCAGTTCGACATAAAGATATATGAAGATGTTCATGAGGATTTTTATCAACTGGGTCAATTATTCTCTACGGGAAAAACGGAATACATTTTTACAGCCTGAACAAAATAACAGAGTTACTTTCTGTGCATAGCCTACATAACTATAATCACACCATGAATTTTTCAGTGATGGGTTAGCGAGGATCGGTCAAAAATAACACAAATTTTTAACTTATTTGTGTCGACGTTTCGACAACGTTTATTGTCATCATCAGGACCATTGTTGCTGACGCCAAACATTGGTGATGACAATAAACATTGTCGAAACGTCGACACAAATAAGTTAAAAATTTGTGTTATTTTTGACCGATCCTCGCTAACCCCTCACTGAAAAATTCATTGATTGACGGTCACTACAATTTAAGGATATAATCACATTCTTTACGGAATGGGCTAGGGTTAGAAGTGTATAAGAACATGTAACTGATATGTACCTCTTTCTAAAGCACCTCTTTTAATGATATGAAGATATTACAGATTCAAAACATTCATTTCAAAATTATCACATTTCTATTTTCTGAATTTTTTGAAACTAATCCAACATTGTCTTAGACGAATTAAGTTTTAATCTAATTAATCTATTAAACAAAATGCTGATGTAACTTTAGAAGTTGTATTAACATCTCAGACTATTAATATTTTGGACTGAGATTTGGTACGCATAAATAATTTACAGAAGTAAAATTAAATTAAAAACACTGAGTAGA
The DNA here is from genome assembly GCA_034769895.1 of Magicicada septendecula. Classification (NCBI taxonomy): domain Eukaryota; kingdom Metazoa; phylum Arthropoda; class Insecta; order Hemiptera; family Cicadidae; genus Magicicada; species Magicicada septendecula. Next base: position 1,086,333,356 of record CM068367.1, on the reverse strand, counting down.
TCAAGCTACGAGTTGAGGACTTCGACAGACCAACCAGTGGAAATCCTGGAGACTAGATATAGACGCCGGTAACTTTAACTGCTACAGAAGAAAATACTGTTGTCACAGAACTTGACTATTTGTTCAGACATATATAAAAAGTCGTCCTTGGCAGAGCCCTAATACAAAAAAGTATAACTTTATTGTTTTCCCTCGCTTCTTTGCCCCAATAAAACAATAGTTTTCCTGCTTCAGGTAGCCGGATTGTCAATAATTCATGATATTTTACCTTTCTGTCCTACTTAAAATTTCTGGCTCGCGATCAATTGTATGTGTTACATAATTGTATAAGTCTGATTTCCGTTTGCGTTTTATTTGTGTTTTCATAGCCATAGAATATTATTTACAATAATTCCATAGTTTCAGTTTTAGACATCTGTAATACATTCAGGGTTTTTGTTTCTCGTAATTTTGTTTGTAATTTTGTCATGCTTACAGACGCATTGAGTAGTACTGCTGTTATGTATATTTCATTTGCCTATTATGTAAATATCTTTCTTTATCGAAATCAACGTTTAGTTGTTTAAAATTTAAAACAAAAGAAACCCTTTAGTTCCGCAAGTCCCCACCTCTCGATAATAATTATTGTTATATTTAATTACCTACTGTAAGTCTCCACGAACCACTGAGCGCCTTCGAACAGTACTTTTAGTCTATCAGTGTTTGTAAAGCATTATCTCACACACGCAAGGGAGCGCACACATTTATAATAGTAATAATAATAATAATAACAAAACTCACGTTATTCTTAATTAAGTATGTTTAAAATATGAACACTTTAACGTTAATAAATGTATTTTTTCGGTAGCTCATACTATCATTATCTGTTATTTGTTTCAAAAAAGAAATTATTTTAATATTGAAAAGTTATAAAGAACCGGTGATCTATTAAACGGAAATATCTACATTTATGTATAAGTTTTTAATTGAAATTATTACTACGTACATTTAATCAAATTTAGAATTATGGAAACTTACCCTTTGTAAAATTAATTTGAATTGCCATTTACTTAATGTATTTTATGTTTATACAATTCTAAATTTTTCCGGAAGTACAATTTTGCGTTTGGAGATTTCATATTTTAAAGTTATATGAAAGACGAAAGGAAAGTTTGGAAAACGTATTACCACGCAAAATCAACACCCACATACGTAATATGGTAAACAACAAAATCAAATTAATACAACATTAATAATAATAATGTGATAATATGTGATAAGATAATAATGGATTATAACATTCCAAAACTATAAATTTTATTTAATATAATAATAGTTAAAACTAAGCGCGCGCAAGCGAGTGTTAACACAGACACAAACACACACACTTGTTCTTGGAGGGGGGATACTAAGGCGTCTGCCGTATCCAATTCCATTTCAGATTTCACAGTAGGTTGTTCTGGGCATCTTACCGAGTCAAGGTTCCCAAAAATCTTGTTAATCTTTAGCCTAAGTATGTCCCTTTCTTTCTATTACAAGCTTCATCGTTAAACAATTCTCTTAGGCACTTTCTTTACCTCCTATTCTCATCAGACATCTGTACCACAAAAGTTATTTTCTTTTTGCGTCAAGAATCTTTATACCTTTTTGTTTGTTACCATATCTTTCTATGTTTTTCTGTTTGCTAGATCTCTTATTTTCTAGTTCGCCACGCGTTCCAAACGTGAAACTTGAAACTTGAAACAGAAAGTCGTCTCTACGCCTTCTAGCATTTGCATTTCCTTCCACTTTGTACATTTATAATCTGATGTACCACATTTTGAAAATACAAAGTGAGGTTATCGGTATCATTTAAAGAAGGTGTATTTAAAATGTTTATTATTATAGTCGTACAGAAAATAGAAGTTTCTAATCATAACCAAAATTTTTTTTTGGACTTACAAAAAATACTATTATAATGAATAGTAATATAATAGGTTTAACGTTCCTCTGTTTTGGGCTCTTATGTATAAATTAATTTGCAAGGTTCGTAAAAGTATGTTAATTTATCTGTTTTCATAGTCAAATAATGTGCGTACGCTGTTTGTTAGTATGCACGGTCAAAAGCCACGTACGAACTAATATTAAGTTTCTCATTTTTACCTTTTTCTTATATTACTCAATTACATTTCATGTGGAATTATTCATAAAGGCGGGCAAAGTACAATGCAAGAACATAACCTAATGTTTCTGTACTGAATACTAATTTCCATCAGCCGTTTCTTACTCGCTCCTCCTGCACACGTTTTCTGTGGTTGTAAAACTTTAATGTAGAATCGCAATGTACGCCTTATATTTGTTGATTTTAAATTCTCACTAAAAACTGTAGGTACAAGGGCAAACCCGTCTGTAACTTAATTTCTAGAGGCAAATCGATTCACACCTGGAATCTACTTAAATAGACAATATTGGTTAGGTTCCACATCGTCATTAGCAAAAATTATCATACTGAGGTGATTCTCAGTTCAAAATATGCGATCATGACAATGAATGAAATATAGTTTTATAACACCAATTGTTACTGCATAAAGGATTATTTGATAAAGTTATTTGTCTTTAATTTTAAAGTATAGTTTAAATTAACAGTAAATAATGTATTACTTAATAAGCCCCTTCGTACTCAGATAACCAGGTAGCCCTATTTTAAAGTAGCTAATTTAGACACTACCATCTATCGTTTTCTCAAGTGATACAGTGTAACCATGAAAGACCGAAACATATAGGTACATTATTGAAATGAGAAACGAAATTTTGATTATGCAGATCCCCGGTCTCTCAAAATACATAAAAGTGTTTGGTAATATTTAATATTGTAATGTTTGTTACGAAGCACGTTAGACATTAAGACATAAGTATCAGATCCGAAAACTATTCTTTGAATTCTTCATTGACTGTTACCTGTTACGCTCTTAAGTGTTACACTGTTACGTGATAGTAATTAATTAAGACCGGAGATTTTCAAATATCTTCTAGCTCCATTACTCTTTTATACATATGTCCCTTTGTTGTGCTTTGTTCCTTTGATCATATTTTCACGGATGAATTACTTTAGTTTCACTCAGATATTGTAGAATCCCAATTATCCGCATTCCCTAATATTCGAATTCCTAAAACTTGCAGTAATAAATTGAAAACGTTTGATTTATTAGAAAAAAATCAAAAATATTAATGTAATCTTGGTTTGATTTAACACAGTCTTTTTTTTAAGCTAAAAAGTAAATAATAGTACCAGTACTACTACCGAAGCTTAAGTCGATGCATTTTTATGTATGTTGCAATTCGCAGCATTGTCCTACATTATAATTGGTAGTATTTATCTATCCTACAACCATATTTATCTATTCATAAAATTAACTTCTGAAGTGAAGCTGGGAAAACGCCAGTAGGAATTTAGTCTGACACAAATATAGTACTTTCAGTTACTTTATTAATGTGACTGTTAGACCATCTAACCCTCGGTCTTCTTACGTTCCTCTACCTATCGGGTGGTATTCAAGGTCAGCATTGGCATTATTTCTTTCTGCATTTTCGGTTGTTAATTATCTATTAATGTCGATTACTATTGTACTACCCCTAAATAAGGTCTTTGATAATTTGATGATGCGTTTCAAGAATCCTCTTTTACCCATAACGGTATAAAGCAAAGAGAAAACGTAATCAATATAGAATCTTCCTTTCTGGAAACCGCTTGTTGCTCTAATTAAATAGTGGCTGAGATATTACGAAGCCTAGAGTAGCCTAATATTATCTTACTATAGATTTTCTAAGATGCTTCAGTAAACTGATACCCCGATTAAAGTATTCCTCTTTCCATTCTTGGATATAGAAATCACTTTCACTATTTCCCACTCATCTGGGACTGTACATTGTGACCAGCATCGGTTAAACAAATATCATATCCTATGTTCTAAGCACGACATACCATATTTCAATAATTTCAAGTTCATCCCATCTAATCCAGAGGCTTTCCTGTTCTTACTTTTACGTAATGCATTTTACAATTCTGTCATTTGTATGAGATCTACTTCCGTTCTATCGTTGCACTCCAGTTTCCATTAATACTGGGACCATACTATACATTCTTATGATGCGTTATCCATGTTTCTTTTGGAATAATAATCATTTGGGCGGTATCTCTTTCTTCTCTATTAAGATGCCCCATCCGTGTAACAGAACTACTGCTACTAAATAGATTACTTTTAATAATTCTGCTGTAATAAATGTATGTTTTGACTTTTTGTATTTATAATATAGTATAGCATCCGCTGGATGTTAAAGAATGAAATCAAGTTCCTAATATATTAAATATAGAATTATTCAATTATAAGATTTTTTATTATCCGGATTCGTCCTTGCAGAGGTCAATCCAGATAATGTTTAGACGTTATAGAAAAAAATGTAAATGATCGTGCATTGTAAATAAAAGATTTACTTAAATCAAATAAGCTCTTGATAACTAAACTGACATATATTAAAATTTACTACTAACTGACAAGTGTCAGTATTCTTAGGGATCGATTTGTCCGTCTTATCTGGTACCAGCAAATGTAATGTAAACAACTCAGGGATGCTATTTACCTTACTCCTATGAAATGAAAATTTACGTACATGTACGATGAAAATTTACATCAGGCTCATAGTCGTAAAATACAGTGTTTTTCACACTTCAGTGAATTGAAAGGAAAGAGAATTGAAATGATCTTCTGTATCTGTTTGTGTAATTCATAGTATGTCCAAAATCAGTCATAAAGACGCAATAAGTGAAATTACATACCAGACAAACTTTCTGCATAGTACCTAAATTGCAGAACGAATTCCTTTAACACGTTTTTAGAAAAACAAAACCGTTTTATGAACTTTTTTCGACATAAAATCCTACTAATGTTAAACTTAGAGGAAATTTGGCAATTAACTAAACTGTAGTTTCAAAAAAAGCCTACTTTGTAAATCACAGTAAATCAGTAGAGACGAACAAACGATTTAACAAAAAAAAAATTCTACGACACGACGGCTGCACTTCTTAATAACTGTAAAAGTTATGCAATAAATTAGAATTAAAAAGAGGTATCCGCTGGCTAACAAACACCTTTTGAGGCTGAGGGCAATTAACGCGGTCAGGCTCCAGATATAGCATTTGTTCCAATTATATGAAATTGCCGTAATTCCATTAGGATATCAGAGGCAGTAATTCCAGTAATTCTTGCTTACGTCGCAGCTACCATCACGGAAAACACAATTTATATACCTGCCAACTTTTCACTATTTCTTTCCATTCGTTTTACTCTCTCTTCAATAAGGTTCCTGAATTGGTAGTTAAAAAATTAATTTAACGTAAATGCGTACCACGTTTGTAAGCTTTTCGTGAAATAATCAAACACTCACTCGTCTATCCAATTACAAGAATGGTTGGCGTGTGTGTGTTTTTGTGTGTTTGGAGGGGAGGTGGCTCATCCACATGTGTATGTAATATTTTTTCCTCAATAAACTCAGAAGAATTCTCAGGAATGCCGATCATTTGTGTTTAAAAAAATTTCTTCTTTCAAACGCAAATTGCTTATTTAAGTCTCCAGATATGCGTAATAACTTGTGGCTTAAGGAATTTCCTTATCACGTATTGCGCGTAACAATTTCATAACACAATATGTGAAAATATTTATACATATTGTAACGTACAAAATAACGGTTACATAGAAACATATATAATACGTCAAATAGAAGAGTAGCATAAGCATATTTCATCAAGCATGGAAGAAGGAACAGAAGTATGAGAATCAAAAGTGTATCTACAAATAAATAATATTAAAGCAACCCAACGAAGAAGAAAGAAGAATCATAAGAATATATATCATCAAGTATAGAGAAGAAAGAGAAAATACAATGAATCGATATAAGAAAATATATGAGAAAATAGACTAATTTGTCATACGTTAGCAACTAGGCCCAATAGATCAACATAGTGAGGGGATACGCCGAAAGTGACTATCATCATAAGGAAGACACGTATCAAATGCAACCATCATAGTGAGAAAATAGACTAATTTTTCATAATAGTGAGATAAATATGAGACAATGATTATCATAATCGTGAGTGAAAATGTGAAAGAATATAACTATATTCAGTGAACATGTGTTATTACCAATAGTGAGTAACGAAGAAGAAGAAGAAGAAGAAGAAGAAGAAGAAGAAGAAGAAGAAGAAGAAGAAGAAGAAGAAGAAGAAGAAGAAGAAGAAGAAGAAGAAGAAGAAGAAGAAGAAGAAGAAGAAGAAGAAGAAGAAGAAGAAGAAGAAGAAGAAGAAGAAGAAGAAGAAGAAGAAGAAGAAGAAGAAGAAGAAGAAGAAGAAGAAGAAGAAGAAGAAGAAGAAGAAGAAGAAGAAGAAGAAGAAGAAGAAGAAGAAGAAGAAGAAGAAGAAGAAGAAGAAGAAGAAGAAGAAGAAGAAGAAGAAGAAGAAGAAGAAGAAGAAGAAGAAGATTATGTATGAACAGAACAAGACATCAACATTCCCAAAATATGGAAAGCACCCCAATCAATATAATAACCAGAATAAGAGTAATGATTATTAGACTAGTAATAGTAATAAAAAACTACCTATCAAAGACGGACATAGTGAAACCAGTATGATAAATAACCAAGTGTTGAACCTTAATAAGTGATCACAAACAATAACAGTGAATACTTTGTATAAGTGCATCAACAAATAATGTAGTAACACTAACCTCAAATAAGCAACACAGACAATATTAGTGAAGTGTTTATAACTAAGGGAAGTGAATGACAATTAATAAGTGGAAAAATCAACGATTAACAAGTGAAATGCACAAACAATTAGTGTACCTAGTGCAATCCAAGATTGTAAAACCACAAATATACTCAGTAAGACCACCAATTTAATGGTACAGAAAAGTGAAATAATTGCTCAAAGAGATCAATAATAAAAGCTTTATAATCCTTGATATGAAATGTGCCTGAATGTCATAGTAACACAGGACAAAATATAGACAAATGTTAAAGCAAATAAGTGGTAAACAAACTAATTTGTTGGAAAGAAACAAATCAATATATACAAGCCTAGATACAACCCACCAAAATGTGTAACATAGTTAGATAAAAACCAAGTATTATTGTATAAACATATAGTGTAAAATGTGTACAAAATGTGTAAAACATAATAATAAACAATTGTAGTAACATGCCATAATGACATGACAGTATTTAAGATGAATACTGAATAAAATAAGAAGCATATTGTTGTCAACTAAATGACACATAACCTCACATGAACTGGACCTACAACACAAAATCATACACAATAATTAGATAAAGTAGTTGTCAATAATTGTTTCATACAGAGACCAAATAAGAATAAATGTGTAAGACAATGAATACTATATGAACTGAAAGACACAACTACATGAGTCAGATTGTTAAAAATAACAATAAACCAATTAGACAGAATACCATGTGACCATGGAGTTAATCAAAAAACCTTAACAAAACTTGTAAAGAGAGAGTAAGAAGGTTTACCAGTAGTTAGAGTAATGTTCAATACAACTATGAGGATACCTCACAATCATTGTACAAGTAATTTAATAACTGGAATTCAATAAACTAAATAACTGTAATCATAGGACTAGGTGTAAACGACCATCATACAGTAACTTAAAGAGATTTCAGCTAACAGAAAGTTAGTAAGTACACTAAACAGACCATGTACAACATTTGTACACAATTTAATTATCAACAACGTATTTAATATGTAGTAAAAATAACTAAATAATGGACAGAATGGCGAGATGAGAGCATAATGTATTTTAAACAATACTATATATGTAAACAGAATAACATTTGCCAAAATAAAGTGTTAGCAAATGTATGTAAGAGTATCTAGTAATGTTATAGTACAAAAAATATGTAGTAGCATAAGGGATAATGGTGATGTAAGCAAATATAAACAATGGGACATAGATGGCTTGTACGCCATTAGTACAATTTGCTTAAATCACAAATATATTAATATTATGTATTAGATCGTAAGAGAAATGGACTCCAGACGTTTAATCGTAAGCATTAAGATATAATTACAACAAAATATAGTGGAAAGAACTTATTTTTATTAAGAACCACTGTATGAATTTTAGATAAAGTGAAGTGAGTTATTAATGGACGGAATTATTACTTGTTTGGACTTAAATTAAAGACACAAGTGTCCGCAAAACAATGCCACTATCCAAATGACAATCAGACTATTAATAAGAAACTTATAAATATTATAAGATTTTCAGTCATTTTCGAATGGAAATGAACATGTCATAGATAATCTCAAACCCAAAGCAGTGACGCTAAAAAATTAAAATTTTAATTTAACTAAGGCTTTTGGGGAAGAGCGTACCACATTCTAAGCCAATAGAATGACCCGATTTCACCAGACGAAAGCAGAAGCTTTGGTGAGATGAACTAATTGTCTTCCAGCCACCGATGCGAGCGGAGCCTGCGACAGTCATCCAGAAAAATATTTTAAAATGTGCGCGTATACGAGTATATAGCCATATCTAACCTCAACTGAACACCAATGTTATCGAGTGACAGTGTTGTGAGTGATACAGTGAATTAATAAAAACGTGACCAGTGTATAATAAAGGTCATGTTATGTGAAAGAAACAGGGAGTATTATACTTTAACAATTTTTAAACTAAAATGACAAAATAATATTCGTTGGTTAACGAAAATTATTGTCGATTACGCTAGTCAAGCGAACACACCATGCGTGTTTAACTAGAAACGATGAATTATTACCAGATTAAATGAATAAAAGTTCTCGCCTGATTTAATGATGACATTTAATTAAAATATTTTATATTCATGTTTAAAGAATAATAATAAAAGCGGAATTAATAATTTATACCGCAAACCATTAATGATAAACATATTAATATAATATTAATATAAACATAGTCGCTTGTTTGACTATGATGTCAGCAGTACTTCAAAAACAATAATTTAATATGCGACAACAATCATTACTGTTAATTATACATCTTATTATAAATAAATAATTAATGTGTTTGTGAAGATAATATTAAGATTTTTTATGATATTAATTATTCTATTTTGTAACTTACTCTCATCTAGGTAAACTAACCTATAACCAAAACACATTTGTTTGCCAATAGAGTCACTTCTGTCATGAATAATTCTTATGAACAGACTCGATAATAAGAGTTTTCTTTTCGTTTTTATCAATTCCAGTTCATAATAATAATATTTAAACCAGTAACATTGTTTTAATAGTGCAACGTTAAAGCACGTGCTCAGCTCTTAGCATCAGAATGCAACAAACCTACCGTACGATAGTACGATAATTTGACTATCGTATCGAGATTAATAATTTTTATTTTTTGTCTTTTTAATTATAGTATATGCATAAATATTGTTATTTAATAAAACATCTTTGTATCTTGCATCATGTACATTCAAAGGATTCATGAAATTTGGTAATGCTTATAACCAAAGTAGAATAACCTAAATTACCATATTATCGTACATTGTACCAGTGTTACCAGCCCTGAGCTGAAGAAGTTTCAGAAATTATTTAACTTTGTTGTTTTTAAAAAATTATTAATAATTGTTTTAAAGGAGGTTTTACTGAATTTCACTATGGCTAATAAACACCTCAATTTGTTACCAGTGAATAGAGAGTCTTTATTTCTATTAAAATAAATACAAATAAATTACATTTTAGAAACAATTATTTCACAAGGTGGCGGCAATATTCAAGCGGTCAATGTTTGAATATTCAATTCATAATTGAGTACCACTATCATTTTGTTTAATGTGTATATGTCGATATCCAGACAAAGTATTTGTGTGTTATTAATGTATTCCAGTGCGATAGAACAACCCATCAAGAAGACCAAAGACGTTCACGGATGGTATGGGGAGGTGAATACAGCAAGATATTAGTGATCATAAACCTTTTCAAACATAAACATTAGTTTCAATTTTAACATTACTAATTCTATCAAATACTAAACAACACTAATCATTGATGTTTACATTACAACGTGAGAAGAATCAACTACTAAATTTATTTTTTTTAATACTTTAAAAAATAAAAAACAATACTAATCCAAATATAGTCAATCGATTAAAGTCGTTACATTACAATATTCACATTATCGACCAAAAAGTGTACGAACCTCATATTTGTGTTAATTTCACTTCTCTGCAGATTGCGTTTACAATTATAGTACATTAGGCTTATATGTAAATTAAAACTCTTAAACAGTTTCCCCCATACTTCACATGTAAGAAAATTGTAAGTTTCATAAATACATATACGCTTCATTGCTGAGGTCACAAGCGTATGACATTATGCAGGACATCGGAAGTGTTAAACGTCTGAGTGTGTGACCTACCCAGAGTTATAGATGACCGTTAAAGACAACTAGGTTCACTTTTGTTCAGGCAACTACGAAAGAGGTTATTTTGAAAACTGAGAATTTATTAATAACGCCTCCTTTCATTTCAGGGACACTAAGGCACTAAACGTTAAGGCAAACTGGATTCCGTATCGACGTGGTCAATAGAATATACAGTCATTTCAAGTAACTCAGTTTTTCGTCTAAACTTTTATTCCCCCAGAATTCTAAAAGGCAAATGAATGATTAAGTATACTCATTTCCAGACAAATCTGTTATTATTCTGGGCACACACATTTTCGGTCGTATGTAAACCGTGTTCGGACTTCACTGTTTACCCTAGAAACGGAACCATCACTGTTCTTCTAAGTGAAAGTAAGTACAGTAGGTCTATTTCAGTCTACTGACTGTAAGCATAAACATTCTACGCAGTCATGTTTTCACTATGCATTGTTAATTCCTAGTAAAACAGAGTGCTTTAAAAAATCGTGAAGAATGAAATAAAACTAATTCAAGGCTGTGTGAGCATTCGAGTTTTAACTTTTCCAACTCTCTGCTGATGTGTTTACTACTGCAGCGCGAATTGGTTTCCCTTCTAATTTTCAAGAAAGACTTTATGGTTTGTGTCCGGTACATGAAGATACTGTATGAACAGATAAACGTAGACACTTGAGCACTGAACATAAAATGGTAGGCCTAAGTCGTTTTCCCGTCTCATGAAAAAGAAACAACCGCATTTCTGAATATGGAAGTCTGGAGATCGCGTAGTGGTAAGTGCGCACGCATTGGCTTACACGTGGCAGTACATCTACAAACACTGTAAATTAAACGAATTTTAATGAACACTGAATTTTCAATACCAACAGTGTAAAAAAATATTAAACGCGTTAACATGTCCGTTTCAGGATACACGTATTCTTTCCACTTTCAAAAACTTTGCTTAAAAACTTGCTAAATAAGAGTTGTAAAGTTTGTCAGCTGTATTTTGTTACTATTATAGAAGTAAACAGTATCGGATCAGTAGAACTTTCCTCCACTGAGGACACCTGACACGGAGGAGTGATAGCTGAAACATGATTCTATCATTGCGCTGTCGCTTAGGTTTGGCCTGCATTTGGCTCTTTAGGTGCTTGGTTCCTTGGAAGCTGGCTCTGTTGCAGCGTGCTTTTGATCAGTGGAAAGAACGGATGATTGCTTCAATTTCTTCGGTGCAGCTTGCTTTCACTGCTGGGCCGGTTCCGGGACTGATGATTGGGAAGTGACAGCTGCTGTATAACTGAGCGCTCCGGTGTTTGCCAGACAAGCTGGTGCAGCTGCAGGAGCAGCCACGACTGGTGAGGAGGGGGCCGCCGGTTGGGGGTTTTGAGGGAGTAGTAGTGGCTGGTACCTTTGGGGACTTTAGTCCAGATTTCTTTAGTTACTATTTAGTTATTCTATATAGTTACTATTTTGTTATTAATAGTTACAGTGAAATAGAAATTCTGATACTTAAATGTTCTGACTACTACAATTATATAAAGGTTTACTATAGTTATACTCCAGACATCTTTTCACGAGACAATGCATAAAAATGAAATATATGAAGCGATTTTGTTGGTAGATTGTCAGTTAGGTAATACTATAATGTAATATTTTTAAAAAGTCACAAACATTTATTAATATTGAGACACACCCCTTCTAAATTCATAAAAATTAAATTCGTTCAGTATAGATTAATTGAATAAGGTAAACACAAAGATGAAGATGACATCTTTCGTTATAAGTACCTACTGAAGTAAAATAAAATATGTATACCTGTAGATTGGTTCTCCTCCGGACTCTTTAAACCAGAGCACCATGTAGACGGCGTCGTCGTGACCGGTTGGAGCTATGTCGCAGGGTAGCGCAGTCTTTTTGCCAAGAACTCCTTGCACGTCAGCCACCGGAACTAAAATCAGTACAATGTGGTGTTTTTATTTAAAATTAATTAACATTTTTACATACACAATAATAATAATCATTATTATTATATCACTATTAAATAAATAATATAATATATAATATATATATATATATAATATTTTAGGTATAATCTATTTTAATATATATATATACATATATATATATAAATATTTACAATATATAAACAATATTGCTAGTACATAATAATTTATGTATACCCAGAATTACAATATAATAATAATTATTATTATAGTAGAACGTCGATAAACGAAACGTCAGTAATCCAAACCGTCAGTAATCCGAAACTTAGCCTAAGTAGTTTTTATTAAGGACATCTTCACACAAATATTGTTCGATTTATTTTAAACGTATGATTCTGTATTACATAATTAAATTCATAGTTGTGTGTTCAGACATCACTGAATCGTATAAAAGTTGTTTTAAAGTATTTACAGATGTATAGCAGCCTACTGCACTTTGTACGGACTGCATGAACAGTACACGTACAGTTCGTACAGTTCTGTAGTGTACAGTATTTGATAACTCAAATGAAAAGAGTGAATAATACATAACCCTTGCAGCATGTTTTGGATTAATGTCGGCGTCGGCAATCTAACATAACTCTCTGTATTTGCAAAGAAACGTCACGTTTCTGTCCGTTGTTTGTGGAGATATTTACCGTAACTTAGGAAAAAAAAAATATACACCTTTTGTCGAACAGCCAGGTGCATAACGCTGAGTCAGTCAATAGTCTGCAACAGAACGTTTCTGCTGTTTCCAATTCAGTTAAGTACAGCTGTGTTTTTTTTTAATTCTTGCATGAATTATTGCACTTATTACATCAGCACATACAAGTTAACTTTTTTTTACTGTATGTGTTTTTGTAATAATTTATGTCTGAAAAGTGAACTAAACAATTTTTTTTTTTTTGTACATTCTGGATTTTGTATTTGGCACATATTTCATAGCGTTCAAATCTGCTTCATAAAACACTGAAAGCAATAAGAGTTTTAGAGATATTATTCGTGCTTTAAAAGTCATATTAGAAGATATTTGTACAGTAGAAGTGTTGAATGCGATTTGATAAATTCGACAACTTCGGTGATAGTTGTTTTTTAGTAATACGTAACAGTATATTGTCTTTGGAAAGAAGAACTGCTGAAATGAATGTGATTTATGTTACACGCGTTTAATGACAGCTGTACTTATTTTACTGTCTCTGGTCTCGATTTTGTGCAACACACTAAAGATAGATTACCAGAGAAAGATACCACAACATAACATGAATGATAACGTTAGGTATCTACTCTCCATGGTTAACAAAGCTGAGGGATAAGTACACTCAAAACACAGGCACGTAGTTACAAAAGCATAGGCTATATCTGTCAATGCCCCCTCACTCTCATTCTCTCTCTCTCTTTCTTCTCTCTCTTTCACACATACACTCTCTCTCGCATTCTCTTTATTCTCTCGTCATCTTTGTTTAGTGTCTCTGTTCTTAATTGTCTCATTTTCTGTCTGCGAAACGTGGTCAGCCTATATGAAATTTATCACTTTCAAAACAAAATATTTAATTTAACATTTATTGTGTCCAACGTGTACAAAATCCGAGGGTTCGGTTTACATCTTATACGTTTACTTATTAGTAATACACATATCAACGTATTTCATTTGTTGGTATGATTAGTCTATTATAGCGAATACAATTTATTGTGATTCACTGTTTACTAAAATTAACTTGTCATTTCTTTAATTCTGTCACGGTTAATGGCAAACACCTGAAACTGCAAGGAAGAACAGTATATGGACAGTGGCTGTATCATTACGCACGAATCGTTTACGTGGTTTTACTGTTTACAAAAATTAAAGTTATGACACAAAAATTGGTTCTTCTTGTTAAAAAAAAAATAGTTTATTCCAAGCGGCCCATTATATTCATATTGTTACGACGGTCTAGTGATCGTCGTAGGTACGGTGGACAACAAAATACAAGACACCAATTAAGTCACTAATCGCCAGCTTTAATTATCACAACTAAACAGTTTGTAATCAACAAGGTCGTCTCTTACAACAAATCAAATAAAAATTGTTCACACGCAATAATAATGTAAACGAGTCTCGCACAATTATAAAACACTTAGGCCTAACACTTCGCTACAATACTTCGAACCACATTGGAATAAATCGCCACTCAAACTGACTAAGCGTCGCTGAGTGCTTGTACTTATACCCCGCTGAGATTCCAGAATAGTCCATACTACTCGTCAATAACGATACTAGAAAACACTAGAGCGTAATTGCTTGCCATCTTGAACACTAGTTTGCGCGGTCTGGTGAAATCTGGATCAGTCTCGGCTACGGACACGTAATTGTCCTTCATCTCAAAGTAGCAGCAATATATACGCACACACACATTACACCCGGCTTCCACTGGGATAACCGAGAAACAGGCAGAATATTCTATAATAGCGTTACAATATTTTACGAATAAATAAGACTGTAAAAAACCGTGTTGTTATAATTCAGTCAATCGTTAAGTAACTAGTTAACTACATATACTTTCATCTGTATGTAAATTGACCTTATACAAATCATAAACAACATGTGAAATATCCTTGCGCACATCAGTACTCGATGTCACACCTATTCTCAGTTTATAATTCAGTGAACAAAATGTTTCCAGCTTGCTAAGAAAGTACGTTGTTACTGTTGTAATGGTACATATAACACATCCAACACCAACGTATCACAAATGAATTGAAAGCCACTACAAATAAAATTATCTACAAAGTTGAACCTACAATCATGAATAAAGTAAGTATCATAAGCCAAAATATGTGAATAAAATAAATAATGAATTACCAGTAAATCATAGCCTTGGACCCAGCCACTGACGCTAGTTTAAGCTTCTATTTTGACGAACCTCGCCGAGAGTACACGACATAAAGACAATTAGCCAATCAGAGCTCATTAAAAATTACGAAGTGCCGAATCCCGACCAGGTAACATCAATCAGTTCATCACCGGCATTGGAGAGATACTCCACGTTAGCGGAGCGGCCATCATAACATTGAATTGACAGCCGACAGCTGATAATGCACAGCTAACCTCGAAACTTTGAGTTGAGGTTAGGTCGGACCGAAAGGACAGTGAAGTCTATTTTCAAAGTGTTCTATAACGGAGTTCATGCGTATAGGCAGTGTGTGATGTGAATTAATAAAAATTAATTAAAATATTAATTAATTATTAAAAATTAAAAAGTGTTAATTCTTCGACTCAACAGAATACGCAAGTATCAGTTCAAATGATCATTATGTTATGTAACAAATCATTAATCAATTAAGGAACGCTAATAGCGGATTTAATTTGTTTAAATTAAATAACTTATAACCCGATTTCCACAAGGAAGGGGACTTTGAAAAATAACTAAACAATAATCAAATGAAAGATTTTGCTAATGACAATTTTAACTTTCTAGATTGAAATTAATTGTAATAGTTTAAGAAGAGACGTTGAATAATCAATGAGGGAACAATGAACCCTAACAATTAATAATTTTAAGATATTATTGTATTTAATTGTAGTACATTAACTCAAGATCACACATGAGTGGACCCTAGTAGTAGTGAATTAATTTGAATTACCTGTTTATTTTGGAGATCATTCAGGAAAATAACACTGAATTTAATACATAATGATGATGTACAAAATAAGTAATGCCTCAAAGAAGCATCCATTAACTAATTTCAAATAAGTAAGGTTACCATGAACCGTAATTAACCTCAATTGTAAACAACGAACAATCGTTCATATTTTGTGTTATGTTAAAGCAACAATTAATATTTTTATTCTCCGCCTACTCATTATCACAGTAGTGCATTTTATTGTTGAAGTGTATCTTGCAGACTCAGAGAACCTACTAATTTTATAAAGCATAATAACCAAATTATTTACAAACAGAAATAATCGATTTTCAAAATGCAGTCTTACCACCCTGAGAGTTTAATAATTTTAAGAGTCCATATTCAACTTTGATTATTTTTTTTAGAAAATAAATAATAAAATTGTAACAACAACCTTTCAACTTGAGTTAAATAAATAACTATTGTTTCACGAACAAATTAAAGTGTTGACATTTATTGAAAAGAATAGAATTACAGCTTAGGTGAGCAACAAGAGACGGTTGGTACCAGGAGCCAGAGCGAGAAATTAAATCTAATGATTCTCACCAGCAATAATATCTCATATCATTAGCATACTACAACTGTTAGGATCACATAAATGTTGTGCTTCTGTTAATTTCAGTACAGGAATGTACCGATCGACTCACCTCAGCTAATGGCAGAAAAGTCAACGCAACTCATTCAAATACGAACTCAAGACATTGAACAAAAATTATAAAAAATCTAAACCTATTTAATAAACAACTTCAAGAGTAAGAGAACAGATTTATTTATATTGGATTCAATAATAGATTGAATTGGATTGAATAAATCACTAAACCAAAAGAAACTAATAATAAAAAAAAACCAAACCTTAATAATAATTATAAAACTTATAACAAGATCGTACGAGACGACGACCTCGTCTAATTACAAAGAGAGGACCGACTTCGTCCAATTACACTGTTTCCAAAAAATTGAAATGCCACTATAGAAAGAAGTCAGCGGAACATCTCTGAATACTTCAGAAAGCCGCCTTTGAAGTTTGCTGTTTACGTCATCCTACCTACAGATGTTGAATTATGTTACAACTACATTTTTTATGGAAAGACAATTTAGCTACTAGAAGCGACGAAGTAGAGGAAAGAAAGGTGTACACAGTTATAGGAAATGCTAGACACGTAATTATACAGTACCGTTGCTTTCAGTGTGGTAACAGACCAGTTGAAAACGAGTCAGTCTGTATTGTTTGAGGTATTAATTACGGTGAACTGTCAACCCGAGTGCATTTGTAACAGTAACTTCTACACTAGAGAATGCAGGATTTTTAAAAAGTAATCAACGGATTCTAAATTTCAATCAGTAAAATATGCGATTATGTTGAGTCAGTTAATCTGTACTCGCCATGAAGATTTTTCCCTCTCTCGCACATAAATGTTACAATGAAAGCAGCAACTAAAACTGTAAAAAAAATCTGAAACGATGTTAGTGGAAATAAAGATTTTGTGTTCATGTGAGTAGATTAATTTTTAAATTACATAATGTGAGATTGTATGTATCAGATTTGTACAGAACATGATCATGATGCGTTTCTACTTACAAATTTTATAATTATTTACATGTACGAAAGAAGAATATTGGACGCTGAATTGCATTCATAACCAAATATATCGGCTATAGATACCGCATAGGACATAATAGTAAATATAATTTAAAGCACAAAATAAAACTTGTAATTTTGTGATTTCATGTACGAAAGAAAACAATGACTTCAGACTAGGCCATAAGTTAATAATTCAAGTTAAACAATTTGCTGTACTTTTATAAAAATTAACATATTAAATTTCTATGGTTTTCTTGTATACGATTATTGTAATCTGTTTGTATAATTACATTTTACAAGGACTTAGATGTCCCAGTGCTTTTATAAATATAATGTACGTATTAGTCATACGAAAATAATGCTCGTGCGCACTCTTTCTCTCTGTCTGTATGTTTATCTGTCTATCTCTTTCTCCTCTCTCTCTCTTTCACACACACGCACACACAATACACAATTTGTCCATCATGTTTCCTGATTCGATCAAACTATTCGAATTCACTGTTTGAAATTATACCTCCAGTGTTTGCACTGACTGAACGTGATACAGTTGCTTTCTTACTTAATATAGTTAAAAAATAATAATCTTCAGCAGTCATCATTTCCAGTAAATATTCTGTAGAACGGACAGAGATTGATGGAGCCTAGAATGCTAATTAAAATTAGCTCCAGCATAACTCAATCATAATTTGAATCTAGAAACTACGAGACAGACACCGTCGTAGGTTTTACTTAATTAACCTAAATATTGTTTTATTATTCCACGCCCCTTCAGGTTCCTGACTTATGTAAAGAAGAATACCACATCTGAGCAGGAGTCTAAAATTTCTATGTAGATTTATCGATTGTTAACTATACAGCAAGTAGTAACCGCGTTATCCATCCATATATTAAAATCCTATATAGTGATAATGTCACGTGCACGTCACGAACGTGTTCCGACATGTTGTAAACACGTTTTATATGTGAGTACAAGTACACAAGACTGAACCTTTCTGATCCTATTAAAATTATGTTGTCAGTTTGATGCAACGACAATGACAACTAAACGTTCCTGCAATCGTGAATTCCAGAGGCGGCAAGCGCGTTTGACTTGCGCGGATCACGCTAAAACCGTAGAAATTGGAATGTGGTAGCTCACGTCGCATAGTTAGTCGTTCAAAGGATAGTCAAACATAGCAAGATGACTATGTATTGGGTATAGATGTATTCACTGAATGCGTCTGTGTCATCCAATATAGACAACCCAGCATTATTGTCATATCAAGGTTACACGCTTTCAATTAACGGTATTCAAATATTTCTTAACTTCACAGTACTTCGTACAATTACATAGTGCAAATATTTAAAACTTATTAGGACACACTAACAACTGAAATAAAAATGTCTTATGGTACTTAAGCAAAAGAATGGAAAATCGATGCAACAAGTGAACGTTTGCAGTAAATATTACGAAATTGCAGATGAACGAATAATTAACGAATACTTTTGAGGAAAACGATAATAAAAAAGGAGACACTCACCTACAGTTTATAGAAGACTGGCGATAATCAATGGAAAAGTAAAATGACGGCCTACGGGTACAAGAAGGTAATAAGGCGACGTGATGGGGCAAATTAGAAGAACTGAAGAGCTGAACTGAGATGTGTTTGAGTAAAGGAAGATTTCGACACCTACAGACAATTTTTATGAGTAAATCGTTACTTAAAAACCGTGTCAAAGAAGCTTATCTCTTATAATACCTTAAGGGCGTTTCTTTGCAGGCTGTGAATACCGTTTATGATACACTCATACAGGTAAGCTGTCATTCACGCAACAATACACAAATACCAATGAATATACGGTATATAGGTAAAGAGATTGTGAAGGAAACTGTAAATACGTGACTGACTGTTTTACACATGTTTTACTATTCCTTTAAGTCCGGTACCTTCACAAAAGTCAAGCCTACTTATTGACAATAAACAGGAATATTTTATAATGAATATCTTTATAATTGAACGAATGATTTAATTTTTTTAACATTAGGTGTTTAATATTTTATCTATCATAAATTAGACAAATATTTTCCAATATCGTCCTACAGTTTTCCATAAGGCAGGATACAATAGTCCAGATAGACTGAAATATGTATTTACCTTTACAGCTGCATCCGGAGAGAAGAATCGAATGTAAATATACAATGCAGAAACCTGTTGTGAGAATGTTTTCCCTACGGTTATACCATATCACACTGATCAATTTTTTTTATATGTGCTTTGGTTCTGGGATACCTGCATGCATCATGTATAGTGCACAAACTCTATCACACTGAAATCACAAGAAGTACAAGACGTTTTGTCATATGGTCCGAAGCGAGGGATTTATATAGAAATGAAACAGAACCACATTGAGTAGAAAACCATATTGCAGAGTATTCGAGCAGCAGATAAATTCTTGAGAACCATAGAATTGTTCGACGCATACTTCGTAACAACAGAGGTGTTGAAGGCTGCTGAAGAGTGTGTAGAAACCGTGTTCCATGAATGAAAACACATCAACTGTAGGCTCTGTGATACCGTTCATCTGTGGCACCACGTGATAGGATAGATTCGGAGACTTTTCGGCTTGCGAATCATCGGTTAACGTAATCTGGTATTTGTAGGATAAATGGAAAAACTACACAAGCATATTGTACTACCTCCTACAATTCTGTAAATTGATTTTAACTCTATGGAAACTTGGACAGTTTTTGTCCACATACAGGTTTTTCTTTGTAAGTTTAGGAACGTTTCATCATACTAAGAGCCGATAAATCTCAACCTTTGGGCGGGGAGATGTCGAGTGCCATGTAAGCTGTTTTTAATTAATTTTGTGTGTGCTCACGGTTTCAGTTTATATACTCTTGACCAGAGGTTATCAACAAATTGCTCATAGTCAACGATTGTTAACCAACGTTTATGTTTAAATCATTCATAAAAATAAAATTACCTGAAACTTTATGTGTCGACAGTGGAGAACCAACTTTTTATTGTGATCAAGGTGCTACGTCAGTTTGACAGGTGCAGATCAGATACGAGAGACATGCTTCTTAGAAATAAGTGAATTGTATCAGCAAGGATGCTACGAGAAACCTTGTTTCATGGCCGATACAACAGAGTTCTCATATAAGATGCAATTACCACTCACATACTGCAAAGTCGTAAAACGTAAGTACGTAATTTTTATTCTAATCTGGATATACTGACGACATTACCGACGTCACTTATCCTTGTATAAGATAGATTAACAGCAGTACAGAAATGCGCAAACTCATTCTTGGAGATGTGTAGATAAAGACCGAGGATGGCTTACAATTTGCAAATCACCGCGTGAGCTACGTCCGTAACTGTTACAGTAACATCCGAGAAGAAAACAAAGGTAATGCCTTTTGAAGTTAAGTGGCCATTAAGTTTCTAAACAATCGTGAATTAAGAACATATGTAACAGGTGACACATTTTGTCCCAACACGTGATGTTAGTTAAAAGTGGCTGTCATAATTCTACAAATATTAACAGATGTGTGGCACAAAACATCAAACGTTACGCACCAAAACAAAGAGGGAAACAAAAATAAAATTTTACAACTAATACAGGCAGCCGAAATGAAATTTTTAAAAAGAGTAAAATGGATTGAATAATGAAGACACAAGGGCTGAGTTGACGATATGTAATAAAAATGATGATGAAAAGTGGCACAGTACACATAAATGGAAACAACATATCGAAAGAATGGTGGGAGACAGTTTAGTAAGGCAAGTAATATACTACAAAGGGACAAAAAAAAATAGGTATGTCTAGAAAAAGATGGCAGGACTGAAGAGGGAACAGGCTGAAAGCCTAGACTTTGAGGTGCAGATGATGATGATGATGATCAGAAGAAAATTTTACGTACTGCAATATACCTCAGTTGTAAAGAGACAGCACGATGCTTCACAAAATTAAGTTAGTCTAACACACTGTTAAACAATAATTTCCTCAATGATTACGAAAGTTCCCCCCCCCCCCCCCCAGAGTGTATAACAAATTATCTCTACCTGGTACACATACAATAGCCGCTACACATTACTGCTGCTTATACTAAAATATATTTATAAGTTAGTTGTATCATGTTAGACATATCTCAAATAATTACTGTGATGTATTACTTTCTTACTTAATCGGTGTGAAACAATTAAAAAAAAAATAACTTTAAACTCATAAAAAATATCTTGCTCTGACTGTAATAAGATTAGATTCCTGCATCAGTAGATCGATGTCGATCTAACTTCATCGAATGTCGATCTAACATTATCATAAGTTGAACCATTTTTTTTTTAATAATTTAGCATTACTCTCTAAATACCGAATATACGAAGCTGATAGACCAAAACGTTGATATAATTCCCTATTATTATGTTCGGAACCACAACATTTCTTGCATGCGTTTTATTACGCAGTTTACACAGGTAACACGGAAACGTAGCCTGTCTGTCACACGATGCTTTGTTTGCGAGAACTGTTGCAACTATTGAGTACTGCACACGCCATTTGTAACATATTAATTACTGCAAATGAATAATAGAACAGAGAGTTGAGGAAGACTGTAAATAAATCAAGATAATTGATGTGTAACGCATAATGATGTCAAGAGCAAACCGAATAGGCGACTAAGGTTAGCTTAGGATGGGAGTTCCTTCTAATTAACCCATACACGCTTTCAACACGACACATTGATGATTTATAATGCTCGCATATTCTCACCCTTTTCACACGCTTGTGTTTCCATATATTTATATGTCGTCTACTCTCCACAAACCGTGTACCGCTGAATGTTGAGATCAAGCGATATTAACACGTTTCTTGTAATTCGCAGAAGTATTTTGAATTGTGTTACGCCACTGTATTATAAGTACACTTAACGTTATAGTGTAAAAAGCTTAAGACAATTTAAAGCAGCGTAGAGAAAATGTGAGGTAAATTTTAACATAGGCTAACAAAGAAACAGTATACGAATTTAGTAACAGTAAAAGGTATCGCTGAAACTACAAATTTGAAGCAAACAATAAAGTGTAAACGTGTACACGCGCACAACCAAACACACGTACACAAGATATGTGTATATCTGTAGAAACAGTGTGGTAAGCGGGTGTGAAATTATGATTATTCTCAGACAAGCGCAATAAAATGAGAAACCAAGGACATGTTTCATTAGCATAAATCTGGAACGAATACATTCACCCAACAAGCACGCTCACGTATGTGTATATGAGTATATGTGGTTGGTTGCCATTTCACTTTCTATTATGTCCAGCTTTAGCACTATACACACCAAAGAAAAGGTAAGGTACCTATTCTCTTTATCATATTTATCTTATAGGACGTGTTTTTACCACTTTCCTCCCACAGCATGTTCGGCGTAGCTCGTGTAAGCCATACTCCAATAACCAGTTTCGTACGCTCGTAGTGAGAGACAGTGGGGAAGATAATTTGTCTCTGACGTTATGTATGTGTGTATGTGACTATATATTTGTGTACCGACACATTGAATGTTGTAAAGATGTGGCTTTCTGACGCCCTATTGCATTATGAGCTCGAACAGAATATTCCTATTATAGGGGAGATATCGCCTTCTAAATTGGTATCAGTATATTTATATAAAACTATCATAAAAAGAAAAAATAATTATTTTCCCACAACATTGTAATAATTGTCAAAATATCGCATAAATTTTAGAGATTGTAAAATATTCTGAGAAAATTCTTAGCTACGCACTGCTAACATAATTTGACACGTCTTATGGAAAAGCTACGTTACAACAAACTTTCAACTCAAGCAACTTATAAAACTTTTGATACATAAGAGCCATTCAGTTGATTATTTGTAAAGGTCTTACTTCTTTCGTTCGGAATTAACTATACACAATTTAAAGTAATACTGCAGAGTGCAGGACAAGGATTAAATATATTTAATCATCCCCTTTAATATGTTACTGATCAGATCATTTAACGGCAATAGAAAAACATGAAGAAAACTCTTAACATGAAAACCCAGACTGTGGTATATAAAAATCACTGTTGTTTTAGGTACCGTGCTTCTAATTTTATAAGGCCGTTTTTGTTGTTTTCTCTATTCAGTTGTTCGTTAATATGAAAACGCTTCGCAGGCCACACAAAATGATACGGACTTCCTGTGGGGCTCTAATATAAAACAGCTGCTTTACAACCGTCAAACAAATTTATTATTCTTCAGCAAGAATGAACAATTCTACTACAGCTGTTAACAGATGCCTCTCATTTCAAATAGCCCTGTAGGAAAATATAATATAAACAACCAATCAAACGGGATTAACAATTGTATGTTGTAACGAAACTATGTATTAATTGTAACTTCTGTCGTGGAATGGGAAATAATATAAAAATAAATTTTGAAAACAGAACATTCTATTATTAAAAAATTGTATTTGTGTTAGTACATACACCCACTTGCAAATTTGATACTATGTCCGTTGTAAACTCGACAATAAAAATTCAACGTCTCAGCAACAACGTAATGCAGTGTTTATGGTACTAATCAGGAAACGTGTTAAGCGTAGGTCTTACGTAGTATAATAAACAGTGCTTGGTCTCCGTGTATATAACGGCCATAAAGTCTGAGAATCCCCTTCGCTAAGCGAAAAAATAACCAAACTTGTTGGAGAGGGTTGTGGCCATGTGCGACTGTATGTCAAGTACGGTACCATTTTTAATCTCAAATTCTTATTAATGTGTGTATTACCAATGTCTGTTAGTACTCTTCAGTCGTTTCACACTTTTTGAGTCTTATACGTGACAAACCAATTTTTCATAATGCACTCGGCACCAGAGAGGGTGCAATACGATTCAGATAGGTTGACCATAAACTACTGCACGCTGACAATCATAACGGCGGCACAGACGCAGAGTACACTCAGCGGACCGATAATCGGAGAATAACGTCATCATTCCGGTACTTGAAACAGTAAAACTTGGACAATGCTTGCACCGACCAACCGTCACTACAGACACTGAAATACCACTGGAAGCTATGTCACACACTTACGTCCAATGAAATAACAAGTTATTGTATTCATGAATTACTGCCATCACTTCAGTCACTAGAGAAGTATTGTAAGAGATGTTAGAGGAATTCAGTGCACAAACTTGTCCACACTCGCACATGTACACTACAAAATTGGAGACAATTGATAATTAATATAATGGGGCTTTAATTATAATGATTTTCCTAATCGAACGGGTATGTAATGCCCTTTTACCATCTTCAGTATGTCAAGTGATTGGTAATTGAATGTGTTCTAAATCAGAAACTTCAAATTTCTATTTATCTTTCCTTCATCTGTATGAATGAAACCGATGAAAAATACTCAAATCGAAAAAATGTTCAATGCTTCTTGACCAGATCAATTTGAAAATTATTATGTAACCGTATTGTAAGAACGAAATAATCATGTTTGCTGATTAAAATAAATTATTTTAATTGTATAACTTGTCATTTTGAATGTTGTATCAACGGCCGATTAGTTCATTAAACGGAAATCTTAATATGGGAATAAGAACAAAAGCTAAAAATTATTTCAAAAAATATTTCTATAAGTTGATGAATAATTCTGTATATGGTAAAACGATAGAAAATATAAGGAAACAACTGATATAAAATTAATTTCAGTTAAGTAAAAATATGAAAAACTTGTTTCAAAACCAAATTATAATTATACTACAATATTTGTTGGAAATTATAGTTGCAGTTCATATCAACAAACTAAAAATTACGTTTCATAAACTGACTTATGTTGGAATGTAAATTGTAAAATTATCAAAGGAACTAATGTATGATTTTCATTATAAAACTATGAAACAAAAATATGACGATAAGTTAAAATTATGTTGTATAGTTTACAACAAATAGTTAAACCCTATTGATAGTTTTATTTATTATATAGAAACTAATGAATTTTTTCAAGATATGAAAGAAATGATAAATGAGTTTGATGCAAGTGATTACCCAAAAGATAATATTTACAATATACCTCAAGTTAATAAAAAGGTAATTAGAAAAATGAAAGATTCAAATAACGGAAAAATAATGGAAGATTTTGTTAGATTAAAAGCTAAAATATATGCTACAAAAGTTGGAGATAAGGAAACTAAAGCATCAAAAGGAGTTAAGGAAAGTGTACTTAAAAATGAAATTACTTTCGAAGATTATAAAAACTGTGAGCTATCTGCACTAGCGCTGGCATGTGAATTACATTATCTGCAGCAACCTATTTAACACCTAATATCATTTTCTAACTGTATTGTATCGTAATATGAGAGTTTGTTGACCCATACCAAATAAAAGGAAGACTAAAACATAATAAAAACAATTATAACGTAGACAGAAACAGAATTATCTAGGTCGGATTCTAAACTTGCTATTATTCTACCCAATTTTGTATCGGATCACTCCATTGTTTGAATGTCTTTTAATTCCTCCCCGAAAATCCTATCTTCCCTACTAAGCCTAAATATTTCTATTTCTTTTATGTCCCTCCCTGTTGTCATTCCCTCAATATCTGCCCTGGATAAAGTCTTAAGATAATAGCTTAGGTCTATTTTTAAAACCAAATATATTAATTCAAAGAGTAATAATAAATAAATATTTCGTGTTCGAAAATGCTATAAATTGTTAACCATCTCAAAATGGTAGTGGCAATATTCTGATCTCATTCCCTGAATAACCGGGTAATAAGGGAGCTGATGGGAACACGTGAAATGAAAGTACCGGTACATTATAAAACGCACAGTTGTTATTTCCATCCTGATTAACTCTTATCTCATGTGTGCCGGGCTTTTGAAACAAGCTGAGAGAAAAGGAGAGGCCGAGAGATTACGAGAGAGCATGCATGTGAGGGGAGAGCAAGCGAGTAATTTGAAACACACACACACATCTCTTTACAGAATAAAATAAAACCAGGCCTATAAGCTTTTTGAAGTATAGCGTAGTGGCTGTTGGTTGTGTTTTAATCTGGCCTTTCCGAATATTTATGACCTCTCCGGTAAACATTTGCGTGAAGTAACGGGAAAACAGGAGTTAATGTTTTATGGTACCTGATCAATCGCCAGTGAACGAGCGGTGGTTTCGGTTAACAGCTCAAAGCGAGTTAACTTATAGCTCTGATACAGGTAATTTGTTTTCAGCGCCAACTGTTAGAGAAATTATGCATAACCAGTCCATACCCGGTAAATTAACTTGATTCAAGACAAAGGAAGGATTGATTTGCCTTTTCGTTTGGCAAGTCCAAAGTTATTTTCAATAACATAATTATAAGAACGGACTCTGTATACAACACTGTAACACCAGATCCTACAACAGCTCTTCAAGGCACTGTGGACTATACAAACGTAACTAGGTCTTGAAAAGTAAACATTTTAGTTTGAATTTAATTACATGATTATTTATATTAGATGATATTTCTGACTCGAGCGCACGGCCCACTTTCGAAATGCAAAACTGTTGCTACCGTTTCTGTTTCATGATGTCCACGTACAGAAAGCATCCGGCTCATTACGTGAATATAGTACCAGCTACAAATATCATACTGTTAACTTATTATTAACATGTTTTTACATACACACAGAGATACACAAGTGCGCCCTGTTGTGTGTATGTCGTGTTCGAGGAAGTCTTCATATCCATAATCCAAAACAAGTTAATACTGCCTCGGGCAAAAGGATGACAGTCGGAAGCCTATGATGTAATACTGCGTTCTTAAAAGTGTGGCACTCTGTGCACCAATCGGATTGCACCGTTAGTAAGATGAGTCAACGTGGACGTTGTCACGATTAGTATTCATGAAACGCAGTTTATCACCTTCAGTAGAGTCGACATGTCCTGTCGTAGTCATCCTGCTGTCGATGTAGACGTCGTTTAATGATGAGCTTAAACATGTCAACAACTTAACAACGCACTGACGCGAGATTGAAAATCAATTACGACTGGTAACCATTGCTTTCATGCCGACGGAACGTGGTGTTAAATAAGAAAGTATACACTAAGTGGATCACATGATGCGCGTGAGTTGAACCAAGGTACGTGTCGGCAAAGGAAACAGGAAAGCCAGATTTGGGTGACGGAATTTTAGCTATCACTACCTAGTGTTTGCCACCTGCATACTAAATTTTTGTGTGTCAAATTACTAGTAGTTTGTAGAAGGCAAAGTAGCTATTATAATTAGAAAATATTTGAACGGGAGTTTATAATACCTTCGTGAACAGCATAAACGGACTATGTTAAGCAGATCTAAGAGATAATAAAGAACGCTATACATGTGAATACGATCACGTTTATACGAGTACAATCAACTGCCTAAGTCCACAAAGACGTAACTCGCCAATATTAAGGGCATTACACAATGAAACTATAATAAAGTAAACAACCCCAGATATTACCCGCCGATAAAGCCATTATATCACAATATTTACAATACGTGTTTTTCAAGGCTATCGTGAATTTGAGATGCTAGGAAACTAAGCTGCAGCACGGAAAACGAGTCTTTTTAGGACAATAAAGATGTACTCGATGTCCTAACTCGGATACCAAAATTCAGACTCAGAATGTTACAGCTTTATGCCATCCAGGGGCGTAGCTACGGGTGGGGGCAAGGGGGCAGCCGCCCCGGGCGGCATAGCCAGGAGGGCGGCAAAGTTAGCATAGACTTGAAAAAATTGTTTTCAGTTTATGAAACTACAAACAACTTGTTTCTTTGATATGACTATTCCTTTCATAAAAGAACGTGTATTCACTTGCTGTCTCCAATATTTTTTGCGACTTTGTAGTGAGTTGTTGTGCTGGAAAGGAGAACTGATAATCATAGAGTATTACCTTTGTATAGATAATCTTAATTGCTATTCGTGTACAGACGAATATATTATTTGCAAATGTATAAAAAAAGTTACGTGGACTACGTATGTGCATTTCTAAATTTTTTATATTACTACATTTTTTATAGTCTACATTTCTTACTAATAAATGTATACAAACTGAATACCGGTAATATAATATGTAATTTCTTAATGTTGACTTAACAAATATTCTTAAGACGTTTGCTGGACGCGCTTTCGTACATAAATCTACACATCTGCATTTATTTAGTACTTTGTTCACTGGATGGGCCTTCATTTTTGCTCCTTTGTCCCCTTTTAATTGGGAAGGCGAGGCGGCCGACGATCTCCTTGCCCCGGGGGGGCAAAAACCCTAGCTACGCCACTAATGCCTCCTATAATATCAAAAATGTTGAACAGCGGTCTCCCTATAAATGTTTTTACATTTTACTGTTGGCACGGTGCCGGGGTTTCCAATAGAGTAGTAGCGCGTATCCCAGGCGGCTCGTCTTTTGAGCAATGCGCTTTTCAGCGCACACACATATATACAAAACCTAGACTCAGTTTATGATACAGAACATTGCAAAACAACTTTTATTTGTGTTTTATATCAATCACAAAAACATTCTGACAATTTCGAACTTGGAAAATCTGTATTTTTCATTCCATACCTAATTGGTGGTATTCGCACGTAGAATTACGATGTGTAGTGCATAGTATACCAGCATATTATATTCGCGTGTTAAGTCAAATCACAGAATGTCATTTATCATTCTGACCTTTGACAAAACAAATAATGACATACAAATTGGTTAATATGGGTGAGATGAGAACATAATACCTGGGTGAATTATGAAAACAGGCTAGTCTTTGTGGCTTCTGATCTCTAATCAGAACTGGCCTCACTTGTAAGTATTCACTTAACAATAGTTGTTACTATGAAATAATGTGTTTATAACAGATTATAAACACAGTATTTCCCTGTACGTATAAACGGAACTTAGGCCTATATAAAGTAGCCTACGGAAATGAGCCAGTGACGTTTTATTATATTTTAAGTAACGATACAATTCACTAAATATGTGGAACCAGTCGCGCCTGAGTCATGGGTTGACGAAGCGTATTCAGTAACTGCAGTCGTGTATACAAATGAACATTTCATCGAAAAATTATTAACCACAAAACATTTCTGTTATTTTATCTTCTTTCCATGACAGGATTTGTATATATACATCGCTATAAATCACTTTTTGTATCACAACAGTTTTGACAATATTCCCCGCTCGCAGTATTTAATGTATCAATATATTTCATATAAGCGTAAAATTTTTAAATAATTGTAATATACGCTGAATACACATGCTGAAAAAGAAACGTGCTTCAGTACTGTCAAAACATAATATGTTATTATTAAGCATAAATTTAATTTCATTTTTCAGGCAAGTAACACGACAGAATTTAGTGTTAGACTAAATTGTGCTTAATTCTCCTGTTAACAGTTATGTTTAGTAGACATGTGTGGATAAATATCTCTGTACGCATAATCAAACATATACAGAACTCATTCATTCAATGAACATAATACAACGCAACCCTATACTGACTGGCAAAATAACAACTTTTCAAAATTTGGACATCCTTTTTCTTCTGGGAGACTTGAACCAGAAGACAATTTTTTATCGCCCTTATTCAGACGAACACGCAGTATTGCACTCAGTCTGTAGGTTGACTAACAATTCAATATGTGCTCTTGCAAAAAAATAATTCTAATGATCTTTGTAACACACATACAGAGACCGTCCGCCACGTGTATATTGTTGATATAGATAAATATTTATACGCACGTGCTTCCGTGTGTGTGTGTGTGTGTGTGTGTGTGTGTGTGTGTGTGTGTGTGTGTGTGTGTGTGTGTGTGTGTGTGTGTGTGTGTGTGTGTGTGTGTGTGTGTGAGAGAGAGAGAGAGAGAGAGAGAGAGAGAGAGAGAGAGAGAGAGAGAGAGAGAGATGGGTAGATAGATAGATTAGATAATTACACAGGTAGACAGACAGTGAGTGTGTGAGTGAGAGGGGTGGGGTTGTAGGCTACGTATGTATGGATTTGCAAAATCTACAGCAAGCTGTTAGGCATCGACACGTTCAATGTGTAAATATGAGACCAACCCTCCTATCAATTTTTGTTCACAGTATTTTAATAAATTTACGAGAAAATAAAGTCATAACAGGTCGTGTCCTGTTTATACAAAATGCACACTGCTATCGTGAAGGAGATGGTGGATAGAGTTTTACGTCACGATAACAATATTCTCATCAAAAAATTTCAAATTCCTACACGTTATAAAATTACCCAATTTTCAGGAACATGATTTCAAGTTGTCAATAGGAACACGTCATCACTCTTCGCAAAAGAAGGTGCTTTTCGCGTTTTCATATTGGAAATTGGAGCAAATATTTTATCACATTCGTTAGAGATAAAAATGTGTAAGCAGAAGAGATCATACTAATTCAAAGCCAGAATATCGAAAATAAATTATTTTCAATCACCAAATGTTAGAAGATGAAACTTCGTGGAAATAAGAAAGAGAGACAGAAGAGGTCTACAATGCTACTATAGAACCTGTGCTGGAAACGCTACGGGGAGCATGGCGGACAAGACGCATTTCATTTCATGCAGTCTCTCCTTTCATACGAATACAGCTTACACAAATAAAAGATAAAACATAATTTTCGGTTTTATAGTTCAGGACACTACAATGTGACTTCTAATGTAATGCTTAGTGATTTCCATTCGTGTAAGGAAATGTTGTCAGTAATAACGCGTTTAGTCTGCAATACGTACTTTGAATAAGAATACTGTTCAAGTCGTGTTTCAGTTTAATTCAACATTAATTCCTAATACAAAATAATGATGCACTAAGTAGTAAATGTACTGCAAACAGTTTATAACACGGGCGTAGTGAAGTTCTTCTAAAAGAAATATACACCTTCTTACACAAAAACGTTAGACTTAAAAGAAAATGGCTTCTTTCTGTAGGTATATCCCATAAATATAGGTAAAATGCAAATCATGTGTGTGTGTGTGTGTGTGTGTGTGTGTGTGTGTGTGTGTGTGTGTGTGTGTGTGTGTGTGTGTGTGTGTGTGTGTGTGTGTGTGTGTGTGTGTGTGTGTGTGTTGGTTGTCGCCACTTGATCCTCACACGTACGCTGAAGACTTTTCTGGCCACAAATAGAGTCTAAAAGGTATGGGTTTTTGTGTAGAACACTGAAACACTCTTTCTGTATTCTGTGAATAAGGACGAACGGATCACTAGTAAAGTTTTCCGTCGACCCTACGACCCTACATAATGCCTAGAACATCTGTATTCTCGTTGCAACAACTATATTATACTATAAATATATGTTGTAACCGATAACAGTCCTTATTAGTCGAAACTAAAATTAATTCGTCTGAAAGAGAAGAGAGAAACTGAATCTTGCGTAGCAGCAGTACGAGTTCGGCAGGATGTTTGACCCGTGTGACCGCAGGATTGGGACGCACAATACGTGACTGCTATCCAAATATTTAATCGTTTAGCTATCGGGTAAACTTGTTTTGCTACCGCAGTACGCAGTAAACTTTCTGACGCGATCAGATCTCGAAATATATAAAATAAAATGAAAAGTATTATTTCGAATCACAAGACTAGCGGTAAAATAAATCATGTTATAAATATCATAAAAATCAAGAAGATTAAAGACACCGTCCGCATCGTTAAACGTCAAGAAATATCTATAAATGTAGTAGATATACAGTAATGAAATATTATCGAATTTGCAAGTGACAAATTTATATAGTGTCAATAACCGATATGTGAAGAAGTAATGCCAGAAATGTTTATTGCCAACCTTATACAAAAACGATTCGTTTATCTTTGCCTTCCAATATATTTCATTCACATCCAACACACATTTAGCGTAAGTGGGAGTATATCTCACACGCATACATACATGTACATTGTGTTGCAATGATTTGTAGTCAGAAAAGCAAATCTCGCTGTTGACATGGTAGCGGTCAGTAAAGTGCACCCAACCCTGTTAGGTTGGCTCTTTTCAGAAAAGTCTTCTTTTTAATTTCGAGTCAACAAACTTACCGTTACACATATACACGCACAATTTTTATCATGCATAAAGATAAGAAAAAAAACATGAACATAAATTAGAAGAATAATCGGAAGAAATATAAGAGAATGAGAATTGGTAATATTGGTGATATTGGTAAAAATAACGAGGAGAGACAGGTGGAAGTATGTGTACAAGCAAACGATTAGAATTGATCACAGAGTTTACAGATAGACTAGAACACAACAGACGTGGACAGCATATGTGTGGTAGCGAGGAGTTGACAGATTATTGTACAGAGTGCTAAAGACGTGCTCGGAAGAGAAATAACTAATGACTGATTGGGCAGGCATCAGTGAACCGAGAAGTTATCGATGAAGCATATTTTATGTTCACATAACCGTTGCGGCCAAAAAGTTTACATACGGGGCGAATGGATATGAGTTCTAAAAACAGTAGGACCGTGTGTCTGCGCCAATCAGTTTGTTCCGTTAGTAAAGTGGCATGGACCACGTGGACGTGGCGTTGCCACAGTTAGTAGTCATCATCTGCAGCTTATCGTCTTCAATGAAACCGATCCGTTGTATCGTCATTATTCTTTATAGCGTAGCACATTCTTTATTTAAGAAAAGTAGTACAGAAACATGGAACTACACAGGTGGGACTAAAACAATTAACTAGAGCTAATAACGGTTGCTGTGACAGCCGATGTTAAAAGATAAAGTTAGGCAGTATTAACAATTTTCAATTACACACACGTGAGTGTTCACGTGTATAGTCTCAAATGTTTAAACACATATGAGGTAGCTTCACGAAGTGCTCATAATTAGTTTGTTTTATACAAACTGTGTACACTAAATGTGTTACACTATATTTCCTTCAACGTAGTTTCATTTGGTACTGACACATACATTTTTGGTGTAAAATGTTTGGAAACATGTAAACAAGGTCACGAGAGGAAAAATAAACATCACATGGTGCCAAATCGGGAGAAATGATGGACGTTCGAGATACGCTCCTTTATAGCATATATAGGCTAAGTTACTTCTTGACCAGGGTCAATCGATTGGCTGAAGTGCTGTCATGAAAAAAAAACTTTCTTGTTTTTCAACTTTTCAGGACGTCTTCTTTCGATTGCAGCTTGCACACGAAGAAAGATATCGATCTACGTTTTCTTGTTCACTTTTTTAGCCTTGCCGATTAAAGGCGTGGAAGACAATAACCTGGGGCTCAAACAAAACTTCCAACAAACGAAATTTGTTGACAACAAACAAATTTCCTTTCGGCCGACTTTTGATCAAACGAAATTTGTTCAAAATAAAAGTGTACAAACCAAAATTTTCGGATTCATCATATGATTTTTGAAGCAAAGATACTGTCTTTGACTGGGATTTTTAAGCAAAATAAGAGAATAGATATTTGATATTCGTTAATAGACAGTTGTTATCGCGCCGATGTCACATGCACCACGTTGTGCTGTTGTTGGAGACAGAACAAGATGGGGACAGGCCACACTGTGACGTCATGATTAGTGTCAACGTATGAACAACAATGTCCCTGCTATGATTATTATTTTAAGATAAGGTGCCGATCTCTGAAAATGTTCACAGCTCTGCTCGTACATCTGCGCATGTAACAGCGAACAAATACCGTTAATCAGAGAAAATCATGTAAGGATTATGGAATATAATACTTACGTTGTGGTTACATCGAACCAAGACGTAAAGCGCAATAATATTCGTTGTCTACGATGAGGCTACAAAATTTTATTCTTCTTGCATACGCTATAGGCCCGCCAGCCTTTCCTGAACAGTCATCTACGCCGACCCAATGCACGAATTACCCCCACTTTCAAGTATAGCTAAGTTATCTAGAGTGAAGGGAGGGGAGACAACGCTATAACGTTCACTGTATCGCTTCCATATTATTTCCCTCTCTGTCACAAACATGCTTCCGTTCTTCTCGCCAGTCTTGTTGCAGCCGATGTTTACGCTATGAAACACCGCACAAACTGTTCTGCGCATGTGCGAAGTGAATGAAAATTTTGTTAGCCTCGCAACAAATTTTTGTCTACTGCGCATCGAGACCTTAGTGTTCAATTTACATCGTCCTGCCTCTAACACTATGTCACCGTGTATATAATCAAATCACTTTCATACGTAATTCGTTCTAGTTTTTGTATAAAAAATAAGTGGAAAAAATTGCTTATAAAAATACTTGGCAATAAATATTAAAGGAAAACAGACAGTGGTCGTCATAACGTAGGCGACGCAGGAGGATAACTCTATTTTACATTTTTTGAGGTCTTAACAGGCACCTTTATTCTCGTAAGTTAAGCATACTTGCATTCGTTGTAGGTTCTTTGCAGAATACACTGCACCTAAATAAAACTTACTCTTTCCACGCGATCCCACGGTTCCGACGCGAGTCTTTGTATTGCTCCTTGAACTCAAGACTTAAGACTGTATTTTCACCGCTCAGCGAAGTCCTCTCGAAATAGTTTGCAGTCTTATTTCGTAGTTAATTTATACCAGTTAATTATATTAATAGTATACGATCCCAATTCCATTCTTTCACATATGTGTGGGCTTGACGTGTGCTTTCACATCCTGTTCGACCAACTACGTTTATTCTATCCAGTTGTCCGATAATCTGATCGAATGTCCATTTCATCCCTTTTTAAAAACTGATGCGTACCTTTGTACTAGTAATTCATGTACCATGTACCAGGTATATCACGCTTTACTACCACAATATATTTTTCAAAAGATGTATGCCAATTCTACACTATTACAGTCATTTTGTATCCCACTATCTATCCCTCAGTCATTATAGACGAGGTAATCAGGATTCCTCTACACCAATGCTTCTCGCATGCGCGAACGTGCTTATAAGTATTTCAATATTGCAAATGAGAATACAATTGCTACAGATTGTATGTGAGAACGCATCCCAATGTGTGTGAGCGCACACAAATTCGATTCCGGGTTTACAACAACTGTCATGGTAAACAAATGTACTCAGTACAAAATTACGAAAGATTGAAAAATTTCTTCTAAATTTCAACTCCTCCAAAACACAAAAAATTCATACTGCCACTATTTTGATTGTTTCCGTATCGTTCAGAAGTTAACCTATTTCAAGACCCGGTCGCATCTTTCACTGCCCAGTATCACTGTACACGGTTTCGATGGAATCAAAATTCACATTTTTTTCTGGGATTAAGTCCGTATCGTTTGTTAATTAGTGTTGCAACCTGAATCTTTGTTATAGGCAAAAATCAACAAAACACAATAGAAGTAAGAATCAGGGCGAAACGTTTAAGAATGTCCTGAATTTCTTTCTTTCCTCTTATAGTTTACTTTTCTGTGTTACCGTTATAGGACATACACTCATGTAAACATTAACTGCTTCCAAGTTATCTTATGTTCTGGTTACTTGCGTTTGATGTAGATGTTTCCATATTTCTATAACATCCATGCTGTTGAATTCCTTTGCGTTCAGTGAGAGACGTCGCATTGACAACAGATAACACTGAAAGTTAAAAAGAATGCCTTCGATGTTTCGAAACTAATTAGCACGAAAATACTGTAGAATATTGTCCTACATGCTTGAAAAATACTCAACCTATCCATGTAGGCTAGTCAATAGACTCAGGTGTTGACAAAAGGTAGGCACATAAAATAAAAAAAAAAAACATTCGTATCCCTACTACTTTTTACGCATGCTCCGGTCGTGAAGCAGGCGAAGGTTGTCAACTGATTAAATAAACAAAAGAACACAAAGGCTACGGTAGATACTGTACATGTAGAAACTATCCACGGCGCAGTTTTGGAATTTGCGAAGCAGCTGGCGTCGAATTGTGATCATAATAATAGCGCTGTGATCACACGAACTGACGTCTGCTGAGCGTCGCTGACAGTAACATGTCTAGTTACGGACACTGACAGAATTCATAATCCTTTTGTTGTCAGCACATCGATTGGTTAGCACACGTAATCTCGTATCGGCTTGCACGCACACCTGACTCTGTTACACTACCCTGATTACGAGAAGTACTGTATCTAACGTAAACAGAATTTTTCTAAAATTAACATTAACTTTACGATAAACAATAGAATTAATGTTTACTCTTTATATATTACTATTAATTCTAAACTGGTCGCGAATATATGTAAAAGAAAAAGGAGCTTACATTCATACAATGTACTG
Source organism: Magicicada septendecula (assembly GCA_034769895.1). NCBI lineage: Eukaryota > Metazoa > Arthropoda > Insecta > Hemiptera > Cicadidae > Magicicada > Magicicada septendecula. The sequence goes on along the minus strand of CM068367.1, from coordinate 1,086,296,513 downwards.
TACAATTAATATATATTATTATTAATAATTAAAAAAAAGTTAACAAGAATATATTTTTCATTTTCTAAATTACAAATGTTTCGATAGTAATCTAACTATCATCTTTAAAGAAAGAAAATTCAAATACTATAAGATTACCAATAGTTATATTCTATTGCAGAGAAATCCTAACAGAACGAAGTAGTTAATAAAATTCATAAATATTAAGAATACCAAAATTTATTAAATATTCACCAATGAAATAAAATATTTACGAAACTACAAACTTCATCAAATAACACAAATATGAAGAAAAGAACAGAAGACAATAATAACTTGAATCATCTTTTCAATATCTTCATTAAAATAAAAAACAAACAACTTATAAATTGTTTTACAAGCATATATTTTAATAAAAAAATTTTAAGTTTAAACATATTCCCTAAATATGCAAGAATTTCTATAAAAAATAAAAACCATAAAATAAATAATTAACAAAATGATGATAGTTAGATTATTATAGAAACATTTGTAATTTACAAAATAAATAATATATTCTTGTTAAATTTTTTGTTTATTATTAATAATAATATAAAATGACAAGAAAATTTTGAGCATATATGAACACAATTATTGTATAATAAAATAATATTAAGAAGAAGGAATGTGTTATTATATTATTGAATGTATCTCGGAATATTATTGATTGAACTGATTAATAAAACATCAGATGACCAAGTAGATAAGGAGTATTCGTTCATGATGTGTACCAAGTCGGTAAAATTTGAGTAAAAATATTATTGATCGGTTTGTCGTAAGCTATTCAACAGTATTAATATTTTAAAGAAAGATGTCGGCGTCTTAAACTCAGCATGGCGTAGAAATTGTAGTGACACTTTAGCTGCAAGTTTTGCGACTTGAGTAAGTTAGATTTATCTAAAGTTAATTACTAGCTGTGGTGAAGGTTGTGTAACTGAGAACTCTACAGCAACATAGTTGATAGTATTCTGCAGTGGTATGCGCTATGTGGTGTCATTATGTTTCTTGATCCTTTCAGCACTATTCGTAATCTCGTTCTCCCTAAACGCAATTCATTGCCACGTTTTCAATCCGACATGACTGTGCTGTGCGGACATTACCAGGCTACATTACGTGTCGTTACCGTACAAAAGCCTTTCACTGTGATAATATTCTCCTGCAGCACCTGTTACCGTCTTATTATTTTTACATTCACGCTGAGAACCTTATCTGGCGACAAATTCTCCTTGATAATTGAAACTGTCTTCAGGTAATACCATATAATCTGAATTATTCTTTTATCGACTTTCAAAATACAAATACAACTGTTTCCAACTAGTATCAATAAAGTAATTTATTCACACTAGAGTCTTGTGTTTACACGGTAACAACTATTTTAGGAAAAATTAAGAAATAACAAATAAAATTTCTGTCTTTCGCTCTCTGTCTCTCATTCTCTCTCTTTTCCTCAGTCTATTAGGTCATCACTATTTAACACTACAACTGGTTGGAAACATAAGACCAATCTGATCTGTTTTATACCTCTTTGTTGTTTGCTTATTTCATATTGTTTACTCTGACTTATGTATATGAGTAAACATACTATGCTCAGATGGACATTTAAATAATTAATCACGGTTTTGAGTTAATAAAGCGGATTAGACAAAATCAATAATATTTGCTTAACCTTGTTCAATTTATTTGCTTGAATTTATCCAATTCTGATTTTTACCTCCCACCCTCTCTCATGCTCTCTCTCTCTCTCTCTCTCTCTCTCTCTCTCTCTCTATCTTTACCTATCACTGCCTTACTGTCTTTCACTCAGCCGACACACACGCACACATACAAAAATAAATATTATTACCATTTATTACAAGAGCGCGATTAAAATTTTTGTTTTAATAAATATACGATTTATAATATTATTTTTCATAGTTTTATGATGGAACTTTATCTACTAATTAGAAATCTTGTTGATGTTATCTGGTCTTCACATCGAAAATTTCAATTTTTATCATTCTGGAAAACACACTGCAAGTTATATTATTGTAGACCCTCGATGAACGAGCTAATATTTTCGTATTTTCTTGATCAATCAGTAACAAATACGTATTTAATTATAAAGTGTATTCCTTATGGGGTGCCACGTAAAAATTATTTTCTTTTATACTGAGACTCACTCTGCAAAACACGTTTAGAAGTATATGCAACCAAAGCGATAAAGTCCATAAACAGTTGTATAAAGTAAGTTGGTCTCTGTTTCAAATGTGTATCCACCCACAGACACACGCGGGAGGGATAAAACATGTGCCATGTTCAGGCAGTGTACACGTAATGTATTCTTATAGGTTACAGCGGTCGATGTAGCTGCACGTTCGGAAACATTCCAGTATCTATTTTCACTGTGCCGGTGCATAGTAATGCGTATGAAGCATCAGCACTATGTAGGCCTACATAATGTCGGCGTAGCCATTGTCGACTCGGTTCAATTCAGAGTAATCGTTTCTCGTTGTGGAAACTTTTGTTTTAACTTTAACCAGAACGATTAAGTAGTAAGAACGTGATAACTCAGAAAATACGTTCACTGTTTTTTTATGCATTTGCCCGTGTTCACAATAACGTGTCACCTGAGTGACTCATCGTGTTTACTGGCCACAAATTATTTTTGCTTCTGATAAAGAAATATTCATCTACAACAGTAAGCCCGTCTGAATGAGTTTCATATTGAGCTATGGTTCAGGTGGGTTCGCAGTACTTGTGAACTGGTCAAGTAAGCAGCATGACGACAGTAGTGTATAACGAGCACGGGGTGCTACACTCCGAGATTGCGGGAGATCGAATTGTCACACTACTTGCAGTAATCGTTATTTAGTATTGAGTAGTGTTTTCGCCCTATACAATATATACGCGAGTCACGACCATAGTAGGCCTACCGATTATTCATAGACAGATTCGTGTAGAATCCTCGGACATTTATGTCAGGATACCTGAAAGACTGACAATGACTTCTTCTTTGCCCTTTTTACCCAATCTCGGTTTCCCTCAGACTATGAAAATCACAGATTCAGTTAAGATTATAATAATGGGTCTGAATACTTGACAGTATCACAGGAAACAATCAATTCAATTTTGTTGTATCTGTACAACTATAATTAAATACTCAAAAATCTGTACTAGGATTATTGATTATCTTTCATTATTTTTCTTCTAAATTGTATTAATATAATAATATGACAATTATAACACCACAATTGTAATTGTAACAATTATAACATCGGTGTAGTAAAAAGTCATAGTTACTAACTGAAAGATGACAGAAAGGAACCAACATTGCTGATGTATTCTCTATATGTGATGTATACCTTACATGAAGAAACGAATATATGAAATTATGTAGCCTAGATCTGAAAACGAATTACTCCAAAATAAACCAGTCCTCAGTGGCACAGGTTTGCATTTTTTTAATTTCTTGTAAGACTAAAATTAAACTGACTTCTCTGATTCAAGGCGTAACATTTAATTCAAAATTCTATCGTCTCGTAGTAATGAACTATCGAACGTACTGCTCATTATCCGCAACAATGAGCGAGCGGTTAATTTGATTTTGCAAAGTATTAAGTGACTGCACTTGTCAGTAAGGTTCACTGCAGTTCCATGTTTAGAAGATCTTAAAGATTATTCCAGCATTTGTTAGAAGTGTGATCTTGCACGCTGTAGGACAGTGTAGATTTTTACCCGCTACTGTCTTATGTAGATCCGCTATAGAGTTATTTCATGACACACAAGTTAGGACGGATTGTCTTTGGAAGAATATAAAAACGACCCTTTATGTTTTAAAAAGGTATAATTTCTAATCGGTGTGTAGGCTGCTTGCTGTAAGGACTTATGGGCCAGTGACATAAACACTAAATGTGTGGATGCTACAACTGAGGACCACATAGGAATAACGAAAAGACTGGCTTTTAAATAATAGGTCGAGACAGGAAAAAAAATTTGGATACGAAATTAGAATAAGACAGTACCAGAAATAAAAAAATTGAGATGAAGTCAGTCGTTTGGCTACGCAAGAAAATGACTGGTCATAAATGCTGCCGGATTATAGGCTAAGAGATGTAGGAGACCATGATGTCCCTTTGCAAGTCGCAGAGACCTGATTAAGTATTATATACACTTCAGATTTAGAGTATCGGGTACTACGCACTGCTCTATTCAATATTATTAGTAGGCAGTATATTTTAGTAATATAGGACAGTCTTAACTATCTCCAAATACATTACGTAATCCCTAATACTAGTCTTTACGGAACATTGTTCACAACACGACACTAAAACAAACGATTTAATGAGGTATAACCGTCCTATAATATCGAAAACAATACCTACCACGTGGCACCTCGTCTTAATTCTGAATGTCAACACAAAAAAATTTCGTGTGGTTATTTGCTGAATTAATCTAAAATATTATTAACGTTCTAATAAGAAGAGAATATGTATATATTAAAAGGGGATCTTTCTAACCATAAATTACAATTTTTAATTTAACTTTTTCTCAGTTGTTTAATTACATTTTATTAAACAATTAAATATTTAAATTTGTAAACGTACGTCGGACGTAATTTCGTGTATTATATTTTCATGTCGATACTCTAATACCGACGGAATTAATACATGCATGTGTCAGTGTAGGTTTCTAATCTTGACAAACGTAGGACTCAAGTCTTAGTGTGTTCGAACCCTACGTAATTCTGATAAAATCAACTATTTTTAGGACGCATTAGATTTCAATTAATGATTAAATTTTGCATCCAGTAAATTAATGTTCATTTGACCGAAGACATTATGGTACCAAACTTAATCTTCAATGCCCAACCCAGTACTACAATGTTACAATGAGGGAATGCGCATATAACAGACATACGTTGCACATACTACTGTGAATAATATGAACAAACACAGAAATATATATACAGAAAAACGAAGACTAACTATGCAATCATTAAGCCGGCAGACGACAGTGTAAAAACTGACATTAGTGTCTAGTGTAAAAAGACAATCAAAGCGATCATTGGAAATTCCCTTTTTAATATAAAGACAACATTGAAAATTCATTTAAAATCACATCAAGTTTTGCAGCATAGTAAGTTTGGGACTACTGCGTATTATACAAGTGAGCGTTTGCATTATTCAGCTCGCCGATTTGTACCAGCGGGTTAACAGCCGTAGCTGACTGCGTAAACGCGTAACAAAAGCCTTGGGGCGTCAGCCGCAAGAGCCTTTAAGTTAACATTCACCTTATCAAATCAAACTTCCTCATCGAGCGTTTGTTATGTTAGTCTTACTTCATCACCATGTAATTTGCCTGTTCATTTACTACAACATCATATTAATCCTCAATTAGAAACAACACTAACGTAAAACGGCAACTGATGAACGTGGGCCTTTTTACTGATCCACGCCTTTTCACCACTATGAATATATTTGCGTTTACCAAGGTTTGTTTCATTTATAAAGTTTTAGTAAACATGAGAGAACATATTTCCACATCATTATATAACTCGTAACGTTAGCACAGAGAGTGTGTAGTAGACAATGACCTCTACACTTGACCACTACAGAATACAAGTTAGAAGTATCAACCAATACGTTCCCGTGTTCGTTATACGGTTCTTACTTTTCCTTTTTTGTAATTAGGTACTGACTTCTCTTCCGATCCGAGAAAACCGTTAAATATTACGAAAAAATTTCCGCAATACCTTTTTTTCTACCTGAACATTTTCTTCTTTTCTAATTTAACATTTTCCTATTCATAAATTTGTGGGGCTTCTGCCACTGAATTATTTATGCACCGAGGTAGCGTTTGGTTCCCTGCGATTGCCGTAAATGCAGAGTACACTCTATCGATTGGCATCAGTAATTCCTAGACGAAGCTGTCCTAGTAGTCAGCAGTAAGATCAGAGAAAACTTTGAGCAGACGATAGTTTATTTCTTAAAAATTGTAGAAACTGTAAGCACCATTTTGGTGGCAACAAAATAAATAACACATAATATATGTTGAATTATTACGTGCAAAATGTTTTGTAGCACACACACGCTTCGTACATTAAAAAGAAAATACTTAGACTTGGTATATTGTCACCATAAACAAAGCATATGAATATCATCTTTCACTGTGTAAGAATGAAATAGACAAAATGGTCAGTTGAAAGAAAATGATGGATGTGATACGATTACCTCCTAGTTTTGCGAGAGAAGGATGTGTGATGGGATTATTTAGTCGATTGTAAGAAATCAGTATTATAACGTAATTGTGTACATTTGCCTTGAAAACAGTTGAGAGTTGCAAAGAATCCATAATTCTAGACTCGTCACAAAGGACCATTTACTATAATTAATTTAGCGTGAGAAATCATGTCGAACAAACTATACAAACATCTTTCCTTTAGACTTGAATTGTCAAAAATCGTATGCACATAGGCTATATAGGGGTTGTTTGAAAAGAGGAGGAAAATTGAAACAAATGGTTCTACGAATGGCTGTATACTGGTAGTATAAACAATAAATGAAAGGTGGATAAAATTGTTGTTTATTTTTACTATGACTGTCATTACTGTATTACTATTATTATTTTTATTATTATTATTAGCAGTATTTTTGTCTCTCAGCCGTTACACAAGTTATTTTATGTTACAGGATCTATATGAGGTGCTTAAGCTGGCATAATTAAACGTGTTCCAAATATTCGGCAGAATTTCGGAATGACTGATTTTAAACCGTAGTTGTATCTTTTGCATTTAATTGCATGTTAGATAGATTCGCTCATAGATGTTTAATTGCTGTCTTTATCAGCTTTATCACTTGAGCAGATTGTTATCTGTGAATCTCCTTGTATTAACCAGTAAGTGGAGTATATTTCTTCATATTCTCTCTTTCAGCTTTACGGATATTATGATCCGCTGGATACGCATTGTCAATAAGCCGGTCTTCCTTATTTTTCAGATAGTACAGCACTATATCTGGTATATTGGCTGTTATCTTTTCATTCGCATGTGTTGGCAAATCATAGTATAGCCTAACTCTGTTCTCTTCTTTTCTCCTCTGTTTAAAGTTGTTTTTTTTTATCCTGTTTGAGTATCCTTACCCTTTGTGATTACATATTAGAGTGCTAGTGCTGGGTGCTTGAATATTTTCTATTACATTATGTGTTTGTAAGTGAGCAATGTCCGCAAAACTACAACATTCCGTGACTGTATGGTATACTGCTTCTGACACTATTCCTATTGTCTTAGAGGTAATGTATGTTTGGTAATATTTCATTATACTTGTTACAGTTATTTGTACCAATACTTTGAAGCTAGATGGCGATGATGAAATCCTATGTTTATTTTTATAATTATCGTCCCTCTGTTTTAGGATGATGATGATGATGATGATTGTGATGATGATTATGATTATTATAATTATTAACTTAAATTAATTATGATAATTATTATATTAACTTCATTATTATTATTCATTTATTTATTAAAATGCAATAAAATGCTGATTGTATATCACTATGTGTGCAACACAGACAGTAGGCTGATGTCAGTTTCATTACCAATATATAATTGCGTTTATTCTTCAGACTTACATTATTTCACAAGTTTTCAGACAGTCCTCAGCTTTTATATTTAACAAACAAATAGAGTATTGAATCCGTTAGCTTCCGTGTATAGTTCGGTTTGATAGTCTATGGTATGGTATGGTTTGATATATTAGGACTTTGAAATTTTAAACATAATCATACTAGATTCCTTACACGAAACGCACATTTAAAACCAACTATGTTGTCTGTTGTTATTTCGATAACGTGAAATTCGTTTCGAAATTTCAAGTTTTATCTCATAATTTTTTCTACTAGAAGCTGCAGATACGTTTTTTATATTTCTGATTTTGTAAAAATGGTTGCAAACCCTATTCGAACTAAACTAAAATAATGCCTGTGTTAAAAAAAAGTATACGCGTAGCATTCGTTGACGTCAGCCACTTCGCTTCTCGCTTTACGGGTAACGCAATAAAAAAATAAACGAAAATATCTAACAATAAATAAAACACAGATATAGATAAACCAGATTGAAATAAAAACGTTTTCAATGTTTAAAATATTTTGGGGAAACAAAATGCTTACAATACCACGACTACCTGTAAACCTGCTACTGAACGAGTAAAATGGTGTTACATAGTTGAGACTGAAACGTAACATAATTTACCAGTTACGCTGAATTCGCTTTTCCACAGGTTACTTAAAGTTTATTTTCCATCATTTACTGAAACTATTGGAGTTAATATATTTTCTATTAGCATTAGGTATTGATTATTTGTATAAAATGTATATACAAGTTTTACCAATTAGTACAAACTAATTTTACTTAGTGGTAAATTTTTGGTTCGTTACGAATTCTTCTCGTTGCTTCACCAGACGTCTGAATTGTGTAAGTGGGCACAGAAAAACTGGTTATCAACCTGTCTATCCTCTCTTACCCTTTCTCTCCTCCCTCTCATTCTTTCTCACACCTAGGATTGTAATTTCTCTTGTATTCAAATATTAAATTTTTTTTTTTGTTTATTTAACTATCAGTCTTGTTATCTTCTGTTTGTACGTTAAGTGGTTCAGTTTAGCAGCATACATTCACTTCCAGAACATCTGCTAACATGACTGACGAGTTTAGATGGTTTCAACTATCACCATTAGTGAGACAAATTTTCTAACGTGAATACCGTATTTATCAAAACATTATTTCTGGACGACGATTTTTGAAACCACGGAAATACTGTAATTTGTAATATTTATGTTATGCAAAAGATATTGAGATATATCGTTTTTGAGAAAATATTCGTATATTTATTTCACACACACACACGCGCGCGCGCGCGCGCGCGCGCGCGCGTGTGCACGCGCACATGTATACGTACATCATACGCATGTAAAGAGATATCATAATTTATTAACTTACAACATTCTTGAGACATTTTTCTTGACTAACAGCTTCGTATTTGCTACTTTAACAAAAACGTCATGAAATTAATTGATTTTTGCCTCCATATGTCAGTTACTGGCGCGAATATGTGGGGCTTGTGACACGGGGTATGTCAGCACATAATTTTAGGAGTTTGTTTAATTACTTGGCGTTTCCTTTACAAAATAATTACACTACTGTTGTTAATGCTGTCTGTAAGTAATAAACTGAAGCGCAGTACGACCTACTTCCTTCGACAGTCTAATCAAACTTATTTCCAACTTGAGAAGAACTTGCTATCTAGCCTTTCATTTTCCCCGCTTCGCAAACCAAGTGACTTTGGTATATATCAATCTTCATTTTACTTTTTGCATTTGTTTAACTTTTACAGCTAAACCTAGACTGGGGCGTTAGGCTACCTCGCTATCTATAAACGCTTTGGTTTGTGTTACTCAGAGTGAGAGTATTGCGTATAAGACGTCGTTGTGTTTTTAAACGCGTTCTGACCGATATTTCACTTTTTCATAACTTAATCTCTTTGTATTGAATTGCCTTGTTTTGATTTTATGATCTAAATTATGTTCTTCGGTAAATTAGTTTCTAATTCTGTAAATCATCCGGTAACACCGAAGAAGTGATATGTGAGTTTGATGGAAGATCACGTAATAGCATATACTCAATCATTTTTTTCAGAAAGCTAACAATTATTGTATCTTTTGTCAGAGCCAGTGGCGGCGCTTAATTTCGGACTTCTGATCCCAAGTCTTGCAAGCAATACGTAACCAGTTTTTGCAAAAAGAAACAGGACCTTGTGGAAGACTGATTCTAAATAATTTTTCAAATAAAATAAATCTTAAAGAAAAGTATTTTTAAGTGTCCAACGTATCAGGAACTCTCTCTCTCTCTCTCTCTCTCTCTCTCTCTCTCTCTCTCTCTCTCTAACACACACACACACATAAGGAAACACGGACACACTCTTTCACGTCCAATTCCCACAGCTTCTATCACACAACACTGAGAACGCTGCCATCCAACACTGTTCTCTTTACAAATCAATAGTTTTTTACCACAATTTAGCCAACTGTTTCTTCTAAAACTCTACCGACTGAAGAAAACATGTGTACGTAATGTTGGCTAGTCACGTTGAATGAAACCAAATCAGTGCATCTGATTTCTGTGTGTCCAACTGGGAAGCTGTAGGTTACAAGTAATCTACAGGTTAATCAAAGGTTCAGTGTGGAATGTTGTGGAATATCGTAGATGCGCTGTGGTACATACACACTGCTAATCATCTCTGATTTTTGAGGGTAGAGCTGGTAACCAGAGAAACAGAAAAATAAACCAGGACTTCAATAACAGACGTCAATAGCACGAGAACATAGACGTGTCCATTTTCGAGGACTTATGAAACCCCCCTTTTATTTTATAAGTTTTTTTGTAATTTTTTTTAATTTTATTTTATTTTTATTTTATTTTTTTTTTCATTTAAAGGGGAGAGACATAATATTTAAAACTAGGTAATGAACCTAGAGGAAGCATAAAGTGTGCAAAGACCCAAGCTACAATCACAGACATGTCCACTGGATGGATGACAGGACTTGCAAATGAAAAACTCTATTAACAAAACAAGTGTGAACTTTATTTAGCGTGCAGTCACATACATGATATCACGAGGCACAATTTAATAATAATAACCACTGAGTATAATGCAAATACTTCTACATCTCTATGTATACATCACTTCATTGCCGACTGATAATAATTGACCATAATCAACTAAGGGGTATCCATAATCCCCTTAAATCAAAAATTGACTGGCATACTTCATTACATACGTATCGTTATTCTACACAGTATAATATTGTGAGTGACTCCTTAATTCAGTGGCTGTAAAAGAGCGATGCAACACTATGTCAAGACAACATTATAACCCTTTTTCAATATGTGATATTTAAAGTTTAAAGTTAAATTTGCTACACTTTGCAACGCTATGTCAAGGATAAACATTATGATAATTTTGTTTTTAATATGTAATATTAAATTTTTAAAGTGATATTTAAAGTTTAAAGTTAAATTGGCTACACCTTTCTATAATTCCTTCAGCACATGTGCTATAACATCATTAATTCTGTCACATCCCCCCCCATTGAAAATTACACACAAACACATACATAATACATATAACACACCCACAATTCCTGTACCGACCCTCTCACAATAACCCTTCGCATTAAACGTACAAATTAAATATTCACATTACAAACAAACCGAGCTTAGGAATTCACACAGTTAAAGTCACTTCTAAGATGGGAATTCAAATAAACACCAGAAACTGATTTGCCCCCAACAGAACAAAATGACTTGAAATTTATAAGTTAATACATCTTCAATAATTTTGAAGCAAAACTCCGAGAATAAAGTCATGATCATAGTTAAAGCCAAAATACATGAAGAAAATCAGATACCCCCAGTCCTTAATTATGCCCACACGGCAGGACATGACCAAGCAGGACATAACTAAAACTCAGATACATAGAACGCATAAAAAAAAAAAGGAAAACTTAGAGCTGTTCATGCAGGTACATATGTGTGTGTGCAATTCCCTTACATAGTATAAGAAAGTTATAAAAGATTACATAAGGCTTAGTTGTATGCAATGTCCACACATGCAGGTACAAAACTTAACGTGTGTGTGTTTGCAGATCTTGTTCAAGTTAAACGTGGGGTATCATAAGTCTGTTTCTGAGAGCGTCTGCCGATTTACAGTATTGTGGTAGATGACACCTGATAGTCCGATGTAACTAAGTGGCCCTGTGGCTAGGCTGTAGCGTGTAGTTTGAACTGGTAACTCCTGGGGGCAGAGTTCCTCCAAGTATGTGTGTGTGTGTGTGTGTGTGTGTGTGTGTGTGTGTGTGTGTGTGTGTGTGTGTGTGTGTGTGTGTGTGTGTGTGTGTGTGTGTGTGTGTGTGTCAACTGACGGCATCTCACGGCTCATGTAACATCTCTGCACGAGGGGTTGACAGATGTTCGTCCAACCCCGACACCCATCTCGCCATTGGTCGAGCACCTGGAGCTTGCTTTATTCTATCTTCTCATAGTGGAGTACTTCGAACAGGCAGAACCGATTGGGTGCCGTCAATTGAGACCAGACTTCCTCGGTGAGGGTTGAAACAGAAATGAGAGCGATTACATGGTAATTTCCACCAACGAAAGTTTGCCTGTATGTAGGTTAGAGCGTACAACAGCTGGGCCGGCCAACTGGATCCTCGTCACCGCTACTAACGAGCCGTTTGCGTACACTCAGCGACGACGCGCGATACCGGGGCATGCATGACGTCGAGAAAGCGCCAGTTTTTAAAAGAAAGTTACATGCCCCTGCAACCGAGCTTCGCGTTTCCCGAGCGCCGAACAAAGTATGGCACACTTAAAGATCTGACATGAAGGTTTAAGCAAACCAAACCGTTCTAATTACTGAAGTCCAGACTATACACAAGCAATTCTCCACTGCCATGGTCTCCGGTTGCGACGTACATCGGGCTCCGACTCGATGGAAGTCTCACTTGGAGGACACATGCCGAGAAAGTAGCCGCAAAACCGCCCAACGAATGTACCAGCTAAGACACCCACTCTGCAGCAAATCAATGACCCGCCTCTTAGCAAACGCATCGTTACCACTATGTGGCACCGCGATCCCAGTATGGGGCTACTTGGCAAAGACCCATAAGCGAAAGCTACAGTCTCTCCTGGACCGAGGTTTACGCTGGACCTGCAGTGCCCATTATCTGACTTCGAACATAACCATGCGTTCCCTGAACGCCACTATACGCGCACTTTCTCGAAAGTTCTACCACCGCTGTGCCCGCTTCCAGGGTAATATCCTCGTTAGCTCTTCTCGGTCACAATACCCATCTGTGTCAGGTGAATCTTGGACCAAGCCTCGGTGAACACTGACTCTGAATTAGACTATGTCTAATTGAACCATCACGGTCGGTAGCAGGCCACATCTAGATACCCTCTGTACACTGTGGGAGGTCTACAAGAAGCGGCGTCATTGCCCGTCGTTTGCGAAGCCCTCGATCTGCTTCTGCAATAATTGAAGTGAAGTGAATTGTAAGTAGTAATTAACAGTGTAAATTGGAAAAGAATGTTATATACCTGACTATATGTGTATAACGTACTTGCGAAAGCAAGCCACGACTGATATCTATACCATACGATATCACTGGCAATTTAAGTAGATAATTAGTCTAAAACTAGTGATAGGTAGGTAGAAAAAATTGTTTATTGCTATCGTCATTTTTATTTTTCATTATGAATTTACAACGGTTTGTTTATTACAACTGACTCCAAGGGCGCAGATAATGTTTTCCATCCTTTTAGAATTTCTATCTGTGCCCACGAGTACCATGCGTACATGATAATAGATATGATATGGGAAAATTTCTCGTATATATATATATATATATATTCTTATTTCTCGATTCTGAGAATTAAATTACACTGTAACGTTTGTGATGTAATACAAAGATTTCTTAACTAATAATTTAAGTAAACTGTTTATGTTTTCTCTTTCTCACTTTCAAATTTGCACATCGCATTTTATATTTTCTGCATGAGCTAGAGATTACACGTGATACAATGTAATATTTTGACCCATTACGTTAATATATTACAGACAGTAATCAGAAACAAGAGCTAGAAAGCACCTCTAGTTTTTTCTTAATGTATTCTTTCCTGAAGAATTTTTACAACAAATCATGGTAAGTATTATTTGTAAATTACAAATGTTGAGAACTTCGAATCTAAAAAAAAAATACTTATACATCCGTAATATGAATTAATAATAATCCTAAACGTGCTCAGTAGTGTTCGATATACCGGTATAGGTGTTCAAAATTGAGTAACCGCCTGAATGAACTAGTGATGACTATTTTGTACGATACCGTAAGAATTGTTGCCGATATGTAAGGGGATTATATTTTCACCGATTTATAATTATTACGTTTTGTCGTAACAAAACTGCAAATTTCCCACTTCGACTAGCAATTATTCTTTGTGGAATACTGCAGTCGTAAGGTGTTGAGGAAACTACGTCCACATAAGCCTTAAATTAGCTAAGGGTTATTAACTTAGGGATAATTAAATTAAAATTAACTTAAAGTAATTTAAACAATACAATTAAAAATGTCAACGAAAAGAGAGGACTTCCGTGTGTTGTACTAGTAGCAGATACGTCAGAGATGTTCGTAGTGAGCAGACATCGTTTTTAAACTGACAGACGCCATTTTAAGATTCACTATACACTGTTACCTTATTCACTCCCACAAAACGATAAATAGTTCATTGGACATCATATTAATTTGTACAACTGCTACTTTCTTATTAAAAGTGTATCACAGTGAATTGATGTGCACCAGACAACGAGAAGCCAACACCTTACAAACAATTTTTTTTAAATTTATAGCCAAGGTAATTATTTCTTTACATTTTAATACGTTGCACAAAATATATCTATAGTTCTTGTTCCATAATTATACCCCTGTATATATAGGCGGACCACTGTGTATGTCCGCCTATGTGTACATGAAATACGGTCCACGTAATATATCTATTTCTAAGAAGGCAAACACGTTTCCACGTATAAAACAGATCATGTTATATACGCATTTACAAGTTAACTGATCACTTAGAAAAGTAAGTTCAGACTACTTTCATATTCAAATACTCTAAAATTTTACTTAAAAACATTTGTTGCAGATGTATACGAATCTAAACTCACAATACGAATATAAAACGCTCCAAACTTAATGGTAAATTGCATTACTTTATTAATTTTGAGTAACTATTATAAATAGGCATGCCCGTGTAGTTGTGTGCGTGTGCGGGAGAGAGACAGATACAGAAAGACAGACGAGATGGACACACGTGGGGCATACATTTAACATACATCAGAGAATAATCTGTAGCTGTCTTCATTAGCAACAAGATAATTACGAAATTCGCTGTTGGATTGTTATTTCGTGATAGGAGGGAGAGACTTTTATCTAACTCAAATTAGCGAAGTTCTCTCTAAATATGAGTAAACTTTTCCAGTTTTACCACTGCGTCCCCCATCAATGGATTGTAATGAGTATCATTAATTTTCTTTGTTAGCGAATAGAGATTGGATGTAGTAAGACAAGGGCTGAGTAAATGATCCGCGAACTGTTTGAATTGACACACTGACGACTATATTAAAATTTCAGTATTACTTAGTAAAACTCTTCTTACGGTAAGCAGAAGATTACAGCTTTACGCGAGTACAGTAAAGCATAATTAATTGTTACTATGTCGTTGCTTAGTAGTCTGTCACTATAGGAGAATACTTCATGTGCTTCATTATAAACTGTATTTTCAATACATTATAAATGTGCTTCATTATAAATTGTATTTTGAACACATCATGTTTATTGCTAATCATGAAGTCTCCCCCTACATTTTAATAATTTAAGCTTTGTTGAGTGTAATAATTTTAAAATACTAAGTACTATAAAGTGTTATCAATAGTTACACTTAAAATTATATTAGACTTGAGTTCTGCTACACTACATAATGGTATTTATCCAATTGTGACTAAATAATTACTTTAATTTTGAGTATAATGTTCTTTCCGCGAAGATCGAGTAAAGCTGTGATGGAAGTGAAACACGAAGCCAGTTTTCAAAGTCAGAATAAGTCATGAACTCTTTTTATATTCCGTCTTCCGTCATTGGCGACGTTCATGCGATCAGTTCACTGCATACAACGTGCAACAAGGGTAATCACAGTCTGTACACCGTAAAAAAATAACCAGTGTGCATCCATACAAATTTTAATAAACATTACAAGAAAATTAGAATTGGTGAATCCTGCGAGAGCACAGTGTGGAACACAACGCCTCAGTGGATTCATCCCATTCACTTTTACGTTCGCACTGTAAAGCCGATTACGAAACCACTGCCTGACGTTCGTAGGATACACCACCGTACCTACGGATTTCAGATTCCAATGTACGGTAGGTGACAGAACTGCGGATTCCAGTTAAACAGTTATAAAACTGCTGTCGCATAAACGTGACGACCCCATATCCGTGGCGCATGTATTGTACATTATCAGAAGTAGAGACTTAGCGTTATAGATACGGGAAGGAAAAGAAGATCAGCAAACGGACGGGGAACAGTAAAAAGAGAGAGTTACATGGTTGTCCAGTCAGCAGCTGCGTGTTAAACGTGGTTAGTGAAAATCACGATATAATGGCTGTAATTTAGAGTGTAATTAACAAAACACACAAACATAATTACTGTTTTTCCCTTTTCGAATATTTTTGTTGAATTAGAAAATAGAAAATTACACTACTAGTAACGAGTTTGTCCTCTGTTATTATTTAGCTTTCAACAGTTGTTAAATAATGACTAATTGAATTTCCTCATCTACGAGAAATGGTGGAGTGTACAGGCCTAAGTGTTGTCGACACTAGGTTTCGATCGATCGATGGAGTGTTTTCACGCACTATAGATGCGCTTGTAGTGTTGAATGAATACGATTGTGCATGCGTACGTTCAGATGCACGCGCGCGCGCACGTGTTTGATTAGGCGTGTTTGGCCGGAGGGGAAAAGGAATACCTGACAGATATTTTGTTGTGGTTGTTATATTTATTTTTCTGTTGTGTTAATTATTTTTACGATTTTAATTGTACCTTTTGTAATTTGTGGCTTTTCTTATATGTTGTGGTGGTATATTTTGGACAATCGTAAACTTTGAAAACGCCAAGAGTAAATAGCGCAGGCACTTCTAGCCGACCTTCCCACATTTTCGCGACAAGGTTTTCACGCTTACACCTACACAGATATTCAAAAGTGGCCTGGGATATCCTTTTAGTAGATAATTTCTGATTCTGAATGGTAATGGCAAACTTTTGTTTGGCCAACTTCATAAACTTATGTTCTGCACTACTTTAACAAAGAGATACTGTTAGCTTATTATTGTATACTATCATATACTTTTCACAGGTCAATGAAGATTAATTCATTATCACTTGATTTTTCCCGTTCAGCCTTATCGGAGCAATGACCCGAAAATGATGTTAAGTTAAAAATAATGTTATCAGTGACCTACCTGGTGTAAATTCATCCCGTTCTTCCACAATTTGAAAATATCATATACCGTTTGGATACCTTTTTCAAAAGTTTCCATGAAAGCGTTCATGACACTTGTTTAAGGCTAATTTTGGCAGTTCTTTCGGCGTAAATATATTGATTCCAAATTTCATAGCTTTGGGTATTTTTCCACTAATATTTTATTAAATTGTTTTGTTATTACTTGAACTGAAACACCAAATTTATTAACATTTCTTCCCTTTTTTCATCTCATCAGCAATTTCTTCTAATGTTACTTTCATTTCTGTAGAGTAGATTATGGATTCTGTTCCATACGTACACTACCGTCACTTGACAGGTTTGCAGTGAATCTCATGTTGTTTTTAACACTGTCCTTACTACCAAATTAAGGTCGAAACTACGTGTTTTGATAATTCACTACGTTATAATTTGTACAAAAATATAATGTATCTCTATGTACGCACTTCTACATAAATCGCCATATATACACAGGAAGTGTATCCATTTATTCCATCTAAAATGAGAAAATACTTAAATAATTTAGCCACAATTAGCAAGGAGACACGGCAAACCTTAGAAAGCGCTACGGGAAAACAAATGGTAAGTTATTATTATTATTATTATTACAACATTTTGGACATTAGTCATCGTTTGAGAATGAAATTCTAGACACAACATTTCGGCCTCTAAATATCTAAGGTGTAAATGAATTTTTACGACATCATATCTTTATTACATTCATATCTTTATCTGGATTATTTAACTTAGTGTTAGGATATGTAGGCATATCATGACATTATAAAAACATAATAATCTATTTATGCTTATTTATATACTTTATAATTGTGCAAGTATTGACGCATTAGGCCTATAATCAATTTTAGTTACAATCGAGCAGAAGGAAATACAATATTAATTTATAGGCTTTAACCGAAACCATCTTCCCACGATCGTACACGTGAGTAACCAAGTGAAACTTATTTACGTAATATCAGCGATACGATAGCTTGGTGACAATATTGTGCAGGTACTGTGTTTTGTGATATGTGATCTGGCATCCCGTGTTTGCATCAGCATACAGACGGTGGTTGGGGTAAGCAGGAGGGTAGCGGCACATGTGACGCGCTTACCCAGAGATTGAAGTGCTTAGCGTTACACCCATCCCTATCCTTCCTTTCCACCCTTCGCTGTAACTTTCACCACTTGACCGAAAAATCGTATCACAGCAAAGGCATAAGATCGACCTCTGTGTCAGCACACATTACGCGTTATTTTGTATAAACAAGTTGCTTTTAATTGTTGACCCTAATTTTATTTTGGTGGAAACATAAATCTGCATTCATTATTCACTTTGAGTTAAGAATATTAAGAAGAGGGACAACTAATCACAGTTTGAAACGTTCATTTACAGGAATGAAAAATAACAGATAATACAATTCTTTAGTTTTTGTTTTATTTTAACATTCTAAACCATCGATGTATGAAATAAACGTTATTGATCTCGTTGAATGAACAACACACTGAATTAATTGTACGTATTATTATGCATCACCAGAGTTATAGTCAAATATAATTTAGCGTATAGACACATTTACACACGCGGCGCGCGCGCATGCACGTATTAACTGATCAATTAACAAACCTTGTATATTATATATTTGAACAGTTTCTAACACTAAAATATGGTTGGACTGTGTATTTGCTGCTACAGCCTATGAAAAATATTTCATTAAGCCAATAAAATGTCTTCCCGTACGATTTTCGTTTGATGATACTACGTTTGAAAGTTATGCTATCAGAAATGCCACAACTTCTAGCGAGCCATGCTGTGACAACTTTGTTTCTTGAGAAGTGGGAGCGTATATTGTACGCTTTGATCAATATTTTCCTCAAGAGTGAAAATGTTACGCTCTTCATGTGGTATATTGAAAATCAAATTTTATGAGTGAAAATAATAATGCATAACATTTCCAGAATGATGACGTATTGAGGCCCGATAACTAATACTTTTATCCTGTTTGAAAACAGTATCTTCCTCTCATAACCCTTCACATTGTTCGTTATATTATCACTTGATAAAAAACAAAATTACTTATTTCTTACTTACTTACATGGTTACGTAATTAAGTCTCATTAATCATTTTCGCCAAATACAATGACAAGTAAGCCTAATTAACTTTCTACATCATGAAGGTTTCAGCAGGTTGATGCAAAATATCTTATAAAATATGTTTATTTATCAACATCATGAGAACAGTAATATCTGCTTTACATGAGGTAACCAGTGTGTGTACGTGTATTCTCATTCCGAGACAGAGAGAACAAAAACGCATACAATTTCTTGGATTTTGTTGTCCGTGATGCGTCCTTATATCTAAAACTACGTAATGAACTTTCCCAAATATGGATTCCTAATTTTTAGATAGAAATTTATCTTTTTTCCTAAGTTAGGCTTAGCAATTATATAAGCTTCATCAGAACACATTACAGACAATAAAAATCTGATAACTAGTTAGAACAACGGAGTTACTTCCAGCACCGGAACCGCAAGCGCTCTTAGCGACCGCCTATGATGAAACTTACAGAAAAGCACAAGCTAGCTTAGCCACTAGTAAAACTTTATTAAAATTTTAGTTAAAAGTTGTTTTCGTATTCGAAAATTGCATTACATAATATTGAATTCAATTTCTCCCAATACAGTAAGTTTAAAAACGAATTCATATCATTTTATAGAAAAGGTGAAGGCGAATTTTTAATTAACACGTTTATATCATTACAATTAACATAAGAAATTACACTCGGGTTCGTTGTAAAATCCAACGTTTGTCGGCCATCCAAACGTATAGATAGCATTTTACAGTAATGTTTACAATTTATGATTTAAATCCAACTTTGTAAACTGTTTTACAAGCAGACACGTAAAATCTCTTTGTGCTTGAGATTTGTCTCAATATCCACATGATGTTATATGACATATGTTTCGTATTACAATACATTCAACAGAAAACTAATAAACAGGACAAAAGGGTACTAAGAAGAAAATTAAATTGTATCTCAGTTTTCAGAAAAAGGTATTAGTTTTGAGTCAATTTCTCTTCGGCAACATTTTTTAGACAGCATATTATTTATTTATTATCACAGAATTCTGTACCTTCTGATTACGTTTAAATGTATGTTAATAATCAACGAAACAAGCTCTATGTACAGACAGAGACTTAAGTTTGAAACATCAACAGATGAGATGAATGTTTGCATCGAGCTGCAGGCACAATTTAATTAAGCTTAGTAGTCACAGCTCGTGGTAACATTTAAAACTAATTCCTTCTAATTATGGATCACCATTTATTCGAAACACATTAATGAACTTTCTACATTAATCTGTAATATGATGTCGGATGACGTACAATGAATGTACCGGCGAATTTGCAATCTGTAGCCAACCACTCCAGACAGCATTCCAGTCAATAGTGTTTCCTTGTTTTTCCTCTCTTGTTTAACTGTTTTTTGCCTGATAATGCTTACCTATTTCTGCACATTCTATATCGTCAAAACTAGTCGAGAAAATTCTGAACATCTAAAATGATGCCAAGTATGGACACATGAAAAGAGAATAATTATAATTGAGATTAGCTAAAAAACTAGGTACACAAAAGTCTTACAAACAAAAAAATTACAAATCCTCACTAACTATTGCTAACTAAGTAACTGGAGACACACGTAATTTGTTTCAAAAGCCATGGTTGATTCGAGAATCAATAGTTAATCGTCTGAAAGTTAGCAACACGTATAGACAATTTGTCTTTGCAAACGAACGTAGAGAGATACGCCTATCTCATATGTGTATGTTACAATACAGTGTTACTACGTGTTTCAAGTAAGTAAGATGACAGTTGTGGTTCGTGGCATTCTCCAAAGTATACGAATACAAAATCTGTGAGTTATGTATCAATTCTCACTGATAACTCTAAAGTAAAGGGAGTTTCTGAAAAATTAGCAACCGATGAAGAAAGAAAAAAGTTTGCACGGCTTTTATGAGATATCAAAGCACTTGTCTTTCAGGAGTTCAATAACTGAACAAATATTGATTAGTTATGAGTAAATTATTGTTCAGTTGTACTGTTAGAATACGGCTAATTACTGAACTTATGAACCTACAGTCTATAAACTTAAGTATGTTAATCTGCAGACCAATACCTCCTACACAATACACGGATTAACTCAGTATATAGATCGTGAACAACGTGAATAACAATAACAGGGAACAGCGGACAATACTAATTCGTAACCATTATCGTCTTCACCATCATTGAAGCTATTCTCTCCCCTATCTTGAGTAACCCTCTTGCCCAAACATATCCAGTTTTTCTGTTATGCGCCAATCTAATAACGTCAACTGTATCACTCACTTGCCGCCATGTTTCACCTACAATTTTCTTGTAAATCTCATGGTCGTTGTTCTCGTTGTGGAATCTCTGACCTTCTTTGTCCCATCAGCAAAGTTATTGTCTATCGACGAAGAGTTTGCCTTTACCTAATTCTTTACCTAATTCCCTTAAGTCCCTTCTGTTTAAATACTGATAAATTAATCTCATTTTTTATCTTTGCTATCTTCAACATAATCGATTTTGGCTCTTCATAGGTCCCACGTCAGGTGGTGGAATTAATGCTTCCGATTCATATAGCCTACCATTGTGGCAGAATTGATTGTGTACGTGCCTTAGAAGCATTTGGCAATTCGCCCGTAATTATGTCATTAACTTTTCCAGGTACTTTCTAGCCATTTTTCCTTTGTTATCTCAGAGACCAATTATTTTCATTATTTTTTGTTATGAGAAACACATATTTACACTCTACTATTTGACTCCAATCGACATACTTCAGACTTCTGGCTTTCCGTATAGTTATCAATTATTAACCTGGGCTCAGTTCAATGTAATATATTTTGATGTTCGAATCTCTTGTATCTATGTGTGTGTTGAATAAGCCTGATTGCTTCTGAGTCTCTAATAGTATTCATACACATAATATCGCTTCTGTAATTCGATAAATGATTGGAATTATTGTGTTACACATTACACGTATCCAAAACAGCTGATTCCTCCCTTGACGTTTTAGTATTGTCCTAAACGTATTTAAATTTATTCTGGGTAATTTGTAACATATTAGTTTAAACCAACATAACAACCAACAGTTAGTTACAATAAATGTTTGTTGTTCAAGACGTCTATAATGTTATCAGTCGCGTTACTGTGCACAAAGCCATAAATACTATAATATAAATACAATACGATGTTCTTGTTACTGTTTATATTTATTCGTTTCTGTTAACAATTACTCCCAATAAAGTAATTCGATAGACTTATAATATTAAACCTATTAGAATTTTAAGTGTGAAAGGCTAGTGGTAGCTATTTGTCAAACATCGCCAGTGAAATGAAGACATCAGGGGTGCTGACAATTTGATCGATAGTCGTGTTATGATGACGGAACAGAAGACACTGGCGGAACCTTATCAATGATGTCCTCATTTGTCTTTCCCCGTCAATAGCGACCATTTATCATTGCAACATGGCGCCTCAGATCTCTCTACAAATTGGCAAAAACATTCAATTCCTTTCCCGTTTTTTCACTACCCTGTTCGCTCCTATTACTTCAGAATTTAAACATAAAAAGGGAGAACCTCTGTTGCTAAACATTTCCATATAAATGTTAATATCAATTCGATTGTAAATGTACGATAAATACAGACTTCAGGCAACAACAAATGAAAGTAGCCTAAGTGAGATAATCCACGTACGAAAAACATAAATATACCTCTAATGATGTTCTCATGGGCTTCTTGCTAATAAGCTACGGGTACCTAATAGTTGTTAAAATAAACAATGAACACTGGTAATAAGATGTGGAAGAAACATTCAACTGAAAAGATCTTATTGGTTGTAACGTGATGTTTCCCTCAACATAAAGATTGTCATATGACTATACTGAAGTACTAGTAACTGGAAAAATGATAATATAAGCTAAATAAAATTTAAGATAAAACTATAAAACTAGATTAAGTAGTATCTGATTGTGTCTGATAGGCACATAGACAATTCAGGTGGGGATTATTAGGATATAAATGGGTGATAAAAGTTTTATTTTTGTATACAAATGTTATAATGTGTGGTAGGAAAGAAGGACTACTATTGTATGTTAAAGGAATGGTAAAGATGTAAAGAAAAATGTGATGTAAATAATTTAGTAATAGAAAGTGTAACAGATAAGCTGACTAGTAGATTATGAAATAAGAAATAACTATTTTTGTTATGGACAAGATAATAATGTAGTTAGTAAGAGATTAATTTTACACAAAACTTGCATCTACTTGGTAGGTAAAAGGGGACATTTTTGTGTATAAAAATTGTGCTAGACAAAGCCATATATAATAAGAAACAGCGTATTTTATTAGATTAAGGTATTAATCATAAGTGTTTGTAATGGACAAGTAATAATGTAATTAACAAGATGTTAACTTGGGCAAAACACCTACATCTACTTGAGAAGGTAGACAAGGACATTACAATGTAAAAATGCTGTATTAGATCATGATATGTCCAGTAATAGATCATGTAGTTTATAATGAATAAAGAATAAATGTTAACTTGTATTAGAATTAAGCAAGTTTATTGTAAGAAACAAATAATAGTCCAAAGTACACAAGACATTAGGCCTATTGTACAAGCCAAGGTTTCTATAAAAAGTTAAAGTTCATAGTTGTAGTCACTAGTATTAAAATACATGTTATTAACATAAAATCATATGTACAACCAAGAAAACTAATTATGTAACAAAAAAGATAACTTTTAAACATAATTTGTTAGAATAGGCCAAACCTTAAAAACATAATTTTTTGAATTACTGTATAGAAACATATCTTGTGAGATCTTAAAATGATCGTGAGAAAAAAACATTTCATTGGTAATAATATCTTTGCAATTGTACATAGCATACGGAAAAAATGTTAAATTTAAGAATGTGTGGTAATTTTGATCTCAGAAAACCGACGCCATCCATAACTTGAAATCCATGCTTGAAATCTCAACCAATGGGAATTTTTCACATTTTGCGTGTAGCAACCCAAAAAGTGACACCAAGAGAGTTAGTCTATTGTTGGAATTCGTAGGGTAAAGAACAGCTCCTCCGCGACACGTATAGCCACGAAAGTACCATCAGAATCGAACCTCGGCTAGGTTAGGTGAAGTGTTATTACTATAACATAACCAAAAAGTGAAGAAAAGTGTTGTGAATTGTTTACATAATCAGAAAGGAGTTATAGTGAATTAATAATATTAACAGTGAATAAGAAAGTGTGTGCAAAAGTAAAGGAAAGTATAGTGCTCACATTTAAAAATGTAAACGACTTATAATGAATTATAATAATACAACTGTAACACTTTATGCACACTTGTGAACTATTTATTCCACTATCACTGAACAAAAACACTAACACTATTGTAATTTTTTCACGTTTAAACTATTATTTCTTTGTGTTTAATTTTAAAGCAGTATAACCTATTAAGACTAGGTTAACCTCAAAATAGACACCGTTCGGGACATACGAACTGTTTGTTATTTTAGATATAAGATATTGCTTTGTTATATTATAGTCAACTTTGTATTGTGATGTTTTGTACTTCACAAAGGATATTTTCGTAATTAATTATTGTAGTCACAAGATCCCGAAGTTATATTTACTAAACGTAACCATTAAAATAGGCCTGAGCGTTAAGATCATCTTACCAACGCTGAGCTATAAATTTAACAAGCCTGGACAATTAAAATTAAGAAAAATATTATTCATTTTAATTTAAAAAGAACAGAACAGAATCTAAAAAAAAAATAAAAGAATATTGAAGGGAATTAATTGTGTATGAATAATTATTTTTAATACTTAACAGCTTGGTTAGTTTACGAATATTAGCGTTTTCATAAACATTCGAAGAATAAGTTGGTAGTACCTATTGCTTGTGCACCACGTGCGATTTGAATTATTTAAAATAGGTAAGTGAATTAAAATAAAATAAGGGAAGTAATTAATCAAAATCAAAGAATTTTAATTAATCAAGACATTCATTATAATAATTGATGGAAAAATATATAGAAAAAACATATCAACACATCAACCCAACCTTATAGTAACATTACAAATTATGGCGCACCAATTCTGGGGCATAAAAGAATTAACCATTATATTATAAATATAACATATCACCCCTATTCCTCACTTTACATGGTATATTCAATATATTTGCAATGTTCTTATAAAATCATAAATTTCTTTGTCAAAAATAAAACATACCACTTTTAAAAACATTTACAAACTTACAATCGCTGCATCCATTGAAGAGAATTTTTCCAGGCTAACAGAAGGTTCCAGAGTATTAATTACATCATTTCATTTCTTATTTGTTATCTGTTACATATTATGGGTTTGTTATCTGTTTGTGGGTCAAGATACAGTTTCAATATCTAGCACCGAACTGAACACTGAACTTGTAGATGTTTAGTGGCTAGGAAATTTGATGCGGTCGTAAGCCTACTTGTTGTGTACTGTGCGACTATGCAGACTTGTTACTGTTCATCAGTGGCAACTGAAACGCAACCTGCTTAGCTATGGGATGATGTGTTGCAATCCGTCGCTGGTAACTGGCAGTGACGAGTTTTAAACAATACTGACATAATTTTTTTTAAATTTATTGCAGGTTTGTAATCTGTTCGACTAAGCGAACATTGAACAAATTGACTGACAAAACACATACATGATTATGAAGAGCTGATCTTTGACAGATTAAACAGATACAAAAATTACAAGACTAAATGGCAAAAACATGTAAACAAATGAACAAAAGTCGACACAATGTTACAAGAGTTTTGTTCACACGAAGACATATTGTCTTTAAACTTACAGGTACCATTCAGATTTTTCCTCGGTGCGTACAAACGTTTTTTTTTTAGTTTACATTGCATGATAAGACAGTTTAGCTTGATCATTAGGCTGTTGAAAACGCACTAAAAATGTTGGTAAACCCTTCCCTATAATACTCTCACATCCAAACGTAGTACCTGAATTTGGTTAAGTTCTTAAATGACTCTGTATGACTGAGATCTAATTTTGTTTTTAACGAGGAAGGGGAAATACGTGCTTGCCGGTGTACGGAACTTGAACCCTACCTCCTGTTACCCTAGCAAGATATCATCGGGGTATTAAGTTTTCACAATGATTCACAGCGTTGCTGTTTGCTAGTCTGTTTAGGTTTTACATTTCTTGGTTCACGTTACTGCGGTCTTTCTAGTTTCCTGCAGCGCTGCTGAAATGTTTCTTCTTTCGAATGATTTTCTCAATATAAAATACCATTTCGATTCATTTTCCTGCTTACGTAGGCCTAACGTTTTTATAAATTGTTTTCAGAGACCACTCTGCATTCTACGTGTGACCTGTCATCTGCGTCATGTTGCATTCGATAAGTATATGATAAGCGACCTCTTCGCAGCGTATGCCTCATGTTCGCAATGTGGATAATTTGATCTAACTACCTTATCACATTATGACGATACAACGGAAACTGTCCACGCCCTGTAACAAACTGGGTTACACAGAATATTTTCTTCTCGTTTGTTTTATTTATCCAGACGTTTAAGTTCTTGGTGAGTCCAGTTGCCTTTGGTTTCCTGTGCTCATCTATTTCCACGGTATTAAGAAATAATAATAATAATATATAATATATTAAATAGGCCTATATAATACACATCGTAAATTATATTTTTATTTATTTTTTCCTGAAGTACATCAAACCTTTTATTCCAGCATCATCAGAGTAATTGTTTACTTATATACAATGTACATAATTATAAATAAACACTTACTTACATAGTAACATGATATTTCAACCAAAAATTCAAATATTTATATGTATAAGAAAAGTCAAATAATTATTAAATATATTAGGTATGTATATATGTGAGTGTATATATAATAATAATGAAGTACTCTAAACAGGTTAATTAAAGTACACTCAAAAATAATTCAATTAATATTACGTTTAAAATAAAAAACAATCATTTTAAAATATTATTATAAAATAAGGGCTTAAGAAAACTATTTATTAACATATACTGTACTATTTAAAAATGTTTTCATATACTGTACTTGTTCATTCTAACACCACGAACTGATTCCGGAAATCTTGAGTTTCGCCATAACGTGGGAAACGTTATCAATTACTGCGCCTCCTCATCTTTCTAGAGGTATTTTTGTTATTTGTTATTTCTGCACCACACGTACATGAATAACGGAAATTGCTTTTCAATCTAATTCTTATGTATGAGCGTCGGTTAGAGTGTGTATTCTGGTCGGTTGCTTTTCCACAGAACGGCGCCATGATGTGACATAAAATGAAGCACCTATCACGGATTCAAAAGTACTAAATAAGACACTGAGTAGTGTATTGTTGTAGAAATGATTTGTCATACGTGTTAAAATTGTTTATACAAAATGTATTCTGTTTTGAACGTACTCTGTAATGCGAACAGTTTCCCATTTGCGAAAGTGTTAAGGCATCAGAATGAAATAAATGATTATCGGTATGCGACAGCTGCTGACTTTTGACAGCCAGCTGAAGTCAGATGAATTGTGTCGAATTGTATCGGTAAATTTGCCGGCTCATTCAAAATTTATTTTGGGCCTGAAACGAAAATGTATGACGTTGATTTCACTACAAAAAATAACAAAACCTAGAAATTCTTTGTTTGGATTACAACTGTATCCTTTTTGGTAATGACGTGCAAATCAATACAAATGTGTGTTGGAGGGGGGGGGGGCATGTGCGTATAAGTCACCTGTAATTTACAGTGTTAGGAGCCATTGTTAATTTCACAACAAACTTGATAAATGTGGCGACTAAATAGTCTAACATATTGTTTGAAAAGTTGAAGATAACGTCTGTGCAGATTGCAAGAAGAAAATACACAAAATTAACCTAATCTTAAAACATATTATGAGATAAGTATTACGAGAATAAAGTACAAAAAAAGGGAAAGTGAGACAATATTAACCGGTGACAGTGGTTATAAGAACGGGGTATGATAAGACTGTTTAAATGACGTGACATAAAAACATTGATGTTTATTCCAACAATAATGTGACAAGGAAATCTACTCTTTCTTTCAAACAAAGAACGTTTCCTCTTGATGTACAGAATTATACTTAACATGTTAACTCTACATATTAAAATTGTAGCATGTTTCTGTCTCAATACGCTCTTGTCTACATCAAGGCATTTGTCTAATCTACGAAGATACACGTAGATTCACGCTTGGTGGTTGAGTTCACTATTCTACCTATGCTTATAATTAGCTAGTAACTATAAACAATAAACTGTATATAGTCAAAACAAATCACAGAGATTGTCAATAATTGTAATAATATTATGTTTTTAACATTGCGATTATGGAAAGAATACATGTAGAAAGTAGGACCTACTTTGCAACTAAAAGAATGTTTCGAGCGAAAATATTGATTAGGGTTTCAAAAATACAGAATTATCGAATCCTAATACGGCTCGCGGATAACTCATCAACATTGGGTGTGAAACATGGACAGTGACTAAAAATGACAAACAAATGTTAAGAACGTTTGAAAGGAAAGTTTTGCAGAAGATCTTTGGACCAATTTATGGAAATAATATATGCATAAGTCGCAATAATCGATAGTTAAATAAGTCATATGTTAAATTAAAAATTTGTAAAAGTTCGAGGGCTATAATGGGTGGGTCACGTGAGGATTGGATTGGAGATTACAGAAGGACTTTTAAGAGTAGTTTTTTATCTTAAAAGAGAGGAAGTCCGCGTTTGCGATGGATGGACTGTGTACTGGGGGTTTTGAAAACGATGTAAGTGAAGGGATGGGGAGAGGAGCTTAAAGATAGGAATGCGTGGAGGGAGATTGTAAAGGAGTCCAAGGCTGTAACGCCCAGTGGCATGTAGGAAGGTAATACAGATTTTAAAAAAGTCTTGCTATTTTTGATAATTTGTAACGGTTTTCCTATATTTATGAATCAAGGGTGCACACAAACAACAATTACAGCGTTCAGAAGTCCAAAATTTACCACTATGCGGAAACAGATTTAGTCAAAATTTCCACGTCATCTTGAGGTTAAACTTATACATTTAAGGATGAGAACTCGATAGTAGCAAATTTCATTCAACAGCTTACAGTTTATAGGTACAAGCATTCAGCAACGATTTGAAAAACGATGAAAATAAAGATCCACCGAAAATACATACGTTCAAAAATCATAGGCCTATAATCAACAAAACCTCCTAAATACTCTAAAAACCAAATCTTCTCAAGTTAACCTGAAAAATAAATTTTTCCTAGAGCCGAGTGAACAATTGAGTTCAGAGCTTAGTACACAGAAGTTGAGATCTTTTCCAGTCACCCTGGCCAATTAGATTAAGAATCATCACACTTTACGTCTCAGGAATGTCCACCTCTCTCTGACTTCAACTAATTTGAAATGCAAATATAAAAATCAGATATGATCAAATATTTTAATAATACTATTTCATAATATGCAGTGTATAAGTATTATGAAATTTTTATTATGATACCTATTCCTGTATAAGGTCAGTCTAGGAAATATTAGATCTCTTTAAGTTGTTTAAGCTCCGCCCAACAAAGAAATAAATTTAAAATATTAACTAGAATACTGAAGGACTTTGTTATGAATGTAAAGGGATACAGTTTGTGTTATCTGTCGAATGTAAGAAGAGTGAGCTCACCCATAACAGTGAAACAACAGTCATATCACGAGACGTATACAAGTAGCATTAAAGTATTATAGCTAAAATATTAAAAATATAAAAACCCAAATAAACATATTGTATTAAAACATAGTATAAATATAAAAATATACATATACAGATCGGTAAGAGTGAAATATTTTATGTCCAACGTACATATCAGTATGCAGAATATCTAAATAGGGATAAGACAGATTCATCGTAAATACCTTTCAATACCATTTTTATTCATAGGGGTAGCAAAAATTGTCAAAATGAAATAAGTTAAAGCTGTTAAACACTTCTGAGTAAAAAATTGAAAAATTATTGCAGCGAATGATATAAACACAAGTTTATTCAATAAAAAAATAAGTTACAGGGGATTTCTTGTCAAGAATGAAACTATCTTAACAATCACATATATAAAAAAATAGTTTTTCTTGTTTACCCCCTCGTAATCAGTACCACGACTCTACAATTAATATTAACACAAACAGTGAAAGTCATACTGTGATGTGCGTCCCTTTCACGTTGCACCTACAGTTTTAACAACGCTTCCTCGACTAAAAATTCTACAAGCAATAAGGATGGACAAATTTTAAAAGCAGCAAAAATTCCTGGTAGCGTTTCAAAGCGTTTGTTATCAAGTAGCAGAAGATCAAAGGCGGCGTGTTTTGAAATGGACGCGATAAAGATCGACCAGCCCATTAACTGTGTGTGTATCGCTTTCTACTTTTCTATTTTCCTTTTGTTACTGAATGTTTAGACAGCGGCAAGGTATAAAGCCAGAATAATCTCCAAGAAAGGACATGTAGTAGATTGCTGATAATAAAAGTATAAAGTGGTCTCTTAAAGGCTTTGACGAGCATGCACTGCGGTTGTAAGGTCTGTCACTGTACGATGTTAACCCAAGTTACCCATACACTCGTTCAACTCCACTTCAGATATGTATCTCAGATAAGCATGTATACAAGTATAATTCATTAAATATAAAATATTGTATTTTACTAAAAGAAAATGTTGCATGGAGGAAATAAATAAAAAGTAAACATCAAAAATCTTCTAAATTTATTAATTACCTTGAAAGTGCGTTAGATTAGTCAAGAACACAATTTTGTCTCATTGTCGTCTAGCTAAAGGGTCTTCGAAGGGATTTCGCAATCTTCTATTTAACTTTTTATATAAATCTGTTTTTTCAACGTTTAACATTAAACAGATCATTGGTTGTTCAAGTCGGACCATGAATCACCAAACTACTACCCTGTTTTCATAGTTATCTTTAGAGAAATGTTCCTTTTTTAGTTTAATTTATCATCTCTCTAAAGATAACTACGAAAACAGAGTAACTTTTAATACAGAAGAAAAACAAACTGCTACCGTTAAGTAAGCCACAAGTTCTCATACATAGACACTTAGAATTTTAAAAACTAGCTTTGGCCAAAGCTTAAAATAAATATTTTATGTTCGCTGTTCCAAAAGCCCTTTACGCAGTCTGGTATACTGTTACACGAAAATATTTGCAGATATAGAGAATCTCCTCAGTTTTCGTCATTACTTTTTAATGAGTGTCACCTCAATTATTTTTCCTAACAAATTCCATAATTGTGCAGGTAATTTGTCGGTGTGGTCGGCTTCGTGAACACCTTGTGCCCTGCCAGAGGAACGCCAGATGATCAACCGTCTCACTCTCCATAGTGAACTGGCTGTGCGGGTGAACATAGTTGAGATGCGCCAGGAAACCCCCGAACTCATCTTCCCCGTGGCTACACACGACGAAAGTGTTGTCCACATATCAGAACTAACACACGTCATATATGTTGTAGCAGGTTTTTGGGTACATCCGTGTATGTGATGTTTACATTGCCGACGTTTCGTTCCGTAATCCCCAAACATTTTCAAGGCGTACTGATGTTGATTTAGCTAGGGCGTTTTATTTTATATCTTGCTTCCCTTGTGATTTTTGCGTGGGAGGGTTGGAGCGTGGGGGTAAGTGTGTTGTGGCCATATGTTGTTTGTTAATTTGTGATCTGTTAGTTAGGAATTTCCAAGTTGTCGCTAATTTAGTGTATTCATTTCTGTAGTTGACCGCTTCCTCCCTCATCCGGTAAATTTCTATGCCTTCTCTGTACTGTCTGATTTTCTTATAGTTACTTCGTGCCAAGATTTTTGTGTTTTTGAAATCGAAAGTGTGTCCTGTTTCTTTGGCGTGTTTCTTTAGGGATGTGTTGTCTTCTTGTTTTTCTACTGCCAATTCGTGTTCGCGGACGCTTTGACGGATATTTCTCCCAGAGTATCCGATTTAAGATCGGTCGCAGTTTTTGCATGGTATTTGATATACACCTTGTCCCTCTAAGTGTATGCGGTCCTTTGGATTTTGTAGAAAGGCGTTGATTTTTGTGTGTGTGTTGAATGTTGTCCTGATGTGATTTCCTTGAGTATTCTCCCTATTATATATGGTGTGCCCTTTATATATGATAATATTAAGGTGCTGACGTACTCATATGTTCCTTTCTCCGGTTGCGTCTTCTTTGTCTTCTTTTGTTTGATAGCGTTGTTTAAATCAGATGGGGTGTATCCATTGAAAAACAGCGTCTCCTTCAAAGTGTTAATTTCCTGTTTCCTGTGTTCCTCGTCCGGTAGGTGGTGATGGGACTGTCTGTGTAAGTATCTGTTTGTGTGTGTGAGTTTTCTGTATGTGGAAAAGCTGAGGTGACCGTCATTCTTCTTTATGGAAAGGACAAAGAATGGAATGCCGTTGTCCGTCTCCGATTCTACAGTGAATTCTATTTTTGAGTGGATGCTGTTTATATGCGTCAAGAATTCTGTCAGTGTGTCCTTTCCTTGTGGCCATATTACGAAGCAATCGTCGATGTACACACACACACACACACACACTACTAACACTTCTTGGTACATTCCTTTTCTTTATACGTACATAATTTAATATTTACTACTAGTTTTCAATCAAGATAATTTCCAACGGTAAGTGTTTTGAAAATTGTGTCGTGTTTTATGCTGATTTGTATTTGTTCAGGTATTAGTTTCTTTTTTTTATGTTTATACAGTATATGTTCATTATATCCATTTTCTGTGGAAATAATACTCATGTTTGAGTTCATTAGTTTGAAACGTGCTTAAACCTTGTTCAATAATTTGGTAATGTGTTTATTTGAAAGTGTGGTTATCTTATTTGAGCCTATGTTAATATTGTATTTGTGTCAGTGTTAATTCAATTTTATTTTTAATATTAACTAACTATTTATTTTCACTTCACGGTTGGTTATCTTACAGGTCACTGCACTATTGTCTTGAATTGCCTTGTTTATTAAACTCACTTTTTTGTTATATTTCATGTCACTGTAGACATAATTACCTTGTACGGAATTATTAATTAAAACATTTCTTGTTACAGTCCTTTTCTGGATATCTACATTATTTAATATTTACTACTAGTTTTCAATCAAGATATATTGTTTTCCTTACTTGGAACACGTTTCGTGCATCAAATAGTTGGCCATCCTCAGCCATCTAAGTTTTTAGTCACGTGGAATACTTGTGTCCAGGTTAGTTGTTGCTATGACGTCCTGTTGGCTTTAGGTAGTTTACATGTTACTGTGGGTGGGTGTGGTGAATAGGCCTATATTTGTTTTTCGAGTGTTTTGACAATTGCGTCGAATCATAATGAGTATACGGCAAAACGTACAAATATATATGCATAAAACACAAGACAAACTAAAACCTAAGGTTGTTCTAGGCGAAATGATGTAAGAGCCTAACAGCTATAAACTAAGTAAGATATTTTGGTGAATCAATAAAACACAATTGTAATTCAAGGTCAGAAATCCCGCTGAAGATCAGGGTCGATCGCCTTATAACTATAAGCAATATCAGGGAGTATAACAAAGTACTCTGGGCTGAAAAGGGAAGTTTTTAATCCACAGACTGGACTAGAGGTCTAAAGAGTAAACAGGAACGCAAAATACAGATAAAGATAAAGTTACAGAACTTAACAAGCTGGTGGAATGGCCGTTCGGTTATTCAGTTCAGTGACTTGGGCTAAATTTTCCCTAAAGGGAAATCAATGGAGAATGACTAGTTAGGCATTACCTCAGAGAGAGCAGACATATGCTAATGATCGTGTATGCATGGCCCGTATATGTCCTGGATATAATGATTATGTGTGTGTGTCCTGTATTTTATACCCGGAAATGATATGATTTCTTCAGAAGAATAGATATAAATTAGGATGCGAGGTTTAGCTGCATCAGATTTTTTAAGTGTTTTTTCTTCATTACCATGTAATTGACTGTGTCGCCTTATTCCAACAGATTTGATGGGGACGGAAGCCGACATACATGTGGCAGCGTGACGACGAAAGCGATTGAAAAAATGCTGAAAGTACAGTAGGTATTACCTATTTTTATTTTTATTTTTTAAGGTTTGTAAAGGCTTATGGAATAGCAGTAGAAATTTCTTGTAATAGAATTACAATAAATGTTTCATAACGCATTACAGGCAAGCGCCATTATCCTACGTGGTTTCACATGTGTATGCTACGCAAACGCAAGAATGTGAGACGTCTTACGAGGAAAACGGCGGAATATGTTCTGCAAACAGACAGCCTAAATACAACATATGATATTGATATAGATATTTTTTTACTTTTTAGGGAATACATTCTTTCATAATTATTTACTGAAAACAATTTAAAAATATACTGCAACTTAAATATGAATGTCTTTATTCGTGTTAGATTATCATTATAATAACTTAAAACATCACAATTTTCATTTACTCTAAGTTTATTTTATTGAAAAAATGATGTATGATATAACAAGCTATCATAAAACATTACGCTATGTCATTGTAGTGAGATGACGTAATGAAACGTTTCTAGTATTGTTTTATTCAGTGTTGCAGCTTATGGTGGCTACGTTTGTAGCGAGAATATTGTCATTTAATACATTATTGTGTTTAGTGAAAGTGCCTTCTTGGCGATCTTAAAAAGGGGTTTTCTTAAGATTTTTCATCAATACTGTAACGAGAGTTTGAGTCGTCTCTGTAAAGACGTGTATATTGTTTTTTTAAGTGTTAGTGTGGTGTATTCGTCTCACACCTGTCGTTACTTTAATGGTTGTTGTTAACGAAGTCCGTAGCATTGTCACAATTATCAGTACAACCTAGTGGAAACCTTACCTGTAATTTCATAGGGGTTTGTGAATCCCGGGTGGAGCCAAATTGTTTATTGAAAACAATTAAATTTGTGAATTAATATGTTAGTTTGGTGTTTTCAGCGGTGACGGCTGGAGCGTTCGAATCGGTTCCCGCCTCTGTACAGCTTACTGTATTGCACAGATAGCCATAGCGCTAGTTGTCTGTTTAGTGAATTCGCTAACACACACATATATAATACAATTTCCTATGAAATAAAACAAGGGTTACACTCTGTACTGTTTCTTTAATTATAGTTTGGTAATTCATCAATGTGACAATAATATTATAATTTAGTATTCAATAAAAATGCTCCGGCATAAAACATGAAACATAATATCTCAAGCTGACGAAATTAGTTTTGAAACGAGTTATTCTGATGCCAACATGGCTACTGTTTGTACACTATATATCAACTCGCCCGAAATCTAGAGTTCTTTAGATTATAAAGAAAACATAAAAATGGTTACAATAAAAAAGTACACTACCGTACCTTATCCGTACTTGAATAATATAAAGTGTGGTTACTATTTGTTCGGCAGTGTAGTAATAGTTGTTACAAAAGTTCGCAAATTAGTGCGAGGTTATTTTTTAGTTAACAAGTTTTTTTACGTAAGTTTATTTTATTCAATCCTTGAAAGAAAATTATTTTTAATTCATAGTGAGAGTTTGTATTGATATGAGAAATATATAAAAAGTGCTTTTATTCCTGGGATTAGGGTATTTAAATGATACTTATCAGTTCAGAAGGTTGCGATAGATCGTTGTTCTTTGGTAATGGAAAATTCATCAAATTTGGAGTGACTTAGGCTGCTAGCGTCTTTTTCTAATTTGTCTTGGGAATTTCTGCTTTTAATTTTCGTTTATTTAGTTCCTGGACATCAGTTAAACGTTAATCCTCTTCATTTCCTTCTCACTGGTACATGTTTTTGACTTTTGAATATTTTTTAAACTTTTTAAAGTAAAATTTCGGTCATACAAAATCTTGCGTCCCTACTACCCAAGCGTCATTTTTACGAGTAAACAAATTTAACGGAAAATTAGTAACCAACGACCCGTTTCTATGGAAACCAAAATCCTTTGATTGGTTAAGGCCTAGATTAAAAGCATTGTTATCATATTTGAAATTTATTCAAAATTACTATATATTTTCTGATTGAGTTTATTCTTCTGTCTTCCTTCCTGAGTATTAGATATTATCACTATTGTATTTATTTCCTTTCAAAGATTAAAATAATACCTCATAAGGTCATGTTATATTAAATATTAACTTTTGTCTAATTATGTTAACATTTGACAATTACATATTTCTTTTAATTTAAGCTCTTATTGTAACATTTTTCTTTTAAAATGATTTATACATTATTTTTGGCTAGTTACTTTCCTTAGATTTGTTA
The DNA here is from genome assembly GCA_034769895.1 of Magicicada septendecula. NCBI lineage: Eukaryota > Metazoa > Arthropoda > Insecta > Hemiptera > Cicadidae > Magicicada > Magicicada septendecula. Next base: position 1,086,259,955 of record CM068367.1, on the reverse strand, counting down.
ATTTCCTTGTGGATTTTATACAGTTTGTGATTATTGGTTTTGACAGTTAGGCATTTCCTAGGCCTAAGTATCCATTACTTATTTTTACTTATCATATTCTAATTATATTTCATTGTAACAATACAAATCAGAGACGACGGCACGGATATTCGAAAACACACAGTGTGTGTGTGTGTGTGTGTCCGTACGGGAGCGTCATTGCTTGTATTACAAAATTTGAAACAAAACAATTTTTTTAACAGTAAGAATACTATTTCAAAGTGATTACTTTAAATATACTCATTTTTCTTTATCTAAGTTAAACGCTTGAAACCAGCGTAACATAACGCTTTTTGAGCGTAGAAAGAATTTTTCTTTTCACATTATTCATAACGAAAGTGATTGTTAGAAGAAATTTATTTCTTTTCCTTTATGTTATCGCGAGGTAATTTTTATATAACGTAACAAAAGCAGACAGGAATAGGAGTAACGCGCGTTTACACAATGGGAAAGTAACTACCAATGAACTGTGGGCACAATCCTTTATGTGAAGTGAGATATTATGTAATTTGTTATCTGATATTAATGTAACCTTTGTACTAGATTAAACAGCCCTCCGCTGAAATGTTCTGAACAATAATGGACAATATATATTCTTGTTAAATCGTTAAGAATCAGTTCTGCCTGAAACACTTCGCATTTATTATAATTTGTTACAGAATTTACCTTTGACAGAATGCAACATGCACTATTCTTTGTTAGCGATCATTGATAACGGTAATAGCAAACAGTGGCAGCAAAGGTCACATTACATGAATATGAAGAAAAATTAAGCTTAATCAATGTACGTTCCGTTAATGACTTACATTTACAAAAGTTAAGAGTGAGTGCCCGAAATTACGAAATGTCTAATTACTTTTCATTGTTGTCTTGTCTGTATGTCTTTCTATCTGTCTGTCTCTCTTTCTGTCTATATCTATATCACTCCTTGCTCCATCCTCAGACTCACGATTATTTTTTATCTTGCTGAAATTATACATGTTTCTCCAAATTATAGTTTTTATTAAAATTGAGTACTTCAGTCCTTTGGCCTTAACTCTACTATTTCTTATGAGACAACCGCAACATCCCAAGCAATTGGCAAGAGTTATTTTGTCTCTCATTAACGGCATCGTGTATCGTAAATGTTTTGTTTAATTATATTAGCAGTAATATACAAATGCGTTTAACACGAACGATACTCTTTTTTTAGACACTCTTATTGGTACAAAAGTTTGCAATAATATAACTTTTTTCGATACTTATTGATAATGTGAGAAAAACTTCAATCTTCCAAAACCTTGTCCTTGTTGTTTCAAAATTTTTCAAAACGCAATATCGCAATTGTTCCCTTTTTGATTGTTAATTAGTAAAAATAACATTATATTCCCGTCTCTATCTCACGTCAGACTAATTTCTAATTTCTTTTTTATTTTCAATTAATATTTATGCATGTTTCTTTATTGAAACAGTGACATTTCAGTTATGAAACTAACAATGAAATTATTAACATTATTTTCATTATGCCCATCAGGGGTCCACATCTTGTGGATACGGGTTTGACAATCCCGATGTGCCCTAGCTGGATTCTCATTTTGCTTCAACTTGTCTTGGGTGAGATACCTTTCTTTAGTCTTTTCTGTCTAGTCTCTCTTGACAGCCTCTTGCTTTTTTCTGACCCCGAAGCTATTAGAGTAATCGAGGGCTAGAGGGTCTTCCTTTTTCAATTCTAGTTTCTTAATTTTGGGTGGCTTAGGATCTTAGAGTGGTCACCCGATGGCGATATGTGAGGACTGGAAATACTAAGAAACTTTCAGTATCAGAATAACTGATACAAAGCCACCAAATCCTATCTCAGAAAGAGAATGTGAGGGCGAATCTCCTGCTCTCCAAAACAGGGGCCTTTCGGCTAAGGTAAGGTAACCCTGACAGAAGAGCCTCTGGTCCTCCTGGTTGTGCAACAGGCCAGTAACCTGTTCATGTAAATCTCTGAAATACTTGTAGAAATCAAAGCAGCCTCGGAAGCGGCACTGAACTATAAAGCCATTAGTAGAAGATATGTGGGTCGTCCGAGGATGAGATGGGTGCCATAACCGGTTTATATAACCTAATTCTTGAGAAGACAAAAAGAAGAAGATTTCTGTTATGCAAATTCTTAATTAATGCTTAACCGCTACAGTTGTGAAAAGATGACAGGCTCTTACTGAGGTTAAGAAACACGCGCATGTAACTTTACACTACAACTTTGTGTTGTGAGTGCAAAATAATGTACATGACGATTTGTACATATTTATGTGTTTGTGCACACAAGCGAGTAAGAGAGCTCTGTTGACGTATCATGTTAATGGTTTGTACAGAATTGCGATCACCCAATCACGGACCACTGGTCATGTTGCGCTTTCTGTGCAACGTGAAAAGAACAACTAATTCTCCTGTAACCTATAGGCAAGCAACGAATGAAAATGTCATTGTCTAAACGTGGATGGAGAAAGAGAGAGAGAGAGAGAGAGAGAGAGAGAGAGAGAGAGAGAGAGAGAGAGAGAGAGAGAGAGAGAGAGAGAGAGAGAGAGAGGGAGAGGGAGAGAGAGAGAGAGAGAGAGAGAGAGAGAGAGAGAGAGAGAGTAGAGACACAGGAAGGAAAAGGCGACATTTACAAGAGGAAATTAATAACCATTAGTAAAATATATCGATTGGACTGACTAACAGATTGGTTTAAAAGCAGGTAGAAAAATACGTTCATTCGGAGCAACGGTTTACAAAAGTAATTAGAAACAGAGAAGGTCTGAAAGGCGAACAGCACAAGAAAAGCTGTTAGGGTTAATGCCCTTGTCCATCTCAGTTTCATTTTAATTTGGTCCTGAGTCACGTCATAACTCCACTAAGCCTATAATTAATTACATATGACAGTCAACATGTTAGATGTCAAGCAAAAATGACTTTTAAACGGAACCAGTGAAGTAGTGAACGGCGCAGTTTATACTGTATTATTAATTATAGTCCCTTTATCGAGTGACAAACACGTTTTGTTGATATTATTATTAACACTAAACGTTTCGCCTATTCGACGATATGCATCCTCAGTATCATCCCGATTCTAAGCTTTGTCACCTACGATAACATATCGTGGATTCAGCGAAACGCTTTGTGTAACATTAACATCAATAAAACGCGTCAATCAATCCAGAAGAGTTGTTATTAAAAATTCTGACACGTTGTTTACGAATGAAGATATGCACTATTACTGTTTACTTTCTGAGTAATCCTATATTTTTGCCGGATTATTGTACGGGTATATAACAGAACCAGTTTACATCTTCGATATTTCAGATTAGTTGGAACAAACTACAGGTATTCAGACAAGGGATGTGACAAGAATTTTGTAGTATAGATTTTACCATAACAAAGCAGTTAGGGTTCGTTTTTTGTGTATAACGTATGATGAAAACTTATAACCCGGCTAACCTGGAACACTTTGAAAGTAGCTACACTGTGAATTTAATGTAACATCAGACGTCCGAACAAAGCTATTTAATGAGAAAGATACCGTGTATAAAGAAGGTGAATTATTGAATTGAAATTTTCAAGTAGTCTGAAGGTTAAAAATGTGTGTTCTTGGGCAAACGTATGCAGCACCCGCAAGTTAAAACACGAGTGTAAATAGTAAGTGATTACCTGTATGCGGTCCGCCGTGTGACTTCACAAACTTGGTTACGTTACGCGTTTCAAGGCATATGCCTCATCATCAGACGTTTAAAAACCAAAAACACACATATCACACAAAACTGCGTTTGTCAAAAAATAAAATTGCAGAAACAAGCATATTATGTGCACGTGATGTAGGGTGCGCACCCGTTCAAGTATTGTCTGCTACTGATTGGAATTCGTTGAGCAGTCTCAAAGCAGTATCATACAGGCGGTTAGATACAAAGTTCAATTGTTCATTCAGAACACAATCACGACTGCTATCATTATTATATGCATTATAAATTTCCAGCTCCTCCAAGGCATTCATAAAACGGCCCTTGTTACATATATGTAAAGGCATTAGATTGGACTTAAAATCTGTATAATTATGATTGTGTTGGGTCAGATGACGAGTGTAATTAGATTTTATATCATTGTAATTATGTGTCTTTTTTGGTAAGTGTTCACGGAAGCGTTTGTAAAAACCTCTTCCGGTCTGACCTATATAGAAGCTGTTACAATCATTGCAAACCAGTTTATAAATGCCTGTTTTTTCTTCAATAGGTAAGGGCAGTTTAGGTCTAAGTATGTTAATTAGTTTATTATTGGTTCTAAAAGACATAGTATAACCAATATTGTTCATCACTGAAGATAAAATTTTTGGCATGATGTATGTGTATTTCGCAGATATAAATTTTTTCGGTGTTTTATTAAGTGGACGGGGCTTAAGTTGAATGTTATTATGCTTCTTTAGCAATTTATCAATGATGTGACTACTGTAACCATTGGAAACTGCAATAAATCTTATTGTATTTAGCTCAGCCTGGAAATCATTATTATCAAGGGGGACTGTCAACAATCTTATGGATTTACAAACGCTTCCGTGAACACTTACCAAAAAAGACACATAATTACAATGATATAAAATCTAATTACACTCGTCATCTGACCCAACACAATCATAATTATACAGATTTTAAGTCCAATCTAATGCCTTTACATATATGTAACAAGGGCCGTTTTATGAATGCCTTGGAGGAGCTGGAAATTTATAATGCATATAATAATGATAGCAGTCGTGATTGTGTTCTGAATGAACAATGAACTTTGTATCTAACCGCCTGTATGATACTGCTTTGAGACTGCTCAACGAATTCCAATCAGTAGCAGACAATACTTGAACGGGTGCGCACCCTACATCACGTGCACATAATATGCTTGTTTCTGCAATTTCATTTTTTGACAAACGCAGTTTTGTGTGATATGTGTGTTTTTGGTTTTTAAACGTCTGATGATGAGGCATATGCCTTGAAACGCGTAACGTAACCAAGTTTGAGAAGTCACACGGCGGACCGCATACAGGTAATCACTTACTATTATATAAAGTGACTTGGATACCATACGAAACATGAATGTTAAACGAGTGTAAATGATTACTCGCGTCAGTGCTCACAAAACAGGTTCCATAATTGTTTATTTTCTTTTTTATTCGCCTTTGAATACTCTTGCGACTAAACGATCGTCACAATATCAGTATTTATAATTTTCCTTCACTTCATAGCACATTTAAATCTGCATAAGCGGAATTTCACAACTCTCACAAGTAACAATAACAATTCGTGTAGTCATTAAGTTTACTAAACCTAGTCAGAAGAAATAAATACATAGTAAACCTGGCGATCTCGGCAGAAATTAATCATGACATAACGAGATATATTTCTGTTTTAGGTGACTCTAAAAGCCAAAAGAATGGGCTGTTAGTCAACCGTAAGTTGTACTATTACAATCCCATTGTCACAGAACTTCCACAAAGTTGCGTAGTCAGTTACCAGCATCTTTTGAAATGTTTACTACCACCCTTCGACAACAGTGATGGTTCTTTGCACTCTGTTGACAATTCAATCAAAACGGTAAGTGGAAAACATAGTTACACTGCTCGTCTGCTGCCTCTAATTGATATTTCGTTCTTGGTTCCACTTTGTCAGTTACGTCTCCATACAAAATGTCAAAAACTTCCTCACATCTTCTGGAGGCAAAACGGTAAAACTACCGGCTGTCCTACTTAATGCTTCACCATTGACTTCATTGGTGTAGGCCTCTTTTAGGTCTTCGGCAAACACACGCTACCGAAAGAAAAATGGAAAATAACACTCTTTAACTGTGGCACTGAGGAAAGCTGTTCTTAGAGATTAATTGTAGCATTTCGATGTTTATAGGTGATTTTGTAATTTCAAATTGTAGTTCAGTGTTCTTCACATGTTTTTTTAACAACCACACGTTTGATCGGTTTTTCTGTAATGTAGACACCACGGATAAGCACAGGTCACTTTGTAAAGTATAGAACTAATAACCGTGTTTGATGTAGTCTGAAAGATCCCATCTCCAAACAAAACACGGCTCAGTTATAAACTTCATCCGTAACGAATAATAAAATTCTCTCGGAATCTTGTTGACGATAATGTTATATCAGGAACTCTGCATCAGATGGTGTGTGTACAAAGGATGTTTGATGTCTATTTCACCTGACTCACATGGCAATCAAGTCTTTCTCTAAGTAGCTAACAATTAATTGTTTTCAACAGAGTTTGCCTCTTCATTAAACACCTGGCCATCCTTGAAAGGTTACCGCTGGTGCTTCATTAGACATATTAAAAGCGAGATTTTTAGAGCACGAAGTATCTTCAGTACTATCCGCCCCAATGTAGATATTTGTATTTTCCAAGTTAGACTTTGTTACACAGATTATATTGCATGCATCGCGGAATGCATACTACCATTATAATTTCAGTCATTTCTACTTTTTATCCTTTAAGTTAAATGGTAGTCGTAATTATTGTGAACAAGAATATGTTTGCCTTTATTTGAGACAACTGTAAAAGTCGGCATTTTATTTTTTAAAGTTTACACTAAATTATAAGTGTTTACTATTTTAAAATAAATGAACTATTTACAATTAAAGTAATTAACAATAGTCCCAACCAGAATGCAGTTGACACGACGACGTCTGCACGAATTCATTGACCCGCTGACAAAATGTCAATTATAAACGCTCGCCCAACTACACTGCCATTTTAGTCCATACAGCTGGCGCAATTACAGCCAATTGGCTTTTTAAATACTCCAGCCAATATCACCTGTTGTATAATATCACCACTGGTAATTCTAGATGAATCAGAAAGGCTTTTCCACAGCTCTAAGCTCCACGAGAACACTACGCATCCTTCTGCTTACTTGCTTCACACACGCTATTGCGTGTTGTCTGTAGAGCTTCGCGTTATAGTTAGTATACTAAGTTTTTTCAAACCTTTTGTAACTTAGGTATTTTGTTCATTGCACTTTTTTCAAAACTGTCATTTCTACAAATGGTACTAGAACCGCTAGTCTTATTGGACATTTTGGAAATTGAACCTTTCGCATATTATACTTATTTTGAACTTTATATATTTAGGCTTACTGACCTGAAACTTTAAGCGTCTCTCCTTTTCATAATCAGTTTAAAACTGTAAATTTTGTGAAAACCGTAATGTAAGTTTCAATTTTAATATGGATTGGCTTCTTTCTGGAGATACATTTTCAATGCTTTGAACAAGGATAGAGAGTTACGGTTAGTATAAATGGCGAATTAACCAGAACAGCCATAAAGTACCAGAAAAAATCGTTAACGAGTAAAATTAGGATCTACGTTTTGACAAAGTGTCATAAGCAATAAATAAAAATGTGTTAGTGCTTGAGTGTAGGTCTAGCGCTTTGTCTCTGCTCCCTCCAGGGACTTGTGACCAGCTCCGATCACCCCTTCGCCTACGACTTCTGTCTCTATCCACTGAAATATCTACACAGTACTTTCCTTTCTTCATTTTCCTGACTCTTTGGTATGAAGCGTTATATCGAATGAAACTAATCTACTTTAATTTGTTGTTCAGAGAAATCAAGAATTCATTTAAGCCAAAAAGTAGGCAGTAGAAGAAAAATGAAGACTTACTGAAGAATACAGTTAAATAAAAATTTGGTAACCTAATAACTAAACAGATAAAGTAATGTTTACAAACGTGCTAAGAATATGTTGACTACTGAAGTGATCACAGTTTAGTCTGTTTTCGTTGAGAACAATTTCGTCTGTAAGGAAATGAGAACTATTAATATAGCACGTTTATAACAGTACACACGTGTTCACGAGTAAATGTTATGATTTGGTTGGTTGATTTTTGTTATGACCAATATAATTCGGTTCTTTCACTGTAAGACAAATGTAAATTTTGAGGGTACACCAAAAACTGGCTAAACGTTCTGTTTCTTTAAACTTGAAAGAATCGCAATAATTACGTCTACAATTTACTGATGAAAGAGAAACGCCATCAAGTCTATTAAAGATACGTAGTCCTCGATGTATGCAATATAATCTCTGTATCAAATTCTGACTTAGAATATATAAATGTTTATAAATAAATATATTTTTATGTGGGGCTATAGGCTAAAGAATTAATATTCTATTATAATCTTTACACCCTTAATTATTTAATAAAATGCAAATCAGAGTCAGTGAAGTAATTACCTGATTTATTTAATTAATAAAGTTGTGTTAGTGGTTATAATCACACACAAAATTAACACTGTTGCACACCACTATAGAAAAATTGTTTTCCGATTAGTGCTTTCAAGCTTCACAGTTCATCATCAGATCGAAATATCTCCGATCTGGTGATGAGCTATGAACCTTGAAAGCGCTAATCGAAATAATGTTTCTATAGTAGCGTGCAAGATTTATTTAGTTATCTTAAAATAACTTACACTCATAACAACAATTTCGCTTTAAAATAAAAAATTCAAGCACTGTTCACAGTACAGAAGTAATTTATCACTACTTAACCGGAGTTACTGGTAAATTTGATGTCACATCACACAATGTATACTACTTTGATCCTTCGAAATTAGCCAATTTAAAATAATCACGATAATTTTTGATTTTCTATTAGATTAATGGATTCTTCATAACCCATGTTCTTCCGACAAACGTAGTCATTTTAGGATTTGCCTACTTGCCTTACGAAACAAGTTGTTCAGATCTAATGATTGGCAAAGACATACTAGCTCTAGTTGGTCCCAGGCTAATCTTTTCTTACAGGATATGTTCATTTATTTGTCTGTCTTCGCTTCGGTGACAATATTTTCTACTTTAGTTATCTGGATTAAAAGAAGTGATTTAAAAAATTAATTTGTGTGAACTTGGTGAAAAAAATAAACTTAATGAAATCGTATGCGTTTTTACTAACTGACCTTACACCTTTGTGATTTTTTTAGTAGGCTATAGGCCTACAAATGTGCTCTATTTTTTAACTGGGTTTTTATAACATATACACTAAAATTATGTACCCTGTGGTCATAATCTTTTAGTTTAATTTGCATTCAAACACCAGGTATTTCAATATTCGTTGTTCACTGAAATATGAGCGTGTGGGAGGAACACAGGTTAAGTGACTGTAAATAATTCAGACTATCTGTGTCGTATAAATTACTGCAGATCGTAAACCATTTGATTACTAATTACTGATAGTAATGGTTGTGCAGTAGTTTCGTCATAACGTTGATCACGGTTATTACTTCAGGCAGTCATTTGTATTTATTCCAATACGTCGTGATTGCATTATGCTATTAACTTCTATTATATCGTTATTACCCGGGATGTTTATCATTTCGTTGAGAATTATCTAGTAGTAAAGCCACCGGTCGTGTAGAACAAGACAATCATAGGATCATCGGTACCTAAATATAAGAAAAGCTAAAGCAGAGTTTAATGATTTTACAACTGAAAATAATTAAAGATAAAACGTTGCACGAACAGTAATTAATAAATTAATTTCAATAATATTCATAATTATAATTTCAGATCCATATGGATCGTAAATCTCGATAGGCTATGAATTCTCGACATGATAGAATGCAGATTTTCATTCAGTAGGGTTCACAAAAAGTGGAAAAGGTAAATATTATTGTTACTCATCTCCTAACAATATTTCTCAAGATACAAAGAATTAATGACTGCATAAATTAAGGTAAAGAATGTTTATACTTTCCTTAAAAGGACGCTGATTTTTTCTAAATGGGAAATTTTGGGGTACTTCAACTCCAAACCCACCTCTGCCTATGCCCATGGTTATCAATGATAAAATACGATACTCATGTGAAAACGTTGTAGATTACATGACTATACAAGTTTTGACTTACTGGCTATGCAGTGTAGTGTTACAGTGTACTGCTGTGAAAAGGACGACTTTGTAGAGAAGATACGTTGCATATTTACCCAGGTCGTCATACATGTTGGATTGTGTATTGATGAGGTCCCATAAGGAGAAATGAAACACAACAGCGCTTCCCCAACCAATCCCGTACCACATTGTGGAACTCAATGAAATAGCTGAGATAACGAAACAGCTTTCAATGAAATAGTTGAGATAACGAAACAGGTTGGTTTCGTATAACGAAAACTGATGATTGAGGAAATGGAGAAAATTAATGGAGGCGTATGAATCATTAAGTAATCACCAGCGTCAACCACAACTAGCAAGGACACGCAAGATAACCAGGATGAGAGGGACTCATGGTACAGAAACAAATAGGAAAGAAAATGTAGGAGGAAACAGGCTTATGAAGTTTGTAATCACAAGGATTATATATTTTTAATACAGTTTTCAATAAAAAGGAGAACACAAAACGGACGTTGACAAACGTAAACGATACTATAAAAATTAGATAGACTTTATTATGGTCAAAGACAAAGGGACGGTGACTAATAAAATTTCGCCTCTGACATGTTGACTACCTGTAAATATATTTATTTTTTTCCTTTGAAACGTTTAATCATATTTAATGATTGATGTGGTGATGTCCTTCTTTCATGTTTTTTTATGAAACATGAATTCATAAACAACGAATGTTTCCTCGTGAAGAAAATGTAGGTTGAAATATACATAAATTTACGGACTGTGCTGAGAAAACACGAGTTAAACAAATTATTATAGTAAAATTGAATTCTGTGAAAAATACACTATACATTTTTCTCTACTGTATACAGGTAACAGTGTTATGTCGTATGACCTGAGTACTGCTGGTTCTCTTTGTGTGGATTCCCTTTGGTTGTTTTCGACCGCCACTGCTCTTCAGTCTAATTTCATATCAAAGCTTATAAATTTGCGACTTCCACGTACCTTCATAATTAACTAATGTGTGTCCACCCTAGGGTTGATGTTTTAATTTTATTTGAAGCAAAGCAATTTCAAAATTAAATTCCTACAAAACAGACGTTATTTCTTTTAATGGACGCAGTGGCTAGCCGCATGCTGTTTAATTTATTCCGATACCACAGGCTTTTGGTTATGTACATTTTGTGTATGTCTGCGGTAAGATTCTGTTTACAAACTGATTTATTACTTTTTGTATGCGCACGTCCTGAAGAAATTTTATCATACAACCGCCTCGCTTTTCTCTGATTTTACTTATCTTACCCAGAAATATTCATTACTCTTGTGGTACATGGAACCGATTTCTCAATCCTTTGCTCGAGATTCGCTCAAGCGAAAGTAGAGTATTGCTGCGACAAATAGGTTGTGGAATTGAATTGAATATTTAGCCGAATTGAATATCCCGAATGTCCATGTACCCGAATGAAAACCATGGAAAAGTTCAAATTAAAATTTCACAAGTAAACATTGACAATTTTTTTTTACCAAGAGAATTAAAACAGTAAATTAATAAGTCGCCCATTTCACCCTCTATTTTTATAAAAATGGAGTCTTAAATCGACATTGCAGGTAATAAGTTACTTATCGATGGTTTCGTGTACTTAAAATAAAGAACTATCAAAGGCCGGGCTTATTGGGATTGCAATAGGTTACGTCAGCGTGAATGCAGTGCAAGAACAATCACTATTCCAGGACAGCAGCGTATTGAGCTGAAAAGGTCCGTTACATCCTTGAGCTTCTCAGTAAAAATGAAACATGGTTCTTAAATGGAACATTTAAGGTTACTACACAATTTCAATCTATTGACAACAATGTAATATGTTTATGTGCAATGTTAAAAAATATGGTTCTGTGCAGATTTATTCCAGTATATACACACACGTTTTCACGATTTTGGGTGGAATTAAAAAAAAATCGACTAGATTTGGGCGACAAAGCTGCTTGTCGGGTGACACAGTTTTCCAGATGTACCTTCATCTGCCTGTTTTTTTTTTTCAATTCGGACAATCATTGTACAGGAAAATCCAGAATGGAGACTTGCAAGAGGCGTACAACGAACCCAGTAACCGAGAATTAAAACTTAGTGACATACGTTGTTGCTATCCCTTGCATACGTACCAGTAGATAATGTTAAAACAGCGTTTGAAATTTTATCAGATGAAGTGTCAATAATCGATACTTTGAGGAGAATTATGACATTACACGAACTGCAAAAGGTACTAGAAGGGCGGTGCCACCTCGATATCCAACAAAACGTGGACTCACTATGAAGTGACACTACGAGATACACATAGAACGAATACTGTGCGCAACCGTTTTCGAATGTTAGCATCGCGCAGATTTTTATTCGGCCCTCATGGAGTTTCAGAAAGAGCAAGTTTATTCTGAAACAGTTCTTGCCTGATAATTAACTCTTAGCAGACTTGTTAAAGCAGGATCTAAGAAAAAATGGTTGGCTGTGCAAAAGAAATATCGTGATGGATTATGAAAACTACAAAACTGAAGACCGTATTGTAGATTACGTACGAGTACTAGGACACAATATTGTTATTTAGAAAGTCGAAAAACAAATATTCATATACTAACTCACATATTCATACATTCGAGTGTATTGATTTCGGAAAACCAGATTCCGGATATTCAAATTCGGGATATTCCCTTTCTGCAAAATATATATTCGGGATATTCGAATCGGGAAAATTTCAGAGCCAATTCCTCTTTTCAGTGTAAGGAATGTTTGTGTAAAATAGTTCACAACACCATACAGCATCCATGCAAAGAATATGATATAAATGAAATCGATCCACGACCACAAAATATTGTATAAAATTAGTATTTTAAAAACCTGACTGTTACTCGAACGCCTTGATAAAAATGACATGATACCTTGGTAAACGACAGACATACGGGGAACGGATAATATTAATATGAATGTGTGTGGCGTGTGATTTCTTATTCAGTTACACCAAAAACTTGTGCTTTTTTTATTGAGAAAAGAACGTAGTTTAGAATATGGTTTGTAGCAGACAATGTTATCTTCAGCCACCTGGGGCGCTCTTTCCCCTTAATCGATCCACACTCTTTACGCAACATTAATATAACAATAGAGGCAAACTCTAAATATACCCAACAAAAAGTATACTGTTTTCTTAGTTACCTTTATTTTTCGTATCGCTGAAATAAGTTCGTTTTCCTTGATACATTCAAAGTCTTTTCTCATTCAAATAGTCAACACTCAAGGCAAGTAAATGAAGTACACCTGAAGTGGGGAACAATAGCGATACAATACAATGTGATTTCAATATACAATATTAGATTACAGAATTCAATAACGTACACAAGGAAATGAGAGAAGCAACCAATCAGAAATAGATTTTGACAACGCCTAACTTTTACTGTCTACGGTGGTCCTACCTCATTTCAATGCATTAAAAAATTGTTTCTCTTGAAATTTAATTAGCTCATAATATGGGAAGTTAAATGTTACTCGAGTAATTACAAAAATGTCTTACGTTCTCCACTTTTGCCAAGTCTCAGGCGATCACGACCGTTCACGAGCCTGACTGTGGCAAACATTGACCCTTTTCTACGTCAATTTGCATTCGTAAATTTAAATTTCGTTTGTAATAATATCATTGTTTAATGGGAATGATTTTGTTAAAAAAACGTTTTACACAAATCACGTAAATCAGATAGGTTACTGTTGATTACATTATCTTTTGTTTTGTCGAAGCTATATATATAGCACTGAGTACATGGTAAAATTTTGTGAAACAAATATTGACTTCATAAGAGCCACATGTTTCCATGTATTCACATATAGTTTTCCCTCAAATATTTGTTTTTATATAACAAATTAATGAAAACAAATTTGTTTTAATTTACTTTTAATGGAAATCTTTGTTCTGTACGTGTGGCCTCACAGCGATGCAATTAATTACCCCGTTACAGCGAACAGTTGACAAATTCATTATATTGCTGTGTTTACAATTACCGCAGAACTCACATTCAATAACGCGGTCGTCCTTTTACCTCTGCGCGGAAACTTTTTCACCTAACGTAAACACACGTGAAAATACAAACTCTGATTCTAATTAACACCACAAATATACACGAAACGATTCGTACCACTGCCTACGTAAAACAATGGAATCGAAAAGAAGTCGGATTTAGTTCAAACGCCAAAAATTTACAGCAACCTGGGAGCAAACGTTTTCCAACACGTCTTCCCATTTCGGTTCGGTTCGGTTCGGTTAGACAGATATCAGGTAGGCCTATATGACGCTCTGGATCGGTTAGTACGTCTGGCTGTACGCGGGTAACTAACTGCCATGTGTTGTTAATTACCTTGTTCTGACCACACGGTTTCAATTACTTGCTACCTGATTGCACACGTGTTGCAGCATTGTTCATTCCAGCTACTGATGGGTCGCCATTACACTACATCTTACGTACATCCAAGTACGATAATGTTCCTTAGTCTCGACCACAAGCTAGTCGTCGATTACAAGAATATTAGTAAATTTTTCTACGTTTTCGTCTGAAAGAATTCTTTTTCCGGCCTCCGCTCACGTATCATGTACAAAGGTATAAAATAGATACCCTTTTCAATATAAAATTACTAGTCAACAGGTATTTGAAAACAAACTATTGTTATAACTGACATCTTCAGAAATGTAACCTTAATCTCGTATCAAATCTTACGTATATATTTGTTTCAGAATCCGCCAATTAAAATGCTTATATTACACAAAGCATCTACAGGCTACAAATATTTAGAACAGTTTATTATGCTATGAAAAATAAAATTTGAAGAACGGACTGCAGCATAACTGAAAGACATCTTTCGACGTATGTTTGGATTAATATTTTGGAGTATTGCTCAGCACGTTGCCTTAAGGAATTATACGGTACAGAGTGCCCCTGTTCAGCAGTTTGTCGTCATCTTTGTTACTTCCAGTACCACTTTAATCACTTTAATAAACTCAGCAAGGTTAGTGAGAATAACAAAAATAACCTTAACATTTTATGCAAACAGAACTACGGACCATTCTTGAATGTTTTATAATCACTAGTTTATATGGTTTTTAATTTTTTTCAAATTGTGTCCAGAGACGTTACGAGATAATCGCTTGCGAAGAACGATTATGTAAAGCGATCTTAAAAAATTAGTGGAAAGTACTAACTGTAACTAACGTAAGAACCTACAATAGATCTACTTAGTGCATCCACAATTAAAATTAAATAAATCCCTTATCTTTATTTACAGTTCATAAGTATTCTAGAATTAGGTCCATGCTTCTTTACACTAACCTGGTAAAGAAACTAAATTTTGTTTAAGATGATCATTCTACAAAGTGTTCCAGAGGCGGGAAAGATACTACAATATCTTTCAGAGGCAAATCCACAGCTAAAAATGAGAAAAAGTGTATAAAAGTGGTCTAAAAATCCTTTGTACACAACTTACGAGGAGGAAAAATATTGCGTATGTTACTGTTTTGAAAATCAAATGTGCAATACAAAAATTCATGGAATACAAATCATGAGGCAAACTTAGTCTTTCCATATGTTGTTTGACGTGGAATTTAAAAAACACAGGGTCCTAGACAGTAGCTTTCAAGATAATACTGAAAAGTGCAAAAAACTGGAGTGGAAAAATTTTTTTTTTTAATTTCGCGTAAATAAGTTTGTTGAATTGCTAATAAACAAAAAAACTTCCAAATGAATTTTGTAGGAAATTTAATTCTGAGGAAATTGACGTGAGTAGGCCTAACGTAGGTTCAAAGAAAACAAATTACGATAAATTTGACTTCAATTCAAAACAAAACGTGACAGAAAATAATATGATTCTAAATCAAAAAACGAAATATATCAGTTGTTTTATTTATAACAAAATTTAAATTTTATTGCTTCCAACAACATGTTGGCATTACCAAATAAATGAATTAAAATATAATCTGAGTGTGATCTATTGTTATCTACTAATAATATTAATGTATTCTTAGTCGCTTGCCTATCTGAATTATGTTTAGTTGCTTTTTTAATTTAATTTATGTCTGTAAGAATTTTATTATGATTAAATTATATGTAAAATTTCAATTTAATTTGTGTTTAAAAGAAATAGATTAGAAAATATAATCTGTGTTTCAATGTCTCTAAGAAATTGTGTTTTAATAACTAGTGCTTAAAAAATTTCGGAACCTATGCTTAAATGATATTTGTTAATTTAAGCTGGAGAATCAACTCCCGAAATAAGTTACCTTTCTCCACGGTATATCTTGTATTGAACGTAATTGACAAACCTAAATCTATGTTTAAAAAAAATCTTAATAAATTTCTAAGCGCAGAAAACTGCTTCCATCATAGTTTGCTGTTGATTCGTCGTATAAAGTAAATGTACATTTTTATTAATAATTTGAGGCATGTACTTCGTTAAAATTATTTTAGTAGAAAATATTTCTCGTTAACAAATTCAGATATGTAATGAAGTTTTGTTGGCTTTTTACTATTTTATGATCAACGATTCGATTTTGACAATTTAATAATGACTGTCAAGACTTATCAAGGCGAGAAGGCCTATATATACTTTCAGTGGTTTAGTATGCCACTATTTATTAGTAGTGCTGTAGACAACTTGATGAGCTCCGTTTTTGTCAGAAGGTTTGGGGCCGGTGTACTAATTAGCTGGCCCTTGCTTTCTAGTCGCCGTGGCAACGACGGGGACGTGTAGGCCTAGAACCAACATCACTTACAGCCCGTCGACAACACTCAGCATGCAGCCGTACTGTGTACTGCAGAATGTTATGACCACTGCAACCGAACGCCAAGTACCAACCAAATGTTATTACGTTCTTACTCTTCTATTACTTAGTATTAAAAACTATTTTATGCGCACAATTGAAATTCCTACTTCGCATATCTACACTAACAAGTCCAACCCAGTGGCATATCTAGAACTTGGCCTTGTGGGGGGAGGGTTAGAGTCGGCTTCATACAGAAGAATTAACAAGTTACGACTAATCAACATTACTGTCTTTAAAGTAGTTGAAAACCGTGTGATAACATCCTGAAATCAATTCCACTAATGTAAAAGGTAATAACATAATAAAAATACGAGTTACTCAAACACTGTTTAGAAGATACTGACCGACTTGATTTTCCTATATTTCATATTTCAAACAGAAATATACTGTGAAATAAACGTGTTTGCATAATTAAGGAGGAGTTACTACTACATTAGCGTACACAGCTATAAAATAGACTAAAAATTAAGAGATAAACAAAATTCGTCCAATTTTTTTCGATCCTCTAAGGGGGGGAGGTCCGGTCTCGTTCGTCCCCCCCCCCCACGTAAATACGCCCCTGCTCCAACCCGGAAATGAAAACAAAACGCCGACGCTAATTTTGATTTGTGTAGTAAGCTCAGAAAACGCACCGCGTACAACAGTTAGTTTTCAGACACTTTACAGTTCATTAACATTACACTTCTCGAATTATGGCGCAGCAACAAAATAGTGTTGTATACGTCGGGTGGGGTTACTGCAGATGTCTTCAAGCTTTAGCCGCCACACAAACACACAACTCTGTACCAGTCGATTGCCCTAGCTCTACTGTCTCACAAACGACTCACAATATAAGCGTAGCTATTTGGGGTTATTCACGGCACGTGCAATTAGGAATACCAGCATAAATGGTAGTGTGGCAATACAGGAAATGTCGGACACACATAAACGCACAATATCGTAAACAACGACACCATATAGCCTGAAGTCGGCATGTTTCTGCGCGCGCGCGTGTTTGTGAGGTTCATGCGCTTGAAAGTACATACTAGAGCCTAGTCCAGTAGACGACTAAAATCCATCCACGCTTTTCGAGACAAAATTATCGAACAATTTAGTTGAAATTGAATGGAGGTTTTGTGAAGCCTATTTTTGTATGTTTCACAAAAGACTTATTTTGTGATAATTTTCGAAGTTAGTGACTTGTGTTTCTTATTGACTCTATTAAAAAGAATTTAAATAAGTATTATACATTTTAAAATTGAAATAGTCATATCATTGTATAATAGTATAGCAGCATATACTATTACAATAGGGCAGTATAGTACAATACTGTATAGCAACACACTACATAAACAGTATAATAGCCTTTTCTATACATGAGGAAAGTAACTTTATGATGATGTTCAAAAGATTTTATACTACTAATAACTGTAAATTTCAAGTGTTTTCATTTTCAAAACTTGTTACCATCCTTTTTCTTGTTAATGTGTCGCATTAAGATTTACGCACGTCAATGTAAACTTTCAATTTTTAACAAATGTAAAAAAAAAATAAAGAGGGATTTTGTCGTTTTGTTCTTTCTGTAGGATTAGAATTGTATTAACGGTTTGTAAACGTTAATGTTTTGTAAGTTATTTTTATTTTATTCAGTATTTAGCATAAAAATATACATTTCAATAATGACCTTGGAGTTTGATATTTATTTATTCAAAACCTTTAAATAGACTGAGTTGTAAACAATGTTGTACTACCAAAATGCCTACTTGATGACATCTCTTCCTTGAATAGCATTGCACTAATTGAATTGAACGAGTACGGTTACAATCTACTGGAATTCGAGACCTGTTCATATATCAGTAACACGATGTTTTTTTAACTTATTATACTTACAGGTTACACAAATGTTTATGTATTGTTAGTACTGTTCTCAAATACGCGAAGACTGTCTGTGACAATTAACAGCAACTAACAATAGTGAAAACAAATCAAGACATACGTCGGCATACGTTATTCCATGTAGGCTGAAACACCTTTTGAACTGGAAAGGCAAAATCAGAGACGACTTAACAGATACAATGCTGTTTAGCTTAATACAATTACAAATACTTTGAACGGTTTTGATTTAGTTTTTAACTACAAGTGATAAAAGTTAAGTACTAGCGCAATATACAGCTACGAAGTAATTTCTTTTCGATAAACACAAAAGACAAACACATCTCTCGATGAACCGTGGTTGTAACATATGTACTCTTCCCTCAGTCGAGTGCAAAACATGTTACTTTCTACCTGTTGAGCTAAAATTAATAATTTATGCAAACGTTGTACAAGAAAATGATCAAACACGAGTCCTTCATTGCAGTTATGCAGATGAGGCAACAAGTTTGTTAATTGAAATCCATCTGTACGTACTGGTTTACATTATACGAACAAGAATTGTTGTACGCGTAAACTGAAGGTACATTTATCACAATACAACGATTATTAGGCAGTACAACGATGGTGTATGCCAGTACTGTCAGCAGGAACAGTCAATCAAACAGTATAAGCACACAAAAATATTGTAAAAAAGACAAACTCTCAAATAAGCATCATTATTTCCAATTGTTTTTGTACTAGTTTCACTTAAATCCACTACTTATTATCCTCAAACTTTTGAGAAACAACGTACAAATGGAACGTTAAACATGTAAATGAAACAAATGTATAATGTAATGGAACAAATAAATATGTTTACCTGATTACTCTTACGTATGGTTTAGGTAACTGAAATTAAAGAATAACACATTCATTTCAGGTCTGTTCCCAAATCATTACATTGTCTGAATTTATCCCGAGTATATTTTAACCCAATATATATGTATCTATATAATAAATTTAAAATGACGTATTTTCAATATATACAAATGGGCAAAAATATAACAGACCACATGATAAATCAGTTATCCAGCCGGTTTCTATAAAATGTATGTTTTTGTGATCCATATAAATTGTAAACTATAACTAATACAACAACTGAACTGGATGTTTAGCTACTTAGCAACACATGGCCTGATAATATTATTAGTAGCCTAAGAGTCAGACTAATATATGAGACTACATACATTTCCCATATTTATTATTCGTGTAATGATTTTTTTTATGATTTATGAATTTGTAAATTTATGATTAATAATTACTTTTTATGTTTACTGATTAATTTTTATTGTAAAATAAGCGCTTTTCTTTGCTAAATAAAGGGTATTTAATGTTTCCGAATAGGTATGTGTCAATTGCCTGATTAACTATACCAAAACATTTTATTAAAATTAATATTAATTAGAAAAAAATAGCGATCCTTACAAACAAATAATAATTTAGCTTGAAAAGCTGATGCGGTCTGTATTAAACACAAGAAAATTGAATTTGTGTAAAAATTAGTGGAAATATAAAACTTCATATTTTTATATCTTCATATATTTTATGTCTCCCATTGTAATATCTTCAATAAATAAATAGCGCAGCTAAATTAAATTCAATAATAAAATTACGCAAAATTGATAACCCCATTAGGCCCTTAATAAACGCTAAGACAGCACCAAATTATTAAATATCTATACTACTATGACAAATATTAAAACATAAAGTAAAACTTCAATACAAATATTATATAAAAAATAGTACCGAACTCACGACACAACTAAAAAACATACAAGTAAACAAAAAATACAAAATTATATTCTTTCGATATTTCAAACATGTACACAGATATTCCCATTGACGATATTATAAATATTATAACAAATACACTGAAAACACATAATGAAAACAACACATAGCCTACATTAGACAATTAACTAACAGTTTTAAAATTATATTAAAACAAAATTCAAGTCCAAAAGGATTTAGAAAAAAATAATATAAACGCAGAAGAAGCAATTGAAAGAGATGTTTTTCGGGCAAAAGTGTTAAAAATGGAAGGAGTCTAGGGTAGGAGAGAGAAAATCGCAGCTTCAAAGTGGACTGAAGGCAGGAAGAAGAGACACGGTGAAAATATGAGAGAATATTGGAGAAAAGAAAATAACAAAGAATAAAGAATTGAAATTGGCATGTGGTCCTTA
Source organism: Magicicada septendecula (assembly GCA_034769895.1). Taxonomy (NCBI): domain Eukaryota; kingdom Metazoa; phylum Arthropoda; class Insecta; order Hemiptera; family Cicadidae; genus Magicicada; species Magicicada septendecula. The sequence goes on along the minus strand of CM068367.1, from coordinate 1,086,239,141 downwards.
GATGGCCGATACAAAAAAAAATATTGTCAATACAATAACAAACTCTACCACCAAAAGCTGGACTTGCCATGGGAGCCCCAACCTCCGCTATCATCTCCGAAATCTTTTTACAAAAACTTGATAAAGAAATAATGAATATAGTAAAATTGAACAACCCAATAGGATCCTACTTTAGATACATTGATGACACTGTATATATATCCCAAAATAAGGGTATTAACTTCTCTAATATATTAAATTCAATTAACAATTTACGTAACAAAATAAAGTTCACAACAGAAGAAGAATAATATACTGAATTACTTAGACATAACCATAAATAGAAATGAAAATAATTTAAAGTACTCAATATACAGAAAACCATCTCAAACTAATTTCATAATTCCAATTAAGCCTAATCATCCTCCCCAACATAAAATGCCATCATTCAATTCATTAATATACCGTACGTATAGAGTCCCATTAAATGAACAAGAAAGAAACAAACAAAGAAATATCATCAAACAAATAGCAATAGTTAATGGATACAAAATAAAAACTATCAATAAATTAGAAAATAAAATAAAAGATAAACTCGCTAAGCAAACACCATACAAACCTTCATGTAAAAATCTATCTACTAATGATAATATAAAATATATCAACTTTACTTATTACGGAAACATACCTAACTCGTGAACTAAGCAAACTATTTGAAGATACAAACTTAAAAATATCTTATAACACAGATAATATTGTTTTTAATAAAATAAAACCTAAAACTAAATTCAATATTCACAATAAAAATGGAGTTTACAAAATAGAATGTCAAGATTGCAATAAATTTTACGTAGGCCAGAGGAAGAAAAAAACTGTTCGAGAGATTCATTCAACATCGCAATGCGTTTTTGAAACGTAATATTTACAAACATAATTTTACCACACACTGTTTAAATAATAAACATACATTTCCAGACATTCGAAACGTCAAATTAATTAAAAAGGTAACGAAATGAATACCTGGGAAAATCGTAATGTTTACAAACACACTTATAATTCTAATATTTATAATCTACTAATTAAAGAACAGGTACAAATAAAAACAAAACAAGACGAATTATTTAAAATCATACAATTATTGGAATCATAAAACATTAAATATATAACAAATAGCTGACTACAAAAACATTACAACAATCGAGAATATGACTCGAAGTATAATCGATTATTCTTTAACTATATTGTAAGCGAAACATTCAATTACAATTCCCCTGAAGATACAGAATAATTTCTGTGAAACGTGCGTCAGGTGAAAATAAACCTACTTGCAGTTGTATTTATTGAAGATATTACACACACACACACACACACACACACACACCGCTTTTAAACCTTAGTCATGGTGTTAACTTAAAATTAAAAATCAGTACCACCAGTTTAGTGGCAAACTTTCATTACTGTACGAGAACGGGTATCAGAAGATTGTTTGCTGAGAAATTCACACTTATTCAAACTCAGTCCGTAATAGACACAATTTACATGCTTGACATTGGCAAGTCAGGTATAATTTAATATTACTTAATACGAAATTTTATTATATGCTACATTGTAGAAATATAACTCATATAGTTAATTTTAAGTAGTTATTTGAGATCACGCCTCAATTATCGGTTGCACTATACCGAAATGATGAAGGTGTTTCTTCTCAATTGTCAATTATATTGGATATTCATCTAAGAACAAGGACGTGACATTGAGAATTACACAGCAAAACGAACATATGTTTGTTTCCGACGACTTAAAGAATAATGTGTCCTTTAGGGTTACACAAAGAAGTGTGGCGACTTAATTTTTTTTGTTTAAGATATACGTATTTTGCCTCCATAATTATACAGTTCACGCAGAGTCGTAAAACTGTTTACACCGTTTTGGTTAATTATTTTTCCACGGATTCTATGCAAGAAAGAGGCATATATAATGGTTCTGCGTATGAGTAGAACTTTCGGTTTCTCAAGATGTCAAGGACAATCTTGATGTCTCGGTGATACTATAGAAATTGTACATTAAGACAAAAAATTAGGGGCCAGGGATGTTTGGTTACTAAAATATTTAAATATTTAATTAATCGAGACGTTATCAGTCAAATAACTAACTGCGATGGCGTAACTGCGATTATATAATTTCAACACAATAAGAAAACACGATGCAATAATAAGACTAAGGAAGGCTGGAAAGGATTAACGAAAGACTTACTCATCCAATTTCCTTCAGTACACATAACGTTCCGTTCTGTCACAAGAGTCCTATAATCCGCTGTTTTGTAAACATTTTTTATATCAAAGGTCGCAAAAGACGTAAGGAAGGAGGAGCTAGTATTTTGCAGAGATGATTAAAAAAATATTCTTTAGAACAAATTGTTATATTAAATATTTTCTGACTACAAGGATACAACGTAAGCACTGAGAACAATTTTTAATAACATTTTGCCTCGATAATGAAATTTTAATGTACACACCCTTGAGAAAAAAGAAATTTTGCTTTTGTAATAAAGCAGATATTCGGAGTAAACTATGGTTACCATGCAACAATCTCGTCATTCGTTTTAAAGTTTTACAAAAATTGTATGTGCAATTATTTATATTGAATACCTTTATTTATGTTGAAACCTTTTGAGCCCCGTTGAAAAGGATACACATTGCAGGAAGAATGAAAATTCTTTTAGATAATGTACACAACATAGATTTGTGTACAAAATTTTAATAGATACCAAAATGTTTAGTAGAGTTTTAATGGACATGACAGGTTTAGCGGATAGCGAAGTTTCTACTGTGTTACTTCTACGTATACAATATTATATTATTGTAACATAATACGTACGTATTATATTATACAATAAATGTTAAGTGGTTAGAAGACCCAACAATGCACAATTTCCTTAATAACTGAATTCATTTACTTTTATAGTCGGTAAAACTAGCATTCATGTTGTGTTCTATCAAAAAGACTAATACAAATTATGTAGTATAACTCATAGCAATATGAGACACATTTTACACTGATAAATTACTGGATCAATTTATTATTAACTAACCAGGAAACATTAACATACGTGTAATGTAAACAGCTGTTTATATAATACAGATGTTATCTACATGTTTTAGGTAGCTTACATGTATAACAAGCCTTTACATATTATTGATTAATTACGTGTAATCTTAATATCAGCTATATTCGTACACTTTTAAATCAAATAAATCCCTTTCTTCACTACAAGTCCGGAGATTTCCAATTTATCAATGATGCTGTTGTTGAGAAATGGCTGCTTCCTATCTGCGACTGGAGCTTGCAGCTTTGACAAATTGTTGCTGTGGAAAAAGTTGAGCTGCGAAGGGGAACTTGAGCCTGGAGCAGTGAAACCAGCAGCTAGATTGACGTTTACGATTTCATGGTGTAGCAGCCTTTGTGAGATGAAGATATTGTTTGGTGGCGGCACATGATTAACGACAACTTAAATTTCAGTTTTTTTAGTTTCCTTTGTTCAGGAAATTAATCCTTGAGTAGTTAGAACATTTCATTACTAGTTACTGAAACGTAATTTTCAGTTTACACTAATGAAATATTTCATTAACAGGTACAACACGAAATGTCAACAGTTGTAAGTAGCCGAAAATGTATAGCACTATATGCTATTATTGACATTGTCGTTGTACATGTTTTCAAGGGGAATATATTGCAAAATATATTAGTATAAAACAAAAAAAAATATGTTTGTTCTTTATTTAAGTCGTAATTTATAAGTTATATTTGTAATACGTTTACTTTACCTGTCTATAGTTTACAGTAAGCACGTTGTAATCTAACAGAATGTTTTCCTTAACGCCAATTGTGTATGACATTTTGTCATAAGATACATTAGGACAATCAGATACATAAGAAAAATATAGTTAACTTTTTTGACAAACAAAATTTTGAACATCAATACAATTTCAGAAACGCAGCTAAGACAGGTCAACCATCCGCGCTTGGTTTAAATATCTGTGTAATTTTTACGATTCCGTAACTTATTAATTCGACAATTAATTTACGAGGATCAATTGATTACATGATTGCATGATTATCGGAAGACTGAATTAAATTTTACATCAGTAAACAATCTTTTTCTCCTTACCTGACTGACAGGCAATATTCTCTGTGAACGCTGTTTCTCTTCTTTTTGATTGTCATTATTTTCTGGAAGGCTGCCTCCAGTAACAAATCTTTTTGACAAGTTACTTGTTTTTTGTACAAGTAACAAGTTACTTGACAATTAACACCTTTACGGTCATTCTTAACTGTTACATGAACAACAGCAGATTGATAAAATTCACTGTTCCCAGGTCACCTTAAGATTTTAAGCAGGGTACGCCAGAATTATTATGTATATTTTCTCTAAGCTATTGAAACTAATGAATAAAGCTTTAATAAAGTAACAGCTGTAGGGTTGCGAACAAGGGTGAGAATTATTCTAATGACTGCGCTTAAGGGACGATTAACATTGTCAAACAGATGGTACGTCCATAACAGAATGGTTACACAAATACTCGCAATAGCCTACATCCCCTGACGGACACCACAAGGATAACTTCTAACTTCAAACATTTTTCTCATTACTCAGAGCACCTTTATACTTTCAGTACAGTGAGATTTACATATGCAGGAGACAGAAATAACACTGGAGTAATTGAGTTCTTTACACTAAAGTATTAAATGTGTTCGTGTTTCTGATGCTGAACGTGCAAGCAACAAGAAGGAAATTAAAGAAAGGAAAGAGAAAGTGAGAGGCTGATTGGATCCATGTTTTGTAGTATCTACACTTTTTTCGCATTTCCATTTGAGGGTGTGTCAGGATCAAACATATTTTCTGACGATTCTCTTATCTCTTTCCCGTGTTTCAATCGTTTTCTCTTCTAAATGAGTTAACATTTCCGTGTCGCTTACGACTATTTGTTATGTCGTTTTGTGAAACACGAGAAAACCTTTTCTACAGAGGAAAGCCTTTACTCTCCCCACTCTAATTCACGTACAGTGTAGGAGTATTAGCGTGAATCTAGCGTTTAAAAATTCAGTGTACGTAAAACAGTCCTGTGTTTTCGCGCGCTTAGGTAGGGGTGCCTTTATATTTTCTGCGTCATCTCACAATAATACTGAAGACGTTGATTTTTCACTATGTAGAGATACAAAAAATCTTGATAGATTCGATGCACGTAGCATGAATTCTGTGAAGCGTATTAGCGGACTATCAATTGATTCGGATTTGCACAGAGCGGTGTGTGTGTGTGTGTGTGTGTGTGTGTGTGTGTGTGTGTGTGTGTGTGTGTGTGTGTGTGTGTGTGTGTGTGTGTGTGTGTGTGTGTGTGTGTGTGTGTGTGTGTGTGTGTGTGTGTGTGTGTGTGTGTGTGTGCAAAATATTATGTAAAATACACTAAGATTACAAGAACAACCGAAGTTTTAATTGTAATACATCATAACAATTGTGAAAATATAAGTAAGAAAAATAGTAAATTTGTTAATAATTGTGATCAAATATAGCGATAACATATGAGTTTTAAAAATAGGCGTCTTCTCATGTCACGTGTATTTTTTATTTTATGGACTTAAGAAATATTGCATGAATTTTAAAAAGTAAGTATTAAAAAATACTAAAACCTAGTTAATCTATTCATAAGGTAAATAATTTATGTTAAATGAACAATTCATCCTATTTAACTCTTTCACGATTATTTCGAATAAGCTATAGGTTGTTAATAGGCTATATTGTAAGTGGAATGCTATTTATGAAACATCCCTGAGACACGTCTCGTAACATCACCACTATTTTCCCTGTCGTTATTTTCTTTCTTCTTCTTTATTTAAGAAGCTAGGCGAATTCACATGTTGAACCTTCCGTCACTTCTTCATTTAATAGGCCTCATGATACTCTTCTTCCTGGCGGTTAAGTTCTTTGTAATTTTCGTTATAATTAACGAAGTATAGATATAATTATAGTTAATCTATAGTGTTCTATTCGATTAACGTGATGTTTCATAGCGTTGTGTCTTTAAATCATTATAAACTGAAAGGATCTCTAATTTGAAATTACTGTGTTTTTACAATAAGTTGTTTCGATGTAAAAGTATTGTCTATATGTGAAATTCACTTACTAAATCCCACTTATCCGGAATTATCCGCTCTACTAAAGTTAGACTTATTGTTTTGTCTTTCATTAGCAATTCTCCAATTACTATGGGAACTCCATGGTGACTGTAGTAAATATTTACTGCTTCTTCTTTGAATAGTACGTACGATTTGCGGCTTAAACTGGGCTGACCGCATGCATCTTTATTTAAGAATCGTTGATTATTAAAAATTGCGAAACTGAGAATGATAAAATCCTATGTTCCATTTCTTTGATTACGTATTACAATTGATCATATTAAACAAATACGGTTTACCAAAAGACCGTATCGTTTTCGTACTTTAATCTCATTATTCAGAAAGCAGTGGCTTTGTTATTGACGTAAATAAGAATAGGTTTCCTTGAATACAAAACACCTAACCTCAATAACGATGTAAGCACCTTACGTGACACACTGCTGTTCGGATAGACAGCATACAATCGTTCCTCAGCAAAAAAATTTTAGGTCAAATTTCCGGCCATCATTGATAGTTAACTGAATATATATCCTTGTGCTATTACATAGTTTTCAGAATTTCGTTGTTCTTTTTACTAACTTTAGGGTAAATGCAGATTATATTTTATGTAGTTGATATTTTTTTAAATTTACAACGATTTATAATTCTTTCATACGTTACGTGATTTCGTTGACGCTCGCTATTTTCGACAAAGTCACGTTACAGAAAACAAGAGAAAATAATTATACGCGTGACCGGAATAATATATCAAAATGGAAATATAATGATTTGTTCACAGAAAATTTACGAAATTCGTTGTAGTCCTTTAGTGGAACGTTGTCCTGAGTCAATTTGTCCTGTCTCGCATCGACATCCGAAGCCTAATGTAAATCAAACGACACCTTGATGTTTACACTTAATCAGCTGACAGTTAATTACCAAACGCCAATGACACTACGGTATGGACGATATTACATTGTACAGGCAACGCACTGTGTGTTACATAAGTTTGTTGTTGTAGCCCGTTTTTGTTTTGTTTCTTATGAAGATTTTATAATTTCTGTGATTATAAATACACTGATTTGAATGCAAAATTTTATATTTAAAAATCCTCCAGAAAACATCAGAAGGTTTTACTTTAAAACATACTAATTAAAGTAATGATTTGCGTTATTATCGTGATAATAGGTTAAATTTAACACATATGAAATCTTGTTTATAAAATAAATTTATATGATTAATAAATTAATGAGCGTCTGTATGTATATTCGTTGGTACGAATATTCTGTACAGATTTATGTTCTTCATGGTTTTCGTAGTAATATAGACATAAGCAAAATTTAATCATAGTAATACATCATCTGACGACACCGCCTAATATTATGTTTCTCAACATAAGATTTTAGACTTTCACAGTCGACGTCACATTGACAAAAACATGATTTTCCGACCAGTGGTACAGTTCTTCGTGTTGCAGACTTTATTCGACTGGGTGTGGAAACGGAGACTTCGTCGGTGCCTGCATTGAGTATTATATCGCAGCCACATGTGAAACTTCTGCAACACGAATAACTGAACGACAGTTTTACAGGCCAGCAACATGTAAATCAGTCTGCTTCTCAGTATTTTTGGTAACTGCAAATCGTACACAGTACACAGTGCAGATATTGATGGCTGCATGTGGCAAATATTACGTAATTAAAATAAATTTGTAATTTAATTAAATTGCTTAAAAATAGGTTAAGTTGATGTAGCCCATCTTCTTTGAAGGATATATAATGTAAACATTTTTCATTCTAAGGTGCTAATGTGTCGTGTGAATCTTTACCGTGAGCCGTGAATTCATACAACGTATCACTTAATTTGTGTTAAGAATCTGTAAATCACAAAATTTATAATCACCTGTAGGATTAATCCTCAACGAATCATAATAAATTAAAAAATAAAACTTTCTTATTTTATTGTACTGGTCTATTAAAATTAAAAAGTATCTGTCATTAATTTATTACGGAAATCAACAAATACAAAAAATATTATTTTCAGGTTTGCCAATAGATTTGTCTGAACGACGTAATTATAATTAACTGTAATTGCTATCGGCAATTACGTTGTAATTAATTTTAGTTCAAGATGCGAAAATGAAAGGAAGATATTACAATGCTGTAAACCTGTGATTTCATGTTTTCGAATTGGCCGATACGTGAATTCAGAGCCCGCTATTGATTTGCAGCCCTGAAGGCCGTTATTCCCCTCCGTCCATTACTGCCAGAGTTACAAAAAACCCTGACTCCTCACAATAGAATACAATTTTATTATGAAACTTTGAACAAATTCCTTCCATAAACATTTCTTACGTTTTCAGTTTTATTTGGTGTTCCCAATTTAGACACTGAAATCCAGATTATGTTCTTACTTGCGTTTCCTATTAAGAAAAGTTCGAAATAGGCTGATCTTCTAACTATTGGCATTACACTCACGTTTCATTTTTAACAAAAATTGCTAACAGTTCACGAACAGAAGATCAATTAATTATTAAGGGTTTTATTGAAATAATTCTGGACAGACTGCAAGGTTGTGATGGGTTGAAGAGCAGAAGAGGACGGTTCAATGTCTGTAATAAACATCGGCAATCGTTTATAATGTGCTCACTAATACAAAGAGAATGTCGTAATCTAACACAGTGGTAGTGGACGAATCAATATCTACCGTAGGATTTTCTTTCACTTTTAATACCCAACAAAAAATATCCAAAATTCTTGATATAAAGTATAATAATAAGGTATAATACCTTACTAAACCAGCCTCTAACTCTAATTTATGTTAACGTTCTAACTAATATTGGTTTTTAACTTTACAATTTGAAGTAAAAAAAACCTAACATAATTCTGAGGATAAAATTTAATTAATTCTCTGATAAACTTTCCCATGGTCAACTGCTTATATATGTGCATTCTGTCTCAAGTAGACATGTGTTACAATCTGTTAATAAAATTATATCACCGACGTGGTTAAAGGAGTAAAAGCCAAGATTAAAGCCTAGATAGGGTTGAAGATGAATGAGTCTTTGCTACGTCACGTACGATACGATTATTGGCTGTTGCTTGAAAAACTCATTCCACTGGAATTTATGTCGTGGTGCGTTCTACAATAAACGTAATCGGACGATTCAGCTAAATCACCAAGCTGCGTCTTCTGTAATTTAAAATACGCAACCAGCTAATAAACAGTACAAATCGCCATCTTAATTATGTCGTAATGAAACCCAATTTTGCCAATGTGTCTGTAAAATTTTGCATGTTTTTTATCCTGACAATTAATAAACCGCTATGTATAAAGCATGTTACGTTATATAGCTTATTTTAACTCGACTGCGGTTAGAATTATTCAAATGACCGCTATTAAGGATATCGTGTTGTTTATCAACGGACAATCACCGTTCAACATGCTTCCTACACCATGCAAGCCGCCGACATCACAGAAAACGTGTTTCTACGAAAAATATCTAAGTTTATCATTAACCTAAATTACGACATAAGTAGAAATATAAAATACTTCGCTTTCAATTGTACTAATAAAATATGATCTATCGTGATGGAATGTACAATGAATTAGAGTTGTATAAATCTTTTAAAATTTCCTCACAAACTAAAAATCTGGAAATTGACATTTATTTTTACTTCACTGGATTTTTACCATTAAAGAAAAAATTCACAAATTGTTAAGTACCGTTATGAATAATTTTCACTGTTATTGTTAAATATAAAGTGTTGAATAAAATCTACATCGTCAGAATGGGAATACTGTACCCACTAATCAGTGACGTAAAGACAACACCTTCGCGCTTATTCACAGTAAAACACAAAGTTTTAACAAACATTTACAATGAAATGAAACAAGAAAGGAAACAACTTCTTGTATTTGCAAGCGTTTCTGTGTATACACAACTGTTCGCAAGCCACCGACTCAAACGAGACGACTGCCACATACGGTATAGTGCGGTTTTAATGCAGTTGCTTTTTCGAAATCGAGATAATTTTGTACGATTAAGCTACACAGTACAGTGCATCAAGCAGCTTCACTATAATCGTTACCTCAAACCGTGCACTTACACTCTACGCCAACAACGATCTATAGTTCTGCTTCATGCTTGCAGCAGACGCCACTTGAACCTTCTCGCCACACTACTGTGACTGTTACAGCATTTCGTCGTACAGCCGACCTTAATTAAACAGCCTAACGTAATGCGGTAAAAGGAAGTATCACTGTTTTCAAACCGTTAGTAGAAAATAATAATAACATATATCATCAACGTGTATAACGATAATTCATGTTTTTCCTAATAATATTTGTTTTGTAAAGTGATGACGTTCTGCATCTGTTTACCGACTGAAAAATATAAAAACAGCTGTTCAACCAAAAAGTACGCCAAAGCTTCCACGGGTGTAATGTAATTTATTATTACCTTGTGTGTGTCCCACGTGGAAATATACTTCTACCCACACAGGGGCCTTTGAGGCGTTTCTTTTTCAGCTTGTGGTTTGGGCCACTTGCAGATTGTGATTCCTTACGATCCGATAACTGCTTGAATGCAATTTGGAAGATACAATTAATTATAAATTTCAAACAATAGTGGTGACGAATACGGATAATAATATATTACTCTTTGACATTGCTGAGTATGAGGCCTACGAGGCTTACTTAATTTTACAATTTATGGTATCCAGAATGATGTCGATACCACTCGTGTTTCCTAGCTTTTACCATCCAGCTTTAGAAGACACTGACTTCTTCCGCTATTATAAAATTTACTTATTCACAAATCACAATATTCGGTATTTAAACCTGAAATTTTCTTCAGGAATACTTACGACCAATAAGAAATTAGGTATTATTAGGTATAAGAAAATTGCTTATACCTAATTATCCAATTTTACAGTTTACAGGCATATTTCGTACTTGGCCATACATCAGTAAATGGGTGTCAGTGTTCAAAAAGGTAGTAACGTGTCGACCTTTGTCGATGAGCGCTAACATATTCACCAACAAACGTCTAAGTGCATGTACTACAACACATTAATTCGTGAAAATACGAGCACAGTAAAACACTCGTATAATTAGAATGTACAAATAAAAACATTTGTTATTATAATATTATTCTTAATAAGCCATATTTAATATCTGTTCTGGTAATTAACCTCTTATAAAACTGTAAGCTGTAGGCCTCTATTTAAAATGAACAACAATATAAAATTAATTAGTTAGTAGGCATGTAAAAAATTATATATTACTTTGTGTTTTGTGTGTGTAGCCGCAGTGAGTGATGGCTGAAATTACTGCGTCTAGGGTTTATTATACCTGTCGTTTAACAAACAAATGTTATGTATAATTTGAACTTCGTGTTCGAATTTTATGGTAACTTGTACGTTGAACCAGTAGTCTTAGTTATACCCTGTTTTTCGTTTTGGTGGCATATCTTAAGCATACAGAATTGACGAATCAACGACACAAAAGACAGAAGTGGAAGTTTAGTCAAAAAGCAACAGTCACACAACACGAAAATATTTTAGACAATTTGGCCCGACAATTGTTCAACAGGTAGGCAACTTGTCGAGGTCCAGCAACTTAATCTTCCTATTATTTGGCCATTCTTGAATTTTTAGCAACAAAACATTGCAAATGGATATGTGTTTCTGTGTTAAAATTGAATAGAATCTAAAATATAAAAAGATGTTGATGTTGTGGAGAAAATAAGATCAAGAACTGAAAAAATATAACTTCGACGCATCCAATTCTTTAGTTGGAAATAATTCTGGGAGAAGGCAGAATGCAAGATGGCTGCGTTCACGCTGCACTCGCTGATGAAATCGTGTAGACCTGACAGATTTTAACAAAAGCACGGACGTACCGTACCAAGTAAAATGGGTCATATTGAGAATCTATACTCTACTGTAAACAGCAAGGGTAAAAAATGTATCGGGATTGCGGCAGCCTATTACTGAACCCAGAATAATTGAACGTTAATGAAATATTTAAATTCAATGTATGTGTGAGTGTGTGTTTGGGCGCACGCGCGCATGTTTATATAGGCTAATACAGTTCTGTGCCCAGCGGCTTTGGATACTGAAAATGTGCCGTTACTACTCGTTTCTACAAGCGTTCTAACATCGTCTCCACAGCTGCGAGAGGTCTGATTGTATTACGACACATAGACATACACGCACACGCGCGCGCGCATACACACACACACACACACACACACACACACACACACAGTGCCTAGAAAGAGGCACATCGTATGTTAGTTTGGTTGAATGTTATAATTCTGTAGTATCGCCAGAAAGTTAACTGTTACAGTGAGCTATAAAGATTTAATTTCGTCTTCTGTTATACGTAAGATTAAATAACGTATTCTGTTGAGTGTGACTGTAAACGACCAATCGCTTCCTAACATTGTCACGACAAGAAAAGTTATTACATTAACATCAGGTGTCTACATTAGCTGACAGACACGCTCGAGACATCTCGTGTTGTTCACTACTCTTTACGCTTTATTGATAGCTGCATGAAACACGCGTACATAAAACTTTTTCAATATTCTTTAAGTTTAGAGTTTTCAGTTTTTAACTTTTATTTTCGATGCTCTGCACCATACTGTCACGCGCATTTGGTTATGTTTAGATGCGATATACAATAAACTACTTTGTTTTAATATGATTAAAGGTTATCAGTGAAAGAACAGAATAGCTGTTAGTAAATAAGTTAGGTAACTTAAGAAAGCAGAATTTCAAATTGCCCAAAAGGTTTCTACGCTGAATAAAATGTCCATAATGTTCGGCAATACAAACCTAAATCTTCAGCTTAACCTAAGTTATTACCTCCTAAACAATAAATTTTTGAACCTAATGTTCTGTAGTATTAAACTGGTGCCCCACTGTCGTGAGTCGGCAGACCTCCAAAATAAAATCCTTCGTTCTCAAATGTTTCAGTTTACTTCAATTTATTTTCTTTTAAAACGTGAATTATTACATGTTACATTGCGAGGCGGGACGGATTTGTAAGTAAATTCACTGCCCTCTAATGAATACGTTTACTAAAATGTGTGCAGTATAGTTCCATACTGGCTTGAGAGTCGCTGAGCAGATTTATTCGTAGAAGCCTGTCTGTTTTATAATAACTCATCTAGCTATTACTCATAACAATTGTAAAATGTTCTTATTTACACGTTGCAATGGTGCTGCAAAAGAGGGTTCTAATAAACTTGATATACTGAGAATTTTTTACTTATTTGTCAAACAACTTGAATATATTCTAATAATCAAGGTACACTTGCCCAACTTGCTTGCCTGATAAAGTGAAGGAACATTTTTAAAACGGAAGTCTAAGCGTCACGCTTATTAACATCACACCAAAATCTGCTGCTTTCTAGCCCAATCGAACTATTTGTAATGTTGGTGCCCCACTTGTGGGCGACGTTGAATGTAACGGTTTCCATACATCAGAGGTGTTCGTCGTTGGCAAACTTAGTATTTACATCGGAAGGTTACATATTCTGTAATGCACGTAAACTCCTGAATCCTACATTTATTTCGTTTTCTTAAAACGACAATATACATCGCGATGCAGCTAATGTAGTATTGCAGACTTATTCCCATTTCTCTTGATATATTACTTTATGACAAGTGTTAAACTCCAGTATAGTTTAAGGAGCATTGCTTCCCACAAAGCAGGATTTATCCCAAACGTTCACTGACAGGCAATGCGCTTTATACTAGTAAATTTAGACCAATTAAAGTGGTTTTAACAGACGCAGAACCCACACTTATATGCCTAACAGGCACGTACAGTTACCTAACTACGTGTACAATAACATCAACTAGGCCTATATTACGAGCGTATACTTTGCTTCTGAAAACCTACGATAATTAATCCTGACTTATCTATACGTCCGCAGTTTTATAAAGTTTAACTTACTATAGATCGGATGGTATTTTATTTTTCTGCATGACATAAAGCGTTTCATATCCGAATAGAATATTCGCGGTAGATTTGATCAGTCCGGTTGCAGTCAGCACGTGTAACGCACACCTATATAACAACACACAACGAGCTAACGATGGAAACGCATGTTGAGATTAATTGCTGTTCGGCCCTTTATCCATTTCAAATGATACCGCACGAAGCAAAACTGCAAACTGCCTTTCCAGATAAACTTTTGATTACTTCAAAAAAGGCAGATGTGTAACGTAGGTATGTTGATGTACAACTAAATTTTATCATATTACACTAATAAATAATTACATATAAATACATATTACATTAACTACAAAGAAAAAGTTGAAATACTTCACGGTTGATCTGAATGCAATCATATTAACTTTACATATTAAATTCCAGTTAAAAGATAATAATTGGCTCTGTCTGTGTGTAAATTTTAGCTAAGTAAAGTGAATTAAAAACCTGATCAGGTAATCAGGTAATTTCAGGAATACAAAACTTAATAGTTGGGCTGAACAGTGTCGCTACAGTTTCCATCAACGTTTTCGTTTCAACCGTATTTACGTACTATTAGAAATACAGGGATCTCTTGCACTTAACCATATCATTTTGTTCATCTTTCATTACATTGCCTGTATTACAAGTATACTCAGCTCATTACGTATCGTTAAGTAGGCCTATGGTACCAGTAGCCGTCACCAGTAAATATATTGTGTTTTGAGTACTGTAAGCGCTTGAAACGTTTACCTTTCTTTTCTCCCTCTGTTTACCTTTCCCACTCTCTCTCTCATTAATTGGCTCTCAGAAAGTATAAACATTAAGTAACATTAAATTTGGGTTAATAAGTAACATTTTACATGACAAACAAAATATAGATTCTTTCAGGTCAGTTCTGTGCAGTGTTACGATGTTGTTAACATTCATTCGTAACATTAATTAGTTCTTGACAAACCCAGTCCTGTTAAATTTGTGTCCAATGACGTTATGTCTGTGTGAAAAATCTGACAGTTATCTGTGTAACAAAAAAATATTGTCGCAAGGAAATTTAATTGAGCAACGATTCTTGGCTAGAAAAATCGAGATTACCCTTTGTATTCTTTTCCTGTGCTTCAAGGATATACAGCCACATATTTTTGCGCTGACTAGTACGATATGCTTCCCTGTACTCTTAATAGACGTTTACCCCAGTTCTGTCCATTTACGTAAGTAATAGGCAGCCTGTCGAAGTACATGAGTCGTGTTTCTCTCGCACAAAATTAGAAGTCGTCCTGTGTACCCATAACAGTGTGAATTTGGCGGGCTCTGCCTCAAAGGTAAAGAATGTTTTCCTGATGCTGTGCCAGACAGAATTGCTTAAACTCTGCTTGACACAGTTACATTCTGCATAAGATTCAACACTGATATAATTTCTGATTTGTGGAGAGCATACAACGGAGTATCTAGTTAAGGAATGATGAATTTTCGCCATTCCACGGTCACTCACATCTGAACCAGTCAGAATTTTACAGACCCTGTAGCTGAGGGTACACATACGTAATTTACAGATACGAAATCGATCGAGTTCTTACGGACGGCCGTTCAATTTCGCAACAGGCGGGAGTGCGGAACTAGCCGGGATCAACTAGATTCATACTTCTGCAGTTCACGTGGAGGTTTCACCACAAAGGCAATAATTTATTTCAATAAATATGGACAGATATCCATGCGTAATGGGCGCCTGAATAGATTTTGAATGTGTATTAAATTAATATTAGGTTTAAGCGTAGGTGGTTAGGTTTTTTATGGAGTAATTGCATTACTGGAAGCGAGTCACTTAGAATGGTTTTATCGTCTTCCGACTGTAGACAGTTTAAAGAACACAGACATTCAATGAGAGATGAACACTTTGAGGGAAAACTAAATACGGGGCTTACGTATAAAAGACCCGAAATAAGATTCGAATAAGGCGGGAAACTGCAATCTGGCTCATGAATACAACAGTTTCCGTTGAACAAGTAAAAACTTTATCTCTCATTGAATTTCCTTTAATACATATGAATATAAAAGTTGTTGCTTATAATTTATAACAGTTCGTATAAAGTCAGCCAGATAATCTTTAAAAGCAGGATGTTATTATGAGCGGGGATGAAGACTTTGCAACAAACCTATATTGAAGATTTCAACTGTAAGAAGAATGTCCCAAAGGTACTTACAAATTTAAGAAAAGCAGGGTCGCCAACTGCTCTTGTACAGTTGGGAACGCAGCACCCATGTCAACGTCACCAGTGGTAAATGGTCCAATGTTATTAAAAACCTTTCATACCCGTTAGACTAACCCAATTGAACAAACAGAATAGGATGCGATATGGGTGATAAAAAAAAATAAGTTACTATTATGTTGGCACACATTTTCATTGTGAAAGGATAAATACTGTATTCGACCCTTTACAGACTTAGAGTAAATATTCATATTATAGTGTATTGTAGGCGTATAATTATATTGTAAATGAATATATACCATACGAGTAATCATATTTTCGTCTTCATGAAGTAAATATAATTCATCTAAACATTTAACTACTCCATATTTACCAATTCGAATGTAAATCATTTACGGCAGTAATTTTTTTGCTAGACATATTTGGTAGGTGTATGCACATTGGGAGCTAAACAAACTTTTTCGTTGTTGCTCAACTCTTAGCTGCTGCGTCATTCTGATTAAGGCTTTACGGTGCACCATCATTATCAAATTCAAAACGATTACTACCAAGTTCATAATACTAGTGACGCCGCCGAAAGGCTTCGTTTAGCACTGCAAAGCAGTGAGCAGTTCAGCAACAAACGACAAACTTGGAATGTTGCTAACACGGAAAACCTGACTGAGAGAAAATTAAAATGTGCGGCTGACACATTATTGCAGTTTAGTTTTAACGTCAGACACATCGGATCTGAAGCTCCGTTTCATAGTATAATGTAATAATAATACGCAGAGTTTATATTCGGAGTTCCATAAAGTGAAACGATTTGCTCACCTGGAAACAAACTTATAGCTACATAATTAGAGTATGTAATTAATGTAATTGTCACAGTTGGTTTAACACTTTTTATGAATGTAAATGATATCATGTGACTCTCCACACAGTGTTTGTCAAATGAAACGCTAATGACGTGGTTACTCCAATAAAATTAACTAACTGAATTAATGTGCATCAACCATAATAATTACTTCAATTACCGAGAGAACGGCTATTCAGAATGACTAGTCATTTTAGACTTTCAGTGAACTGACATCACTGTTTAATGTAACGATTCTTCGGTCGTCGTGGACGCTCTTTTGTTATGCATCACTTTGTTTTGACGCCATTTGTTCAAAAAAAGGTATCACATTTACAAACGTTAGCATTGTGTTCAAATAGATTGAGGATAAATTAACATATACAATGTAGTTGCTGATAAAAAACATTGTCTACATAAGGACAGACACACGCGCACATCTGCAGACATTATTTTATACATCATTTCTTTTGTTTCTGCAATGGAGACGGAACATAATACAGCAAATTTTATTTCTGTACGGATCGTTAAAGTTTTCATTTTTATGTAAGCTCAGAGACGAATTTTTCTGCAGCGTGTTCTCCAAGTTTATACGGTTGTAAATTAAAGTAATCTACGCCTCCTGTTTTGTTTCCAGAATTAACGTCCATGACAGACGGTCGGATTGCCAATTTGTTTACCGAGACATAAAGGCAGTGGAGAACAGGGAAAAATTGATGTTGGTGGTTTTAAAAACGTCATAGCACAGTGGAATAGAATGCATGTTACAGAAACATGATCCTGTGTGTTGAAGGCGAATAGGTGGTTTAACTGAAGGAAAAGTCTTAATTTTACGTTTCCGTTTATTCAGGAAACTGTTATGGAGAGAACGAACAAATTAAATATACAATTTTAATAAACGGAAGGCATACGACAATGCAGTTATAATGTACTGACACGACTGACTCAGAAAGTAGCGTTATTGCATGCTATCAGCACATGAGGAGCAAAATTCCGATTCTTCCGATTAGTGTCCTCTTTTTCTCCCACACGCGCGCACGCTCATACCATTTCTCATCTTTCTTTTTCTCTCTCTCCCTACCTGCCTCACTCTTACCACCCTCTGTATTTCTGATTTCTGCGTTAAAACCGTCCACTCAGGATATCAATACTATCCTTTTCTGCGACATCCTTTTCTTCGAGGATAGGATTCTTGTTAGTTAATCCAGCTCTTGGTAGCCCATTGATGTGGTGTGTACCTTAATATTTCCAATATTTTTTGTCATTTATATCCGTAGTTTGTTGCTATCGCTTGGTAATAGTAATCTGAATTTATCAATCAATTAACTCGTATTATTTGCATTTGTATTTCTATTTATTTCTCCATTAGAGTGTTCGTGTGGTGACGGTCTACACAGGACGCGTATGCAACTGTTGTTAAGACTGTATCATTTTAGCCTGATTACTTTACCGTTTTAAAGTAATGAATATCTTTGCTGTACTGTAAACTAAGTCTGAACAATCGGATCAATCAGTATACTTGAAATCTGAACTACCTAAAAGCCTATGTGAAAGTGCAATGAAAACTGTCTCCATCATTAACCAGCCATAATGACTGTTAATAATGTCTGTAATTAAAAAATTACAGGAAAAGATATTACAGTCGAAATATTTTTTGTGCCAACAAAACAGTGGCTGCCACTGTATGTACTACACCTACTGTCTGGCCGCGACTGGATGATTGAAGCTGCTCTCCCCCACCACCCGGCCGCTTGTAAGCGAGGTAGGGTGAAATATATGTACTAACCGTTTGATTTACCCCCACTTAGCTTACCGTAGTGCTTCTCCCACCTTATACAATGCTCGATCATCGAATCGTGGCCAGACAGTACAATGAGTAGCCTATATAGGATTATTATCAATTGGTAATTATTAAATTTAGGATCACTTTTAATTTGGTTAATAGCAGTTAATCCATCATCTAACAAATATGATTGGTGATACCGAGCATGACAACTGCATATGGTACAACGAAATTATGTTGTCTTGCAGCAAAGGAGTCATCCGGCTGTAAAATTTCCTCTTTTCAACTCAGTATCTGTCTTTATTTCACAAAAACAGTAGAACCTTCCTGAACACTCGATTAACAGAAAGTTGTGGTGTAGAAAGAACATTTCTAACGTAATTCGGGAAGACATAACTCATAACATTCTTGAAATTTTTATTCTATTTTAATCTCTGCTAACAAGATCGCACTTTTTTGTTAGCCATTTTAATTACAAAGTTTTTACATTAATGATCAGTGCAATAAATCATCTGTACATTAAACAATAAAAATAAGAATATATATACTATCAATAATATTTGTACAGCTACTGCTCGTATGTATCAAATCATCGTCAACGTCGCCAATTTCCTTTATTCCTTCACCTTAATGCATCTACATATGTGTTCCTTTCAGTCCAACAATTTCTTGTTATTTATACCAGCACAACCACATTTGTCGTTTTAGTTGTTCACAAATGCTTTTGTAAAATTTGTACACTCAGTTCATTACTAGGTAAACCAAATTTATGAATGAGATACTATTACAGAAGTTATTAAAAACATTCATTAGGTAGAAAGGCAAGTGTTGTAATGTGATTATCCAGCGCGTTGGTCAGTGAGCGCATCATCTTTTAAAACTCATATAGCGGAAAACGATGTTCTCTAATCCTTTGATGAAATTAACAGTGTCAGGACCAGATAATCTGCTGTTTTGGTAAGTTTCTCCGCTTTAGGGAAAATTATCAATTTCAATTTGTGTTCAATGAAGGTTATGTAACCATTAGTGGGCCATTATTAGCTCATCCGTAAAAATTAAGGAAATACGGTACAATTACGGCAATTGTAATGGCTAAGTGTCGTGTCTGCTAAATGGCCATTCTAGTTTCTTATACAGAATAAGTGGTTCGGATACGTGTACATGCAAATAGGCCTAAACAACGCGCAGTGCGTTCTCTGAATTTCTGACCGTACGATTTGTTTCACAAAATTGAGAAATATTTTAACTAAAAAATAACTTAATTTCTTAGTCAGTTGCGGGTCATTCATGAGTGCGAGCTACTTTTATTTTACAGTAAATTTTAAAATATAGTAAAATTTTATAAAATTATTGTACTATTCACGTGAAGGATATTTTGTACCAAGACAGTCAAAATAAACAAGTTATTAATGAAAAAGAGTAACATTCCTTATTTGCAACAACAGAAGAAATTACTATTCTTAATTGTAGGCCTACATGAACAAAAGAAATGTATTTTAGAGTAATACTAATGTTCTAAAATGTATTATTGTTCCAAAACAACGGCAATAAAACATTGTTAATTCCTAAATATGAATTCCGAAGGAAGGAAGTATAGTAGGCCTAATATTATAGCACACCTATGTCAAATTTCACGAATGAAATATGTGTTCATACTTAACGACAACAAAACGCAAAAGTGGCACTAAAATGACACTATAAATATTTTTTATCAGTCTTGGCATGCATGCACGTAAACTAGAAAGGAATATCAAAACAATCAAAATTTAACTACTAATCTGAAGCCAGGTTAGTACAGAACAAACTGATGTGCGTTTGTAACATGTCACGCTATTTATTATTTGGTGAGGTGAGCGTTCTCACTAAGGAGGCACATGTGAATACGCCCGGAGCGCAACGTGATACGCCTTAATTAGCGTCCCCTGCTCCACGCTCCCACTACGGGCCAAACATCATTTATATTTCATTCTTTTCATTTTTATACACAAGATTGTATTCGTGAAAATAATTTGGATTCATGAATGCGCAAAATGTTGCACTAATTACTTTTGCTGAAATCCCACAACGGTAACACAGTGTTACATAAATATTTCAGCCCCGTCCGTAACAAAATGTTGCAAACCTGTAGTATCGCGTTAATGTGTTTGTAATAATAGACAAATTTTATACGTTTTGCTGTCTATTGTACTAATTAAAATTATTAAAGTTGGAGGAATGTATATGTTCAGTCTGTAAAAAAACTATCTTCTTGAAAACGGGTAGTTTCGAAGTCAATTAAACTCGAAATATGTTTTCGAAGCTCGCGTATGTGTATGAGTAAGGGATGACCTCTCAACACTGAATATTTTACAATTTTGTAAAACCAGGTAAAATGTAAAGTTTAGCTAACTACTTTCTGTAGCAACTACAACAAATTCTCTATTCTAATCATCTTCCCTGAACTCTGCTTTCATAATTTCACAGTTGGAAGTATTCCTTACGGCAAGGGTGAATACTTTCTGTACGTTGCAGTAAATTTTAGATGGTAGTTTACAAAAACAAGAACATTATTCATGAAAAGCGATTCAATGCATCAGCTGAAAACTCTGCTTACGCTATACTTTAAGTATAGTAATACGTAAATTATAAACTGCACATTTCTTAACAATAATCTCTATCTAGCTCGCTTTTATTTAACTTCCTAGAAAAATACACAAGTAAAATACATCGAATAATGGAAATCGCAGAAGCGCAGTGTCAGGTAAACTAATTTCATATCAGGTCAAGAAACATTTCATATGTACACCTGAGATCATCAGCTTCTCCGTTTATTGTACCTTGTTTGTTCTCCGTTTCTGGAAATGTACAGTGGTCGTAAAAAGTTTTGATCGATGCAAAAAAAGATTAAATTACTTGGAAAGAAAAAAGCACTTAAATAAATTTAACTGTGCGCACAAAATAACCTTCTATTTTTTAATTTTTCTAAGAAAATTTATTCTATTTATGGGTTTACCTACCACTGCGCGGTCACACATAATACAGTTCTTGTATGTTTCTATTTCGCACCCCATGATATATAACTATACATGCTAGATAACTATAACTATAAAAATTTCAGTTAGCAGAATCAAAATACAAAAAAAAGGCTTGCAGCTTTTTTAAAATTGTATATGTTTCTCTGTAGTGTCTTTAGTATACGAAAACACTATGACTGCGACAGAGACAATGTAATGTATCAACTACTAATGTTGAGAATGTTGTTGCTTCCGTATTGAGCTCGATGATTAATAAGAATAATCAGGTGATTAATGACTTATAAATAAACACTTTCGAGAACATACCTGAGTCTTCGAGACGAAAGGAGAGAAATCTGGCAACCAATTTCATGCGTACACATGATCTGTGACCTCAAACGTAAGCATAATACAGTGGAGGTGCCGTTATTGATCGAATCTTTTATAACGAATAGATGTGTGTTGTAATTAGTGCAAACCGTGAGTTTTATAACTTTGATGTACATAAATTCATGTTTTTTTTTAATTTTATCGTTTCGCGACCAGTACTTAAACGAATATTTGTGTGGTTAATGGTTCCCAATGGTAGTCTGTGGAACGAAGATGATCCGAGAGAAGCTTAAACGTGGTTCGAGAGAAAACAACGTGAAGAAACTGCGCGTATGAGAGGGAAAGTTATAACGAGTGATAAAATGTAACCTATTGGACACGAGCGACAACACACGACTAACTTTGACCAGCAGCCCAAAAAATATACGTACGCGTGGTAAACAAAATACGAGCCAAAAGTGACAATGATTAATCTCGAGTATAACGGTGAAAATTTTAGTTACATCTGTACTATTCATAGTTAATTAAAATTAGCTTAATTAAATTAGACAATGATCGTTTTAATAAAGAAATACGTTTACAAAATATACGTTTGTTGGCGACCTGAAGCCCTTGAAATATAGGAAAGGCGGCCGTGTTTTTCTACTTTCAGATTCATTGGTCCGCCGTCTTCTTAAGATTGTGAACGCGCAAAAATTGCGTCCGATGAAGAATGGTTGTTGTCTATGCATAGATTGTGTTGTTTCGAATTATGTGTGTTTTGGTCAAAAATGGTAAGTAAAACTTGAGATCGTTTTACTGTCTCTGGTG
The DNA here is from genome assembly GCA_034769895.1 of Magicicada septendecula. NCBI lineage: Eukaryota > Metazoa > Arthropoda > Insecta > Hemiptera > Cicadidae > Magicicada > Magicicada septendecula. The sequence goes on along the minus strand of CM068367.1, from coordinate 1,086,216,068 downwards.
TCAATATTTAACTCTATGACGCTAAAGATAGCATCTAATCGCGTAATAATAGACCTATCTGTGAGCATAAATTCACTTGTTTTTATGCAACTCAACGAAAACTGAATTTTGTATTAAAATAACGGCAGTCCCTCCCTCATTAAGCAAAAAAAATATTCATTATTTATACGTCCTTAGTAATTATCTAATAAAATTGTCAATGAAATTACCTTACGCTTTCATGTAACCACAGCACGTCTATGTATCATAAACACTTAAAACATTGATAAAGACAGTTTCACCCATAAAACTCAGTTGTAGGCGTTCGTTTTATTTATTTATTTATTTTTTTGTTGGCAATGTTATTAGATATTTATTCGCAAAATACTGAAACCACTGTGTGTTCATTTTGTTAGTGCTGCTGCCAGTTTTGATTATACGACAGACTCAGACGCAGACGCTTATTATAGGACAAACAGTATAAATCATCACCAACGGGGAAATTAAATTCCAGAGACAGAAAATAACAGTTATTCTTCTAATATCTACTAGTGTGTATAACACCTGACAAAGCTGGAGCTTAATTTGGTATAGCGTTCCTGTTTTATGAATAAATACGAGTAGTACATCTTTAAAACGAAATAAACAGATCGATTTAAGTCATGTAAGTAATAGGAATTAACTTTTTATTCTTGAAACTATCATGACAACGACGGAGAGCAAACGAAAACTTAAGTGAAATAACTGAAGTAAAAGAAACATACGGCGACAAACCGATTTGATACGCACATTCATCGGATAGAGATAAGAAAACTAAACACATTATCACCTCCATAAGATAATGAAGGCCACATTCGAAATGGGTACGAAGAGTAGGAAAAGCAATGCGAGGATACACAACAAAGATACGCGACACAAATTACTTAGAGTCTATGGAGTTCCGAATGGAAGTGTCGGCAGTTAGTGTAAAACTTCACGGACCTGAAGTCTTACAATACTAAGGAGTATTTCTGCTGCTGTCACAGGATTAACCTTGTAAGCCATAGAAGTTGACAGACGCGTGGAAATTTCTGGATGGGCCAGAACGTGTGAAACTGCGTCTGAATAACAGACTAAATATCTACATAAACACTGCGTTTTGTATAGTCTTAATGGCGTTCTACTGCGTTAATGGATTAGCGCGCGTTACAACGATGTCAATTCGGTTACAGTAGTTTTTGGCTGATGCGAATATTACGCGATTATTTGTTAATGACTGACATAGTGATTTGGGTGATAATTACGTTATTGCGGAGTACCTGTCAATATTGACTTCTTTAGTTTGTGAACATTTTTTGAATTTATGTAAATTGGAAGAAGGAAATGAATTAAACTTTTTGCAATTGTCTTCAATGTCTCTGGTTTGTACTGGCTTTTACCTTAAGGTCAAAACTACACACGCGCGCGCACACACACACACAAATATGTATGGATTTTTAATCATTGCTTACATTCAAAGTAGAATAAAAATGATAATGTAATTATAGCTGATAAAAATCTCTGTTAAACGTTTAAAAAATCTGTTCTGGGTCTCACTATCCGCATTTTTAAAAACTTCCTAATTCATGTATTGCACAAGGAATATTTGAATACTTTTCATCAATTATTTAAATGCAAACATTTATGTGTCCCTCCATCATAAGGGAAGATATACTGCCATTTATATCAAAAGTAAAAATCCTATGACTCCAGTGGCGTATCCAGAATTTTGCTTTGGTGCGCGTCCGGCCCGGCTTCATACAAAAGAAAAAAAATTACAGGCATTGCACAAATGCAATGCACAGAGAAGGGCATTGAAAATGCTTCAATAAATCTAAAAAATATATATATATATTTATGTTCATTCACCAATCAATGAATTCATTTTTCATTTACCAATGTACAGATTATAAGTTAAATGTAGTCGCATTCATAAGCGAAGTTTTATATGTGTACTACGTTATTGACAACAAAGAAGTAGTTTCTATGGAAACTCACCGGTTCCCATTTTCGATCACGCACCAGCGGTCGTTTTCAAATGTGCGACACGTCCTTATAAACGTTTTCAATGTTAAAACAAGTCAAGACTAATCAACATTACTATCTTTAAAATGGCTGATAAACGCTTGATAACATCCTGAAATCAGTCCCATTAAAGTAAACGGTAAAAACACAATATAAATATGCGTTATTGGAACATTGTTAATAGAAACTTATTGACTGAATTGATTTTCCTAAAAGTCTATTTCATATTTGAAACGTATCATATATCCTAATGCTGTGTAATACACCTTAGAAAGAGCTACCACTATATTAGCGTATACAGCTGAAAAAGTAAATTAAAACAGAGTAAACATTAAGAGAGTAAATTAAGAAAGTTGTGTTAGTGGTTATAATCACAAACAAAATTATCATTGTTGCACACCACTATAGAAAAATTATTTCGATTAGCGCTTTCAAGCTTCACAGCTCATCGTCAGATCGGAAATAACAATAATAGTTATTGTTATTATAGGTTAACAATAATAACCTATTATTATTATTTCCGATCTGACGATGAGTTGTGAAACTTGAAAGCGCTAATCGGAATAATTTTTCTATAGTGATGTGCAACAGTGATAATTCTGATTAAGAGTTCTGACAAACTTAGTCAACCCGTTCGACCCCCCCCCCTTTGTAAATACGCCCCTGTGAGACTCGTGTTTTGCTTTTTAGTTAAGATTTGTTAAAGATTTTTATAGTACAAAAATGAAAATACAATTTAAAAAACTGAGCAAAATAAAAAATTCAAGCAAGATCAAAAATATTCAAACAATAAATACGTAATATCATTATCGTGTTAGCAATGTGGAAGCTATGCGTATACTCTGCGGCACACTCATTATGCACGAAGAAGAAGTATTTGAAAAAACAATTACTAAAAAATTTGTGAATTTTTTATGGCTTGAGTGCCATGTCGCTTACTGAAGTTTCCAAATGTTCGTTGAAATCGTTCCCTTGGCGATGTTGACGTGATTTATGTGGGTCCTTGTGGGAAATTGTTCAGTTCCTTCTCTAAACTGACTGTTGAAATAAAATTCGTATGTCATATTCTACAGAAATCGTATTTATGTATGTTTTAATAATGTCATATAGGATTTAAAAGTTTTTACGTCAATTACTAGCTCGGCTAAACTAATTCTAAAACTAATTCACAGCAACTCTTCGTAAACCTCAAGGTATATCATATAAAAACCTAATAAGGAATGAGAAAGAGAGTGATTAAATTTGGTGATTCATGCTAGGAAACGGTGAGGTAGCGCTTCTAACAATACTTAATTTGAATGAGCCTTGAATAATCAAATGATGATTATTCAAATCAAATGTAGATCAAATGAAGCAATATGATATTTTTGCATATACTACATCACTAACAACGTAAATGCAGTAGTTCTGACATATGTCGTAAATCAGTGCTTGTGTAAAATGCGGTTGGGTACAAGGTAGGATGTACGTGAAAACTGCAATGTTTACTTGTTTAGACACACTACAATATGCTGTATATACGATCTGGTGTTGTAAGCCAAAGCGAATACCGCACCGGTCATGTTTAACAGACACCGATTGTTGTTACTAGATCAGTGTTGATGATGAATGTTGCAGCATTTAGAAAAGGGTTGGATGAAATGTAGGGATGCTGATTTGTCAGAACGAAACCGGCTGTCTAGTAACAGAGATAGAGAAAGAGTGGGAGTGAGGGAGGGAGAGAGACGTATATATTATATCACTCTTCCCTACTTAGCCCCTAGAGGCAAACCAAACTAGGGCCGTCCAACCTAAATATTACACCCTCTTACCGTTTAAACAAACTTCATTTCTGTTTTGAGCAGCACACTTGTTGAACAGGACATTTAACTCATTTGCCTGTTTGGAGCGACAAAGTAAAATTATCAAACATTCACACGGGAAATTTTATGCGTTGATCGGACGTTTTGGCAATGCCACTGTTTACGAAGAACTTAAATGCGTATTGTTGTTGAATCAGCGATTATTATTATTAAATAAATTATGTACTAAAATTAGTATTTACAGTATTCATTACGTTGTATGCCTCGGAGTTAATTGCGAACTGAGTGTTTTGAATTTAAAAGACTGTAGGCCTAAACATTTAATATTTACACAAATATTAAAAAAAAAGAATACAGTTTTTAGCACGAGATTATATATGAAGTATTTAAACAATTTCATAATTTTAAACAATTAAAACAATCTGAAAATAAATCTATTAATTACGACGAAGTGCGTACTAATCATCAGTGTGACTATCTTGTTAGAACTATGATTGTAATTTATTATGTCAGTACAATAATAATAAAAACAACAATACTAATATTAATAAATAAAATAATAGGCCTAACAGTAAATTGTTGTTCTTGTTGTTTTTATGTTTTGTGAGTTCGGCAACTAAGGCCTCTAGCCAACGACGTCTACCAGGAGTGTTGCTCGACTGGATGTTTTCTTCTCACCTACATTTTAGTTGACTCAACGAAAATGGAAAGTCGCACTCGGGGAGGAAGCATGAGGAGACTGACTATTGCCTGACACTGGACATGGGTATTTTCGATCTTACCTGACGAAAATTGCAATGGTCGAGTCACCAGAGTGCTTGTACTGTCCTGGAGCTGCGGACGATGTAACCCATACAGTCTTCGTCTGCGACATAGGGGATCATTGCATGAAGGTATTAGGCAGGAGATCTCTCCGGGTAACATCGTTGAAGCGATGCTCCGAGAGGAGGACATTTCACAGAAGAGATTCTTCGGACGAAGAATACAGATTTAGATAATTCAATATAGAAGAATAACGGGTCAGATGTGAGCCCTATGGCTAAAGAACAACAATTACTTCGGTTTATGACCTAGCCCGAAGTAATGTGTTAAACAACACATCGCATGTAATTTTTTGTTGCGATGTATCTGTCCTGGATGGGCATAATAAATCCAATTTTCTCGCTGTAAGTGTTCTCTTTCTTGAGCCAAATAGTGCTAAGCTATCAGTTTTGTCTATTTCACGGCTATTGAGATAATATGTTCGTGCAGTTCTTTGATTTTCCAACTGATAATCTGCGTCCAACACTAAGGTGCATTCAACAGTACAATTTGGGTTTGATAAACGACTAGGTGTAGCATTTTTATATGCTGCACAATGACATCAAAACACTATTGTGTTCTCGGCGCATGAAGGAGTATTGTAACAATTCCTGCATTCTTCTTATTATTAATATTAAAATAATAATAATTATTATTATTACTGTTTGACTGATTTTTCTAACATGCTAAGATTTAGTAAGGCTTATAATGTAAATAAAAAACTGATTAAGTGAGTTTGGTTTCAAAAGAGGATATTTGAATTATTAATAAAATATATTATTTATGATAGGTCTAAAAAAATTTATTGTCACCAAATTTGCTCATCACCTGACTTAAAGAACTTAGGTAATTTAAATGTGAAACCAAGATTTTACAACGAATCAGTTTTATATTTGGTTTTATATTTGTTAGTACACATTTCCTAGAAAATTCATTTTTTGTTTCTTACTGGCCCAGTTTTGTGAACATAGTATTTCTTGACGTGTTTGAAAATTGTAAACAATAATTTTATTAGTTTGCAGTCGCTCATACAATACTTGTGGGCGGTGCCGCGGGTGCCATGCAGTGGTAGGGTCGTATAAAGGTGTAATGCCTACAGATAAATGTAAGCCAATATCTAGGTTATAACATTAGCTGCAGTGGGCTATGTCACTCGCCAGTTCTACAATCTGTATGAAGATTTCTTGGCTAACTCGGAACCCATATCTCACCAATGGATCGGGATACAACCGTCTTTTCTCCCATAAGCACACTAAATACTGATAAAGTATGCCTTCAAGAATGGAATTTTTGTTATTTTAGTTTTAAAAAATAATTTCGACTTAGCTATCTACTCCATGAACTAACTTCTGGTTGATGTTTGGAATTCGTTTACATCAGCGTAATATGCAGCGGAATATTCTAGCGACATAACACGCAACAGATAATGTGAAACCTGTTACCGCGGCTTGTGGACCCCCGACCCTTCAGCGTTTACCGTCAATACATACAGAGAAACGTAAAACTTTAGTGTCATGGATACGACGCAGTTTCATTAATATCATGAATTCTTATTTTCAAGGTGCGGATAACGTACGTGAAACGCAGTGTTACGATTTGGTATAAAGTTTATAGAAAATAATGTTACATACTATGAATGTATCGTGCCGCAGCATACATACTGCAGATTATTCTGCTTTCTTTTAATTTTTTTTTCAACATTCCATGCCTAAATACAACCAAGACTGGAGCTATGACATGTCGAAAACGTTTTAACTTAGGCCTATGTTAACTACATCATCGCCAAATCCGTCTAATTATAGGTAGGGTTGCGCTTCAGCATAGTAGCTTTGTTACGCCTCATTTTACAAGGTGATATTTTTCAATGGCCAAATGGCCATCATTAAAATGATAAAATAGTGATGTTTACGGCGACGATAACATATAGGCGTACAGCTACAAAAATGAAATTTATTCAGACGTTTGTTTACAAGTGCAGGCAGCTAGTTGGCGTGTACTGTAGGCGTATATGCTTCCAGGAGGGTAACATGTGCACGCACTGCGTGAGTGGTATGCTGTTTTACTGAACTATGATTTAGATCCCAAATTGATCTGAAATATAGCCCACTTGGAGACATTATGAAATATTGGAGTTAGCAAGCAAGTGCGAGGTATGAGTACTCCAGCACAATATATTTTCATTTGAGGTGGCATTCGTCATGGAAAGCGGTCGATAAAATGAGCATTACTAGGGCAGTAGCCGTGGGGGGTGTGTCAAGTTATCAACGAAACCCCTGTGGGAGGGTTTGTAGAGGCGGTTGGGGGCGCCATTTGCTTTAAATCACGGTCGTGTGCGCTTTTATTGTTCTTACGTGTGACCCCAGAGCTATATAAAGTTGCATTCTCCTAGACAGATTGTACCACTTAAACGCTCATACTCACACTAAAGATTCTTCACCTAAAGCAAATGCTGCAACATTATACAACATTATGAAAGGTATTAAAAGTTCTTATGTGTAAAACCATCTGTCTATAATACCAGATGTTTCTACCTTTTAAACCTGCAAAGCTAATTGTCAATGTAACAGGAAACGGAATGCTTTAATAACGTGGTCTATAAAGTAGTTCACACTTGTTAAGAGCTTTGTGCCGAATAGTTTAGACATATGATATGTGCACAAAATAAAGTTAATTTCTACATTTTTAGTGGCTTTATCCTTTCCTGTTGGGGACCTATCAACTAAAGCGCTGGTTATAGAAAAATATTGTGTTTGTTTGTATTCGTTCAGGCGGTCTAGAGAAATGCAGAAATAACTTATAATAATTTTATTAATAATAGTCACTTTATTAATGTATACTGTTTATTTAATAATTAAATCATCACTTTTAATACAAATGTATGGTTTTAAAATATTTTATTTATACTAGGTATTATAAAATTTAATATTCTGTTAATATTCATAAATATTATATAATATATTTTACAACAAAATGCTGTACACTTCTGCTCAGAGTTGATTTTTAATTCTTTATTGGGTAGCAGAATTGATAGACAAATTATTTATTAAATAATTTATAATAAACTCCATTAAACAAATATATCCATTCATGAGAGACCAGGGAATAATGAAACTTGTATTCAGACTGTCCACACTTTACAATTACAACAGATTTAGTTACAATAAAAATTGTCAATACATCACAGATCCACTTAGGATTATTAAAGGTTTCCGACTAGGATGCTCCAACTTTTTTTTGTACGTAAATAGATATTTTGACCGGTGGAGGTGTCAGTACTGTAATGTGATAGTATTATTTACTTTCGACAGGCTTTTCATTTTTAATTTTGTTGATTATCAAGTGATACAAGATGACATGAATATCCATCACATGTTGAGGAAGCTATAAGGGGCCCAAGACAACTGGAGTTTAACTATAAATTCAGATAAAACATAGTATATAGAAGTCAGTGAACAAGTGAAAGATTTGAATTTAGGGTCTTATAAAATATAAACTTATGTGAACATTTCTACTTTTATGGATAAACAACGGAATAAATACTATGACAAAAGTAAACAACACAAATAAGACAATTACATGCGTGTTATGGAGTGGAAAGACTACTAAAATACGGATTTATAAAATTATTGTGTAATAACAGCAACATATCCCCAGAATTATGTAATGTTAAACAAAGATATCATTTAATTATATATATATATATACTTTAATTATAAATTATATAATCATAATTATAATTATATATATATATTTGCGCGCGCGCGCGCGTGTGTGTGAAATAAACAGAGATGAAATGTTGATGAAGGTGTTCAGAAAATGGAAGGCCAGAGAAAGTACGTAACGATGGTGTAAGGAATCTACTGGAATATAATGGACGCTGTAGGAGCCAGAGATTTTGCTGGCGTGGCCCATTCATGTCGTATGCCAGAATGCAATTGGCCCACTCGAGTCTAGAATTTGCCCTGGAGTAAAGGAAGAAAAGAAGAAGGTTAAACAAATAGGACGGGATGAAATTAAATGATGCAATGTCGAATGGAGGACTGACGGATGAGAACTGGAAAGATGAAAACTAGGATGCAAGAAGCAGTTACAGTTAATTATCTGACCAGAAAAACGATTAACAATTATGATTAGATTTTATTAAGATTTGAATAAATACCAAATAGTAATTATTATTAGCACTAATCAAATTTAGGTTTTCGTCACAAAATAAGCCTACATATCTGTTGGTCATACACTTTACCCAAAACAATTTGTCATTCTTAGCGTAGAACATTGAACTTGGAAGGGCCCATTAAGCAAACGGTATTCAATAAGTATTTGGTAAACAAAACTTAGACTTTTATATTTAACTTTTAAATTAAAACGTATAAGTCAATATCATTACTATTTTTAACAAACGTAGTTTACATGTCTCATTCAAAAGCTTGCATGGGTTTCTAGTGTTTAACGATTCAAAGAGAATTTATTAACAGCGACGTAAACTAGCGACAATGACCTACGTAGTCGATCATAAACCAGTCGATCGTAACGTAACAACTTAACGAGATCATAAAGATTTTGAAATGGGTATAAAATTGCCGATGAAATGTACAGTAAACGAGTAGGAAATACAAAAGCCAGAAAATACAAAGACTCAGACTAGGCAAACATTTGACAAACTGAATTATAAATCACTCAGTGATTGCGCGCGGAGGAATCTTTTCTATCAATGTCCTTGAGTTAAATGTATTTACTTAGATGAGAACACACAGCGCAACTCAGGCACCATTAACATGTCGATTGCTCGAGTTCCATCATTTTATTTTTATTTCACTTCACTACAATACGTACACATACTCGCCCGACAATGAAGACTCGGGGCGACAGTACGTGGCAGCAAAGATCACAGCATTCCGGAATACCAGCATATTACAAGCTGCACACAACAAACGCGTGTTTGTCACACAAACACACGCGCACCGCAATCTCTACATGTACGCCTGTAAACTGTTAGTATATATGTATCTCTGCATTGGCCTGAGTGTTTTATGACTACAAATATTCAAAACAAATGGGACTTAACGTGATTAATAACAAACGCGTCACTGTTATTTAATAGTTACAAGCGTAGAAATATTAATATATGTACACACCTTATACCGGCTCAGTGAACACCGGTACGCGCGTATCTGAAGAGCTTACTTTAGGCACATTTAGTAACTTCGCTGCATAGAAACACGGAATTATTAACGACTTTCAGGAAAAGTAAATTATTAAAGAAGTTCTTTCACAGTACAGCACGCAACAGCTCTCATTAACGGAAAAATAAATACACGTTTATGTAAACACGCAATTCAGTATAATTACGGAGGATAATACAAATTGGTCTTGTGGGGGTTGGCACTATAACTAGGTACAACTACGCTGTACTGCCATGGTTAGTCATCACAGATTATACGGTCTTTTACACTACGCGTTTTTAAAACATTACATAATACAAAAACCTGAGTACCATTTAGCAAAACCATGAAGCTGCCCACATGTTGTTACTTTGTTTATGTAACTTACTGCGATAGTTTCACATTTAAGAAAATAAAAATCTTCAATCGTTATCACTACGTATCTTATACCTACTGTCTGGCCGCGACTGGATGATCGAGGCTGCTCTCCCCCACCACGCGGCCGCTTGTAAGCGAGGTAGGGTGAAATACGCGTAATAGCCGTTTGGTTTACCCCCACTTAGTCTACCGTAGTACACGGCCATGGTTCTCCCACCTTACACAATGCTCGATCCTCGAATCGCGGCCAGAAAGTAACATAAGATAACTAACTAACCTAAGACACCTAAATCGTTACACCTAACATATATTAATGTTAAGCTTGTGTAAGTAAATATCGTGTTCTCTTTGGAACACTGGTTTAAGTCACCACCCACCAAGCTGTTCCTAGTAAAGAAAAATGTTTACGAACAACCCCACACTCACTACAGGATCCAGAAGAAATCAAATAATTATCACAAAACTCCGTATTGGCAACACGCTGCTAACATACAAACACATCTTCACGAATGAGCCTCCTGCAAGTTGCAGCCATTGTGACACGGCCATGACTGCGCTTCATCTTGTTTCAGAATGCCCCGCTCTCCGCTATCCACACACCAATGCAATATTCCTTCGGACGTTACAAGAAGTTCGAACGACAAGACTGCAGCGGCTACAACACATCTCATATATGACATAAAGTTATCTACAAAAATAAAAGTACTGCAGCATTTTTGTAAACAGAAACGAAGTTCATGTAATTTCTAAGCTGTTTAACTTAAAGTTAGCTGTTATATCGACCTCACGAACATCGTCGTCACCGTCACCAACACAGCACACACACGCCACGGTAACTCAACGTTTGTGAAAAATGAACAATTATTTTTTATAAACAAAGACAGTAAACAAGTATAATTATGCTATAAATAAAGAAGAAATACATACTTGTACATAGTGCAATCACAAAAATTTTAATAATTAATCTAATTTAAGTATGTAAATTTAACTTCTGGTTTTCAAGTAATTTTTCTAATATTAGTTAGTTACAATTGAGTGCACAATAATTAATGTTTATTGAAATAAAGTAAATATTAGTTTTGATTAAAATAATACAAATAAACTTTACATTTTTAAAATAAATATTTAATTGATATCAGATTTTAAACATTGAAAATAATTACTTGAATTTTATATTGTAATATCAGACGCCCAAGTATTTGAAACAATTTTATAAATTTTTTAAGGCAATTTTTCATATCTATGATTATTTTATTTGTTTGCATGTTATGTGCGTGTAATTTATAATATGTGTTGTACAACTAGTACGTGTAAAACGCCTCGTAAAAGGCAACTGTTAATACACGTTTCTTTTTAGATGTTAAAAGAATTTGTTGTTTTTATAAATCAATGTCTTATTAACATTTATTCCAAGCCACAAAATCTTTTTCCTCTTTTCCCACATCAAATTTACTGTGCAACAAAAGGGACTTAACGTAACGAAAACAGAAATGCCACGACCTAGCTGGTAGGTTATTTGATAGTTACGTTGAGTACTTCAGATACACAAAATGTATAAAAATTATTATGTTGCAATATATACATTTCTATGTTATATAATTATTATTATTATGCGTGTAGTATAGGGCAATATTTACTATTTTACTGTTCGTTCTAATAATTTACTGTTACTTAACTTTTAACGTTTAGTCTGATATCTAATTAGTATTACGTTTTACGACTTACGGTTCCCACGTATATTGTTTCATTGTTTATCATTGTTTAACAGCTTAAAGTTTAATATGTAATTTTATTGTATTTATATAAGCATTACTGCATGATATATAAATTCATTATGGGCCGGTAATGACCGATGGTGTTGCAGCGACCAGATGAATACATAATTTTAAAAAATTAAAAAAAATCTTTTACAATAAGTGCCACTATATCGTTCATCATACTTCGTGAGCTACAATAACGCATTTAAAACTTCTGTACAAGATTAGGTGATGTACCAAAATATGAGTGTTACGTTATGAATGTTTTCAAGACAAAGATTTTTCTTTACAGGAATATTTCATTATTATTACAAACAGTTACATATGCAAAATGCTCCTTAAGTTTTCACGCTGATAGGATTGACTGAAGACTGTTTTTACCGTCCTTTTCGGCCGTCCGTAATTATTGAAATAATTATTACCCGTTTCTTCTACAACGTAAAACATTTAGGAATACTTGTAGTTCATGAAAGGCTAAAGTCAAGTGCAAGTAGACCATAACCCTTTCATTACAACTTCGAACAGGTAGTACCATTCCAATATGTTACGACTTACTCAATGGATTAATGAATAATAACGCGTAAAAGAGTCCTTATTTAAAAAAACCTGTTTGGTTTAAAGGTTGATATTTCGTTCATCCTATTTAATCTATATTCTGAAAGTTACACAGAAATTTTAACATTATTCACTTCGAGAATTGCCAAATGATCGGCTGAAACTATTCCGCGCCCTATGAAAAGAGAAACAGATAAATTTACCGTGCATATTATAACAAAAGGAAAAATGTACCTTCTTCAACAACCTCACGTCAGAGTCGTCAAGTTATAACAAATAGCAAAGTGAGTATGGGTTGTTATGTGTTGTAAAATGTCGGGCGTTACCTCCGCGCACTTTTTGTACTTACCGGTGACTGGATCCTTTGTGGTGATGTAGTCCTGTAACACAACTTAATACTAGGTTTTTTGTGGGCGCCACTTGGAATCGTTTGTTCCAAGAAAGAAATGTGATTATTAAAGAAATTAAAATTTTGAATCTTACTTCTATGAAAAATGTAAACAAGTCAGTTTAGTTTGAAAAAATAAGGTAAGTTTAATGATTCTTCAAAAAAAACAAATCGTCCGAAGGACTAACATTCATGAAAAAATTATAAAAATTGCAGAGTTACAAAAAAATTCATAAGTTATTATTATTATTGACAATTTTATTTCTCCAATCAAGTATCGGCTAGTATTTTCAATTTTTTACTCAGTTGGAAAGCATGAGTTTAATACGTGAAAAAATCTTTACTCTCAGGACGTGACTCCTTTGAACTACCAAGACATATCAATAAGATGCTTTACAAGAAAAATTAAGTGATTTGAAGGTGTGTGTGGCATGTGTAGTACAACTGTGTGACAAAATGTAACCAGGTAAAAAATGACTTTAATTTTGTTAACTCACGTTCCAATGGTTAATTAATCTCGCACTGGACACTCCTCTCGGGTAGTTTTTCAATCTCGCCTCTTCATGTGTGCACTGAATCTATTTTAAGTCAAAATTGCGATCATTTACAATTTCCGCACTTTTTGTGAAACGGTTTGGCAGTAGAATTTCGCTCGGATCCCGCCGCTTACAGGTCAGCTGTTTCGCGTTGGTTACCAAATTGGCCATCACAGCGCTGATACCCTTGCAGTAGCGAGAAAGGATTTGTGTATGTAATACGTTATGGGAGTTTTTTTTGTCAGGTTAGTTTGTCTTTGCGAACACAGCAGAATTGGTTCTCTATTTAAAATTTCGGTCCCTCCTGGGCCGTTGACGTTCTGGCCGCGTGATTTCTATTAAAATGTGCCGTGTTGCTGCTCTATTTCAGCAACACATTGGCGTAGATTCTTGTAGAGGTTAAGTCAGTCTGTTTGTCAATGTACGGGAAAAGCCTTTCTTCGGGTCTTGTGTCGATTTCTCGCCTTCGGTTTCGCCTTGACTGCGTTGATCAGTGTCGTGGGTGATGCGTCTGTTCCGGATTTCAAGCTTCAAGTGTTTTTGGGTCGAATTTGGTCTCTCTTTTATACTAATTCAGGCTGATTGTTTTCATTGACTTCCGGTATATTTGTGTAAAAATTCCTTCTAGATTGTTCGAGAATTAAGAAATGGAACATCATGGAACAAATTTAATTTCCGTCGAAGCTTTTAGAACAAACTTCTTATTCTTCACACTAAGGATATTTCAAAAATTACTCTGGTATTTGTCAAACAGTTTTACATTAGTACTCACAATTTGCATGCCATTATTACATTTAGATTCCCTGTTTTCAACTGAATCTAGCGATACTAATTATGATTGGTTTTTAGATAAATTAACTCTAATAAGTAACACAATATACAAGGTGAGAGACCTTGGGTTGTTGTCATTGAAATTCAATTTTTTAGAACAAAAAATTGTTGTGAAACTATTATGTTTCTTCCATAACATGAACACATAATGTTACTATCTTCCTATAACAAAACAAACAAATTTTAACATATATAATACACAGACAATTTCAATTTTACATGGCCCATGCCCATGGCCTATGTTGTCAATGTTATGACACAATAATTAGTCTCTTTCTTTAACATATATAATATTTCACTAGTGTACACTCAGAGTTTATTACATTGTCTGTCTTTTGTGATACCTGGTTACTCTTTACACATATTATCTTTATTACAGGATAACATAGCATCATATTGGTTGGTCTGAGATGTCCTTTTTCATAGTGTGACAAATCTCACTCTTATAAGTTAAATTCTTTCATAATTGATCTTATTTTCAACTGAGTCTGTTCGTTTTTAAGGTATACTGAAGTATTGTACCATTCTCTTTTATTTTTGTCAACATTTTGTAAATATTTAGCCAGATATGACTATTTTTTGTACTGGTTGATTGGTCCCAGCCATACATGGTATAGGTAAATATTTTGCTAACTCGACTATTACAATGTTAAAGTTAGTCAAATATATTAGTATAGTCACTTTATATTATATTTCAACTTTATAATGCAATTTGGTTGCATTTTGGCAACATTAAAACCATAAATCATACAATATTATATGCCTACCACATGTTTTTTGTTAATACTGTTTTTGGCTATTTTGACTGACTTTTATTCATTTGACAGCTTTCTTTATCTAAGATAAATTGTTCATTTTTTGTCTGCTTGACAATTACATATAGTTTTTATTTCAATTTGATAATAATTAATTTTTACATGAAATCTGAGTGTTTGGTCTCAAATCCAACATATTAATATTTTTTGTCATAACAATTATATAGTTTTTATTTTAACTTAGATTCTTTCTAATAATGTATTTAAGTCATTTAATACATTTATTTACATTTATTTTATTTACATTACATAATATAATAATGGATCATGTCCATTCATTCACAATAAATAGTTCTTTATACTCTATTCAGAGTTACTAAACTTAATAATTAATGACTCCATTTTGGTTGATCCTGATATTATTTGTCTTTCTCATAGTATCTTATGGTTTTTTCACTGTTATTCACTTTAATAATATATATGGGGTTTGTGTCTCAGTCACAGTCTGGTCGTTTTTCATGTTAGTAGTAATAATTATTAGACAATATTACATAATTTTTTAGGGCTACTTGGGTTCGATACTGTCCACCTCACTCTCCTCTTATGATAAACTGCTATGTAAATGGTTTCCTTTATGGAACGTTCTGTGACGTTACAATATTTATAATTAAATCGTTTTATAATACAGTTTCAGATACCAACAGTCACAAGCTTTAAATTTATGACTTACTTGACGAGAAAAAATTCACAACGGAAACCTACAATAACCTCAGGAACGCGTTATAAATGATAAAGTAACAAGATAAATGGAAAGCCGGTAATACAAAACCTTGTCGATACAAATTGTCTTGTATAAGCAGACTGAAGAAACTGCTGATTGGCCGTCGCACGAGCAACTCAGAAAATATTATCTGTAGTTAACAACAGCTCCGTTGCCTGTCTGTATGATGCACTTGATAAAAATTGCTACAGGAAATTGCATACTTTTGCCTTTGTACGTAGGAGGAGGGAAGATATTAAAGTTAACAAGGAACCTTGATCTGTCCAAAGACAAAACTTGTATATTCTCAAATCTCCATTTTGTTATCAACGTGGAATTTTTACTTTAATACTCGTACAAGAACAGTAGTGCACACATTTGCAAACAGTTCAGTTGTGAACGATATTTTTAATCCTGCAAGATATTAATTATGAAGCAATATAATTTAGTAAGCAGTTTTATTTTTTATTTCTCTTTTGATATCAATTAATTCGTGAGTTCAGGTAATCTGAGATGCCTGCACGTTACTGGTAACATTAATCGACATTTTAATTTTCAATCAAAACGTCAAGGTTTTATTCTGTAAATATTTACGATGTAACGTTGAAAGAAGTCAAGACTTGTTTACACAAATTTCTGGTTTTTAAAATGATTAGAATAATCTTGTTACGTGCAAAAATAATAGAAAATCGAAAGCGTTGAGATTGACAGCGAGTGTGAAAGCGAGCGTCACATCATGCTTTAAGAGAGGTTATCGATAGAACGTCGCTCTCTGACGCTCTGGGGACGTCGATAATAATGTTGTAATGTCATACAAAGCGAGAGCTTATCGCAGTTTGATGGACGAGTCCCCGGAGTACTTCTTAGAAATCCCATGACAACTATACCTTCATCTTAGATTCAACTAGACTTTAATAACTCTCTTTTCTTCTCTTCGCCTCGTCACAACCAGCAAAACGTAATCTACTGTTTCCAGTTTATAAACATTTCGCTATAGCTCGGCTTGCAATGACAGCGCAACTCCCAATGCGACTCGCTTTGTATATGGCCCTTTTAAAATATGGAAATTGCCTTCTCATAACTTCATTACACTGGACATTTTTCTACTTCTACTAGGTAATTAATGTATAGTACTGTGCCTTCAACTGACTTTATCGGTTAGGAATTGTTTGCCTCAAGACTCCGTATTAAAAATTACAACTGTTACAGGCCATTTAAAATTTAAAATTGTATTACTATTTTAATTTCAAAGTTATTTATCTAATTTGTATTACTATAAGCATTTGTTCTCACTTGCCACTTTTAAATTTCATCAAATGACAATTATCTACTGCTGCTCATATCTGTTTAGGACTATGTTATTTATTTGATTCTAATTATTTAATTTAGACATTTTTTTATTCCGGTATTACATAATTCCAATCACGTATGGATATAATTGTTCCACCTTCTGTTTTTCTCACGTGTGCTTGTGATAGGGAAATAATTTCATGTTACTGAGGAAAAATAAGACAAACTAAACATTTTTCACTTGACTTTTTAAGTTTTGCTAACAAACCAACTTCTGTTTTACGATAGTGTAAAGTTCTCAACAACAATAATACTACAATGAGTTACACAAACATAGAAACACTTCCACTTCTATCTGTGAAAAGCATATTTATGACTAAAAGTATTTAATGTATCTAATACGTTGATACATGTATGTAATAAGTATCACAAAATATAAATTAACTCTGGTTACAATTACTATGTGATGCATTAACAATAGAAAACGTGTTTAGGAACAACAGAGTCTTGTAGTAAAACAGTAAAAAGTGAAGTATAATATTATATACTGTACAAAAGTAGTGGGTACATGTTTTTGTGCGGTCAACATTTCTTATCTATACGAGTAATGTTATTGTGCGGTCAACATTACTTATCTATACGAGTAGTGTTACACAATTCGAAGTAGGAAAATGCATGGCTGAACACTTTTGGGAAAATAAACAAAATATTCGACGTTTAGAAGGGAATAACATTTTACTGTAAGTGCAACGGTTAACGGTAATCTCCTGCCACCACCACATATGCTGTCAATTACTTTTATCGCATTTTCCGCACCACCAACAGCGTTGGAAAAAACATATTGCAGTATCAACCTTTATTAGGCCTTTTGACCGTTAGCAACCGAAGCGAAAGGTGTCTCTAAATTTGCGTGGAACACATATCGGCAAATAAATCTTATTCAGTAATATAATGTTTACGCACCCATTAGAGCGTGTAACTGACAGTCTCGTTTATCGCGTCATAACTCAGCCAGCCAATTAATGTCATTACTTTCCTGTTACTAATTACGTCAATATAAAATTAAAAGCACGTAACATCATTAAGAGATAGCCTTATTTATTTCTCTCCTTTGATATCTCAGGAAATTGTGTTAAACTACAGACTACACTACAAGCAACTGACTGTAGAAAGTGACAAGGTGGTTACTTTAGGTGGATTAAAACTAACGGTGAATGGACGAATAAATATATATGTACATATTTATAAAATTTTATCACAAACTATAATCATACATTTATACGGGGTGCTCATATGCTCATGAGTTGACTATGGACCTCTAAAATTCTTGACTTTATTAAGGCTAGAGTGTTCCGGTAATCACATTACGGGTGTAACCCTTCATCGTTTAAATGATCTTCCTATCTGACAGTTTTCAGCCGCTGATAACAACCGCCATACGCTACAGTCAAAGGAAGTGTAGTAGGACTAAAACAGTCTTCTGATTAGAATCAAATATACATGGTTGTGTTACTATTTTCAAAAAGATAAGTTATAGGCCTACATCTTGTGGTTATTAAATTTATATTCACTTAAAATGGAGAAACAGTATTTCATTACTGGTACTTTGATGCTGCATATGCTGTCAGCAAAACGTTCTTCGGTACGCTGGAGAAAAACTAGCAAATAAACGATAGGATAGGATAATAAACGCCAGAGGTTAGAATAATAATTCACGTAATGATTCTATAATGTTTAGTATTGCTTACGAAGATATATTCCTATTATTGGGAGTGGTCACTAACACACTGCGTTTATTTAGTGACTGATTAAGATTATTTAATTACACCTATAGAGCTTAAATGAAAAAAAACGACCAAATGCCAATTATGATGTAATGGAATCCGCAATGAGCGGCTCTAGTAGAAGGAATATTAAACGTGGCAACACTGGAACCAGCTGATATTTGAGGCCGACTACACGATCTCTTAATTTATGTATTTCAATAAACAAATCGCTTCATTTTTAATTGCCTGTTAACAGCAGTCTTATAATTCTTCGTTTTTTGCTAATTAAAATTCTATTATGTAAAATACTGTTATATTATTTAAGAAATATAATAATTAACTCAATCATATGATACGAATTCAATAATTCGAACAAAATTAAATCATTAGGCCTAAAACTAATTCACTAATTTCATCAACTTAAACGTATAGTATTAAGTGTGCACAGACCTATAATTTAGATTTACCTATACATAGGCCTACTCATGATTTTAATAAAGCTATGAAATTAGCTGAATCAAAATACATGTTCACTGTAGCTACTTTTTTACACTATGCTTATAGGCCTCAGACGCAACGTTGCCACGTCTAATATTCAGGCCTTCTACTAAAGCCGGCCATGAATCCGTCCGTTTTGATTAGGCCTGAGACGTTTCCGTAGTGGCCTTGTTAACGAGTCCTCCCGACAGTGGCGCGGCCGCTATTAGGGCGCCTTTACACGAGGCCACCATGGTGGCGCCACCACAGATGCTGATGGCGCCACCACTGGTGGCGTGATCTTTTTGTTCCTGCCACCAAGAAAGCGATCAAGAGAGCTTCAGTCTTGAAATGGAGTTGGAAGAAATAGCAGCCTCAATTTTTTGTGTACACGTACATAAAGTCGCGAAAGAATAAGACATTTTTGGATTCACCCACTCTTACAGGATCGATCTTCTAAAGGAATATTTTGCCTTTTGTTCAATGATCTTCAAAAGCACTTGATCTGAGGAAAATTTGTTTAACTATACAAGAATATCTATACCATCTTTTGACGAACTGGTTGTACATTTAAAAGATGGTCTGACTGGTATGGACACTAACATGTCGTCATATCATATTCGTTTTACGTCAGATCCCACAGCGCTGGTCTCGATTGTATTTCACATATAAATTTTTCAGTATCAAACGTGTAAGACCTTCTCAGAATAGGAACAACGTTCTCGCCTTGTAAAATATTTGAGACTGGTTACAAAAATACAAAATAAAATTCAAAATACAAACAAAATAACAATAGAATAATAATAAAATAATAATAATAAAACAAAATACAAACAAAAATAAAATACAAACAACAGGCGAGAGTGACAAAAAATGCTCCTCAAGCAACTGTGAACGGCAATTAACTGTTGACTAGGGATGAGCATCGGTAACCAATGGTCGAAAAACATCAATGCTTAACATTCGATGTTTGATGTTTTTACAATCGATGGTTTTGTTTCTATATTTTTCCTTTGAACATTTTTAACAAATTTGTAATAAAAAGTTAGATTTATTGTTAAATTTTGTTTATTTTACATCGACAAATTTTTATTTTAGATATTAATGGTAAATCATAGGTAGTTGGCTAGTTGGTAAATAGTAAGTACCATGTACATGTAGCTACGTGGTAAAACTAAAAATAGAACAAAACCGTTTCATAGGAGACCGTTACATATGTTTTAACAGTTTCAAAGTTATCTTACAAACTTACGGAATAACGGTTTACCCTTTACGTTAGTAGTATTTGGTTTTCATTCGGATTTAGTTTTGTCTTTTACAGTTATTTTTCATTCTAGTTCCTCTTTTAATTGTGGTAGTGTTACAATATAATTCAAATAGTTTATATTTGCATTTTTAATATCATCGTCATCGTTCATAATTATCCCCCGTTAATTATGCCACTCAAAAGTAAATTATGGAAACATTTTGTCAAAAATAGTGACAATAAAAGTGCAGTTTCCAATATCGGCTTGAAAACATCGATGTAGTCTGCTCGATATTACTATCGATGTTAAACATCGATGGTTTTTTGCCGATGCTCATCCTGTGTTGACTTGGTGGCGACGTCTGGTCGCGCCTCGTGTGAAGGAGCTGGTAAGATAGAAGGGAACGACCTGGTGGCGCCACCAACTTGGTGGCTTGAAAAATCGCAGCATGCCGACTCGCAGTCGGCTGGTGGCGCTGCCAAAACTGGTGGCACGGCCTCGTGTGAAAGAGCTCATTTGAACTAACGTGTTCACGTGGTGGCCACCATGGCCGCGCCACATGTTTTCAAGCCGATATTGGAAACTGCACTTTTATTGTAACTATTTTTGACAAAATGTTTCCATAATTTACTTTTGGGTGGCGTAATTAACGGGTGGATAATTATGAACGATGACGATGATATTAGAAATGCAAATATAAACTATTTGAATTATATTGTAACACAATCACATTTAAAAGAGAAACTAGAATTAAAAATAACTGTAAAAGATAAAACTAAATCTGAATGAAAACCAAATACTACTAACGTAAAGGGTAAACCGTTATTCCGTAAGTTTGTAAGCTAACTTTGAAACTGTTAAAACATATGTAACGGTCTCCTATGAAACGGTTTTGTTCTATTTTTAGTTTTACCGCGTAGCTACATGTACATGGTACTTACTATTTACCAACTAGCCAACTACCTATGATTTACCATTAATATCTAAAATAAAAATTTGTCGATGTAAAATAAACAAAATTTAACAATAAATCTAAGTTTTATTACAAATTTGTTAAAAATGTTCAAAGGAAAAATATAGAAACGAAACCATCGATTGTAAAAACATCAAACATCAAATTTTAAGCATTGATGTTTTTCGACCATTGGCTATCGATGCTCATCCCTAGTCAACAATTAATTGCCGTTCACAGTTCCTTGAGGAGCATTTTTTGTCACTCTCGCCTGTTGTTTGTATTTTATTTTTGTTTTATTATTATTATTTTATTATTATTCTATAGTTATTTTGTTTGTATTTTGCATTTTATTTTGTATTTTTGTAACCAGTCTCAACTACTTTACAAGGCGAGAACGTTGTTCCGATCCTGAGAAGGTTTTATACTAAACAATTTATATGTGAAATACAATCGAGACCAGCGCTGTGGGATCTGACGTAAAACGAATATGATATGACGACATGCTAGTGTCCATACCAGTCAGACCATCTTTTAAATGTAAAACCAGTTCGTCAAAAGATGCTATAGATATTCTTGTATAGTTAAAAAATTTTCCTCGTGCTTTTGAAGATCATTGAACAAAAGGCAAAATATTCCTTTAGAAGATCGATCCTGTAAGAGTGGGTGAATCCAAAAATGTCTTACTATCTTGCGCTGTTTTCGCGACTTTATGTAAGTGTACACAAAATATTGAGGCTGCTATTTCTTCCAACTCCATTTCAAGACTGAAGCTCTCTTGATCGCTTTCTTGGTGGCAGGAACAAAAAGATCACGCCACCATGGTGGCCTCGTGTGAAGGCGCCCTTAGGCTGCTGACACACGGGCCACTCTGTGGCGACACTAAGTCGCTTCAGTCAGTGGCTCGTGAGAATGGGTTGGCTTCAGAGACGCGCCACTCTCCATTTGCTCAGTGATAAAAGATTGTTTCGCAAGATTGTTTTGGCTCATAAGTACGTTCTCAAGTAGTGTTTGCATAAAACATTAATTTATAAGTCATTGCTCTTTTTCTTGTGTTGTAATTATGATACTCAACAGGTCACTTGTAGGAGCCATATGGGCTAGACGCAAATGCACCCGACTGTTGCAGAGACTGATAATTTTTTATGGTGCATTCCATACAATACAAAAGTTATTAAAGAAAATATTGCATTCATAATTACACAATTATTCTTGTATTATTTTTATATTATTATTAATAATAATAAAACTTTTCGTACAAGAATATATTTTTTATTATTTTTTCAATATAACACTGTTTAAATACTGTTAATTTAAATAATTTTTAATTTGTATATCTGACGATGTGTGTTAAATACTACTGAAACAGTGTTATATTAAAAAAATAATTAAAAATATATTCTTGTATGAAAAGTTTTATTATTATTAATAATAGAAAAAAAATATATATATATAGAAAAACTTGTTCAAAGCGGAATTGCATGGGACCGAAGTTTTTCTTGGGATTGCACAAGTTCTCGCATAATACAAAACTTAGACATTAGTCAAATACTGCACTTCGTAGACCTTGTATAGGCCTATGTATTTTGTTTCTATTCTATTACATACACCTACATTTCTGTCATAATATAATTACACAATATAATGTCTACCAACTTTAGACATTTATGACTTTGTTTTATGAAGTTTACACTTTAGTTTAGTGCAGTAGGCCTAATTTATTATTATTACTGCTATTCTAATTTTTATTACATACTTACTGTAGTACTGATTAGAAACATACCTGATTTATTTTTCATCAGGCTGTCCATTTCACTGAAGCCTGATAAAAATACAACACACCTGTTCCCATGCTCTCCATTTTGCCATTTTGTTTGAATATTCATTGCATCTCGGGTCCCAAATTGCAGGTCTCTGTTCCACTTCAATTATAAATCGATCAGATTCAAAATCCGACATGATAGTTAAAGTTTTAAATAGTTTTTAGAAACAAGAAAGTCTTATAAAGTTTAAAAACAAATAGTAAGAAAACTCCAAAATTTTATAGAAATTACAGTGTTAATACACGCTTCATAACACTACTCTGAACACTGCTGTGGCGCGACTGAAAGTGGCCCGTGTGCCAGCTCTAACGCCACAAATCGTCGCCATTCGTGGCGGGGACTGGCTTCTGCCTGCCACAGTCGCGTACCACAGTCGCTCGTGTGCAAGGGTACAATTTAAAACCATGCAAAACAACCGGACGCGACTGAGGGGCGCGACTGAGTGGCCCGTGTGTCAGCAGCCTTATGGGAGACCATATAACATGTTTCGATGTTTAATAACTGGTATCAACTTCCCTCACAGCTTTTCATTTATCTTAGTTTAAACAATTACGTTAGATGTACTGATTAGCGGAATATACATTATATTAACTTCTGTTCTACCTAACTATTTTATATTCCGAAGCAAGAAATGAAACTGGCATAGTAACCAAGTAATAAGAAAATTACGAAAATTTTTATGAATGTAGATAGGGCCCTTGAAAATGATTTCTTATGAGGTTTCGGTATCTTCATGGCTGTTTGAGTGTGGATAGGGCAGATCCTATTTGATGTTTTCGCGGAGGGGGGTAGTTACGTTAGTTCTAAATTAGATGTGTGACTGTTCTGTGTACGGTGTAATAAGAAAGTGTTTTATTCTTTTAATACTTTCATTCTCATAACCAATCGACGACTCACCACTTCAGACTGACGCGTATTTCTTAATTTTTCTGCACACAATGTAGCGATTAATGTGATAAATTGGGACGCATCCCTCTTCCGAGGAGGCCGGGAAATATAAAATATTAAAAACGTTACAGAATAGAATCTGCTTAAAATATAGTATTTTAAAACTATGGCTTTTTTATATTTCAACAACTGCAATCAACGTCTACTAAAATACTTTAGCAGTACAAAATACTTAGTGCAAACATTATAAAAAAAAATGAAGTTTAATATCTTTGATCATATTATATAATATCATTCTGTAAATGCCACACAAACGCATAATACCACGTATACACACACGCGCGCGCCCACGTACTCACACACATTTCGTTTAAAGGGAGGCGTAGACCTTAAAAGGTTGAGGACCTGTGTTATAAACATTGCTAAATATTCCGAGATTCGTGAATAACGTTTACTTTTCAAAAACAAATGATTAACAGAACAACAACTTCGAAGAAACAACACAAAATATTTTAATACCGTGTCCTTGTCTTAATATAGAGAAATAATTTCGTTTAAAAGAGGACAGAAAAATAAGGAGCTTTAGAAGACATTAAAGAGGTCAACAAGCTTAGCTGGGAATACTGTGACAAACCATTGTTTGCAATTCTCTTCAATTTTATAAGTTAGCCACTGCAAGATGTGGCAATAAACTTCAGCAAAACCAATCCTGCTCAATAATACCGAGACTTTTGCTGCTTTTTATATAAATTAAATTTTATATCACTATATTATTTTTATTGCTGTTAGAGAGTAGCTGTGTTTATATAAATGACATTGAATAATACTGCTATTATTATAAAAATAGCGATTATTATAATTATTTACAATAATTATTAATTGCTTTTACTTTCATCAACATTAATTTCTAATTATTATTTACAATATTATACTGCAAAACTGCTGTGAAAAACCGTTACTGTTAATAGGTTTAAATTATAATTTTGTTAATTCGGCGACAACTGATATCATGGAATATTTAGTTAACTAGTTTTGAAAACGTTGCTGCAATTTCGTATAAGAATTACAAATATTTCCAAACGTATCATCGTGAATCTAATCGACCGATTATTGTCGATTATCGTCGACTATCGTCAAGTAAATACAGAAAGACGTTTATTGTTAAATAATAGATTATCCCCAAGCCTTGAAGAAGAATATCGTCTTAAGATCCTCGACAATTATTATTAAAAGCATTAGCTTTTACAAGGACGATCAGTTCGAGTACCCAGCTCTTCGCGGACATTTCGTGTGGGGTAATCTGATTTGTGAGAGAGCTACTCTTTGCCGCACTGCTCTGCAGAAGGGTAATTCTGTTTGCCTAGTCATCGGGTTCGGGCTAACGTTCTGATCCTCAAATGGGTCATTGACATTCCACGACAGGTATCCCTGCTCCAGGCGGCTTTCTGTTGACACTACGAAAACCTGGGTTTCCCCGACTTTAGAGGGCTTCGCTCCTTACATCCTTGATTTTTTAAGGGTCGAAGGTGTTTGCGGAATTCGTAGTTCGTTGGCAGGTATCTCCCCTTCAAGAGGATGTGGATGTGCATGAAATCTCTTCCATAACCGTACGTAATCATTACGTAATCATACATAATCATAACCATTCCATAATCATCGCTCCTTCTGTAAGACTCCGTGATTCGTTATAAAAATGCATTTTGCTCCCTTAGAGACACTGGATCTCTACCCTAGTGGTCATTCAAAGGCCACATAATTACCTTTGCCTCACTTACGTAAGATGAGTAGCACGAACTACGTTACTGTTTTTACGAACAACTTCAACATGTGCGCGTCAAACGCCATAGTCAACTTGCCGACGTACCTGAATACTTGTGAGAATCCTAAGGTATCCAACGGATATTCATTGGCGATCCCCTTGAAAATTCCGTCAAGCAGCATTTTTCTTTATTTAGCCGGCATTTCAAGAAAACGCTAACAGATTCTGCTAAGCTTCCCAGCTAGTCATTTCTTTTGAACATGGCAAGGTTTCCGTAACGCATGGCAGTGCCCCCTTTCGCAAGCTACCAACCATTTTTGTTACCGAACGTGACTAACACCTGTCGAATGCCAGCTATCATTATATTTCTTGGGGGTGGGGTCAAGGGTAGCCACAGAACTGTCATCTCAAATGAGAGGCTAGCACCGATACAACCAGGAAACCACTGAGTTTATACCAGGCAGCGTGGTCGTACTTTTTCGTCTTGGGCACGAGCTCCTGTGATGTGTCCTACACCCTTCATTCAAGGGCTGTCGGCCACGCTTGCAGCACCTCATCGAACAGGGCCAACGTCTAAATGATGACATCGGCTTTTCCTACGCCAGTACGTAAGTGCTCTCTGGATGAAGGAGGTGTAGCCTTCGAACCGTCTCTTCAAACGTGGGGGCGTACACAGCTGTGCGTCTAGGAGAATACAATGTTTGTCTAGGACAATACAACGACTTTCAAGCAAAACTACTACCCAGCCAAGGACCAAGGACCAGCTCAATAAGATTCATCCTCTAACGAGTAGACGACGCTTATACAATGCATTAATAATGTAATATAATGTACCAATATTATACAAAAGTTTAATACCTTGTTTAAAGGAAATTGATTACAATGGTTTTCCATTAATAACAATAATTGTAACTGTACATTAGAATAAACGAATACTTATTAATAAAAGAATCCGGTGGTAATTACAGTGGAAAATCTGTTTTTGCTTTAGATTAGATACATACAATTATTTTATACTAAATCATCGCATTTTATACTGTATTACATTTTATTTTCCAACTACGAATGTGTTTGTTTGTTGCAACAAATATATACGGTCGAATCGTATGCAACGAACCGTTTATACTAAAATATTTTTGTGTATTACTGTTGTCTTTCATTGGAAACAAGATGTCGTGAATACTAGTCATAGACTATTCTTTTATATGAGATGATATTCATTCTCGAAATTAGTCGTTATAATGTTACTAACTATATGTAAGGTACACTACATATACATATTTGATAACTTGGTCTGAAATAGTTATATAACTTTGTTTACCAACAACAACGTACCCAACCGTACATACATGCGGACATACGCATGCGCTACGCACGAACGGCAAACAAAGCGGCAACACACTATTGTTTGGAAATTACGGGGAAGTGTAACCACTGGGTAGGCTATACTTTTGACCCAGGCTTCAACTATTGAAGACCTACGTTGTAACGTTGTAACGTTTCCAAATATCTAAAAAGGTAAATACATTTCTTGAATTAAAATAAAAAGGATTTAGCCTCAAAATTAGGTTCTGAAACAGTGAGTTTGAACATACCATGAAGATTAAAATTTTAGAACTTAATAGGCCTGAAAAGGATTTAATAAGGCTTTACTAGTAGTGTGTAATACATATATGCTCCACCTAATTACTCATATACTTTGTCAAATAGAATAGATCTATTATTTCTTATTATAAATCAGAAAATTTAAAACACATTTAGGTCGATTCAAAGAAAAACAAGTTAGCGTTTCGATAACGAAGGTTTGTCTTTTACGGTACATTTAAAAAAAATTAATATTTGCCACTTCAGTAATGGAAAGAACTATGACTGTTACTTTCTCTGGTGTAGGCGTATTTCGTTTTAAAGCTATTTTTGATGTCAAAATTACAATTTCTTAGCTTTCTTATTCTAATTTTTTGTAAACAAAAACATAATTCGCGGGAAACATATAAATGACGCTATACCAATCTGCAAAACACACACACTGTATGTAACAAATGTCACTGTGGGTATAATATTGTCGGTAAAGAGCACTGCGTAATATTTTACAGTTTTCTGGAATATGTCATGTTGGTGCCATTTTGTTAATTTGAATTCGCACCGCTACAACCGTTGTTGGATTCCCTTCTAGCTCGCTGATTGTACAGTGTCACGTGACTTGATGTACATAATACGCAGTGTTGCTTAAGTACGGAACAGCAATGTTGACTGTCACCTGAACATCTGTTATTGAGAATTTATATTTTTTTTTATTTTTATCTATAAACAAATTAGTTACGACACACACAAATGGCTAATTTGTTATACAAAAATTCTGTGATTGCAACTTAATATTTCTTTACACGACCACATATGTGATAATCATTTCCCCGTCCAACACATCTAGATAGTCGTACCTGTGCTTAACAAAGTATTAATTGTCATTCATCTCTGTCTTTTTTGTTTCTAAATACAAACTGTATGTACAATTTCTTACAGACTTTGTGGTCCTTAGCCTCTTTACGTCTTTAAACCTAGTCTTCGTTTAATCTTCCCTCAGCGTACCGATTTCTTTTGTTTTTCGTCTATAAATTACCTTCTGGAATGTTTAGTTTTTAATAAGTTTCGTTCTGTCATATAAAGTGAGCAGTTCTTCTCATAAAGTGATTAAGTATGAATATTTTATTGTGAAAGCGGATTCAAGAATGTTGGTTGAAACTATTGTTTTCGGGTGCGGGAAAATTTATTTAAGTTTAATAAATTTATTTAAGTTTCTACTGTGTAAAAATTCATTTTTACCACTGCTATTTCTTGCCTGATGGACTACCGATAAACTTACAAATTCAAGTTTTAATAAGAAGGACATGACATCCTTGGAAGAGGATCAAGCCAAAAAGTAAGTATAGAATACTTTGGACATTCAATATCAATTCCAACAAAAACTCGATCAAATGCATGCGCTGAATACAAGTACAGCGAATCACAATCAACACATCGAAGAACATGTTGAGTCGTGTCTCAAACAACGTAGTGTTTACAGTGTACTTGCTTCATTGTCTGAAGTTTCGTTTTGTTTCTTATTGTAAATTCGGATTATGTGCATTTTTTAAACAATTTTAAAAATATTATCCAGCTCACGGACAGCGATCGCAACCGAATCAATCAAAGAACTTGTTAAACGCCTAGAAGACACGAGGGAACGTGCAACTCAATGATCTGCCGAAGAAAACAATGAAGTACGTATGTACAGTAATAAGCGCTTGGAGAAACAACGCAGCTAAAGAACCTACCAACAGAATCCACTGACCACCTATATAAGCGTGATGTTGCCGTATTCACCCCCACTATAACCATATTACGTTAAGAACAGCATCTTATTACTCAGTCTCCTGTTATCGGGCCAATCCGGGACTTACACTTAATTTGCCCGCTGTCTATTTCCAATACCTTTTATTAATTCAACAAATTATTTTAGCATACAAGAGTCGTAGGCGATGTCTATCTTATTCACCTACAATATTCTCTGTTTCTTTACTTTAGACCACTGCATGCTCCTGAACAGCCAGAAGTTGACCCATCAGATTCTGCCAAAATGGTGAAAAAATTAATTCTTCTCAGGCCACCCTTCAATAATCAAACAATAATCCAGAAAAAATGCACTTTTCAAAACATGTGTACAAACATATTTGTGTACACGGCTGCGTACATGTTTGGGTTTGGGGGACAGAATGTGTGAGTGTGTGTGGGTGTGTGAACAGAGGTGTACGCATTAGTGGCAGACTACGCTCCTGCGGCACACAGAAATATGGAAAGGTATAAAACGGTTATAAGTTATCTAGTATGAGGTAAAATATACTTTTACCGCTCCCTGCCCGTCCCAAACAAGTAGGCCTACATGCTTTTGTATTTAGCACCTGACCTCTTTATCTCATAAAGCTTATCTCTCCAGCTCCCTGCTCTCCAGGTAATCTATCCTCCTCTCTCTCTCCGTTACTTTTTTCTCCATCTTACGCTAACTTTCTTATCTCTTATTCGTCCTCTTTTCTTCCACTCCCTCAACACGAGTCTTTTTTTCTGTGCAAGATGCAGAACAAATTAGAGAAAATATAATGCCAATAAACCATCACAGTAAGATTACGATTACTCTAAAAGTATGTTTTAAATTAATGTATTGTTTATTTTGACTAAATGTGGAATATCATTAAGTAAGAATAATCTGTGCATCGTATTTTGTTCTTTACCAGTCTCTTGTATGTGTAAACTGCGTGCGTCTGGAAAGGGGTTTAGCAGGTGGGAGGCGACTTGTTTACGGCTGACGCTTACATGAGCACGCGCGCGCGTCCTCACATACACACACACAGGCGCGCGCGTAGTTTTATTATGGCATTCTAATGTAAAGCATTGGTTAACAAATGTACGCCTTCACCGTTGACAGAAATATCGATGGTGAGTGCGTGGACGCAATATCTGTCAGTGTGTCTTGCGGTTACGGGTGATCCATTTATCAAAAGCGAGCGTCAGCGTTACCCTGACTGGACACGTATGCAAATACAGCGAACACGTTTCGTTTCGTGCACACCAGAATTTTTATATGAGATTGGTTTCCACTTTTTACTTTCACACGCCAGACAAACCGACGCCAACTGATGGAATTATTTGGTAAAGGACCTATTTGCGACCTAATTCCGAAACGTTGAAATTTAAATAAAAGTACAAATAAAGTTTTATACAAGTGCACCATTTAAAAAACGACTTGTTACCAATAATGAAATTGCACTAAAGTGCAAGATACATTATTGTGGAATATACTTACCACAAAGGGATAACGTTCAATTCTCTTGATCACTGTAGAAATTAGAATTCAAAACTAACAAGAATAGCTTATAATGAATATTTCAAAGCCAAGTTAATATGAAACGATAAGTAAGCTTATCAGCATCAGTCTCTAATATGAAACATTAATGCGACCAACACGTTCTCCATAGCACACGTGGGGACTACAATATGTAGATAATTACAAATATCCAAACTGTTACAGATTATTATTAAGCAGTACATTCTGTGTTGTGATCAATTTTAACCTTAATGGTTACTTCAAATATCAAATATATTGCAACTTACCGTCTGTGACTTTCTTTATGCAACGATGTCTTCAAACTAATGCATAAAGAAAGTCACAGACGGTAAGTTGCAATATATTTGATTGAACAACACGTGGCTTGGTACTAATTTCGGATTTATTCCTTTTAATATTAATGGTTACTGTATTACGTTATATTCTGTGTTTAAAGGAATTCAATTTGTTTTTACTACCCGCACTTTTTATCCCACCAAAACTCGCTAAATTATACTAGGTATCATACTTACAACAACAACAACAAATCCTCAAACCACCAACTGGAGTTTGTTTATACAGTGAATCATATTTGTTGTTCATCATTCCGAATACAACGTGAAAACTTTGTGTACCTTCTAAGCAGGTGTAAGAACAGGCACTACCTGAACATTTGTTAAACGTAAAGGAGGTATGAATTATGAGACACTAGAGTGATTTCTAAAGGTTGAACACATACTGTAGACACTTTACTTGCGCGTCGTCTTACAACTTACATGAATAGAGATTCTTAGATAATGATTTCAATCTATTCCTACCTTCACGTAGCTTAAATAATGAAGGAATTGAAATGGAACTGACTAGAGTGAGTAGACTGATACAAAAAGCCACAAAGTGTTTCATTTTGTATCGCTGAACTGTAGTCTAAACTACTTACTCGGCCGAATAATAACATAGACAGTCATGTATTTATAACTGACCGTCAATGACTAACACGTGTGAAAAGATATTAAAATATTTGGACTGTAGTTTCAAACAGTTTCGTGAAATATATAATTTTATTTTGATCACATACAATTTTAATATATTTTTTGAAATGTAAACATTTGCGTTAAGATTTGCACTACCTTCAATACATATATTACAATTCAGAAAATTCTATTTTGTTGCTAATGTATTTGATTTATCATACAGTTTCATGATGAAATTCAGAACAAGGTTTCGTGATGTGTTTTCCAGTCGTACAAAGTCGGCTTTAATCTTGACAGAAATGAATACATTCATTCTTAACATAATGACAGAATCATTACGTTAAATATCTTAAAAAATTAAAGTTAAACACGTCAGTTTTACATACGCCCGCGCGTATGAATCTGGATATGTGTATGTATGTACGTGGATATCTTGTGTGTGTGTGTGTGGGGGGGGGGGCGTGCGGTGAGCAGTAACAAGTAAGAGAGTAAGGCAAACAAAACAAAAAGAAATCATACCAAAAAGCTATACATGAACCAACTATTATACCTACCTGGGTCTAAGTAATATTTCCTCCCTGCTTACTGCATTGCAACTAAGTGAAGCGTGACAAAAAGTAAGCGAATTTTAAGCGTTCTTCGTCTAATACAGGTATTGTAAAGGACGCTATCGTATAACACGAGTATCAAGGTGCATGACTACAGTTGTTAGAAGAACATTAGGCGAGTAGAACTCAATTAATTGGCCGTGGAATATGGCGATAGAATTACAGACTACCGTTGACGGACGCAATAACCTTTTTACATGGACGGGGCAACATGGGGGTACTCAAGTCAGAAGCACGCACGTGTAATAGCAGGACAATATGGGTAGTGACATTTTTGGGCGCTGCCCTGATTTATTTCTTAATAGGAGTAACGTTTATTCACTTTAATGATTACTTACTTATTACAAAATACTGGAAATGGGAATTTGTGAAGAAGTGTTGCATTTAGTGTAATAATTTGGCGTCTTGATAAGCAAGGTTTACAATTGTTTTAACGTCAACAATTAGAATTTCCTTCTATTACTGAAGAAATAGCACTGTCCACTATTATAATTTAAAAGAAGTAAGCAGGACTTTTGATCTATTTGCACACACAATCTTAATTTTTATAACATGACTAACTTAAAATTCGGTATTTGCTTCGTGAAAGTCCAAAATAATTATATATATTGTAACATAACAAAATTATCACACTAAACATTTGAATTAATGTTACATAAATAAAAGAAAAAGTTCCATAGTGAGTGATAAGAATAAATTGTTTAAGGATTGCACTAGAAACTATATAATTAAGTCTATAAAATGTTAATAAAAATGGAAGATAATAAAGAAAACCATTAATTAAAATAACCTACTATGAAAAAACCAGTTAAACCAGCAGTATACCCAGTAGATTGGGGAAGCAGTACAAAAAGGGAAGGACCATAAAAAAGGAAATAATCTGTCATGAAACCATTTTAATAAGGAAACTACTAATGTGATATTTGAAGAAGGGACGAAACATATCAAGATTCCAACAAAGAGACCAGAAACAGGAAGAGATATGTCAAAACAAAATGTTAGTCATATAATAAATACCATGAGACAAAATTGAAACCGATATAGGTAAACCCCAAACAAGTTACAAGATACAATACTATAAAACACAAATTGTATATTAGTTGTAAGTGTAATATGTTAAAAAATATGTCAAAAGAGACTACCATAGTGTAGAACTCACTAAAAAGACTACCAGAGTGTAGAATCCAATAAAGTGAAGTGAGATAACAAAATTAAGAAACTACAGAGTGTATAGTGAGAAACATAGTTAAAAAATCTATGAAAAAATCTTCAATGAAGTTTAAGTATTATAAAAAGACTACCATGAGTGTAGAATAATAATAATAAAACCATTGGAATGAAAGACAGTCTAAGGACTGACAACATTACCAGTAATAAGAGTTTTTAAATTAGATATAAGAAAAACTATTACATATGAAATGTTTTCTTTAATTATAGCTAAGTAAATGGTGAGAAGGACAAAAATACCAAAGGACAGTTCATAACTGAAGGTATGACTAATATTAAGGTGTTTGTTATTTATTATTAATTAGATAATATTTTAGATGTAAGGTGTAAATAGATACACGATGTTTTTTAATCACAGTTAAAGTGTTTTCAAAAGAATCATAAATACACAAGACAGTTAGTGACTGACAGTGTTACTAGTAATAGGAGTTTTTTATTTTTTTTTTAATTAAATTATGTCTAGGATAAGCTATTTTGTTATCATTTGATGATACAGTAAAAAATAATAGGAATAAGATGTTTTTGTTAAAATTAGGTGATATATGGAAAATAGTTGATAATAAGATGTTTTTGTTAAAATTAGGCATAAGATGTTCATGTTATGGTTCAATGATGTTATTAGTATAAAGAAGGTTTAGTAGATACAAGATATTCTATTGTATTTAAAATCATGTCATTTAATTTTCCATTGTGTAAGTCAGAGAGGCAAGTAGGGCATAAAAATGTAATAATTTTATTCAAATCAGTAAACCATGTATAATTGTACAAACAGACCAGCCAAGACACCATTGTAGTAAACACAGACTGGCCTATAAACCAAAAAATTATCTATCAAAGAATTAATCTATGTAATAGGAATAGAATTCAATACATACAATACAGAAATTGAAAATATAATTAATACAGATACAGTTAATAGCAAATAGAATGACAAAAGAAAGAAAATTAACTTCTTTTGGAAACAGTCAAAAATAGGCTTATGATAGTAATCAAATCAGACTAAACAGCAAATTAATCAATATTGAAATGTTTTAATAACCAAATTATTAACAACAAAGTAATTACGGAGTTATTAGGTGTATTCCAGGGAAATATTATACCGAAAAAACAAATAAAAACCTTTAAAACACTGAATTTGTACAAAATATGGGGCATACAATCATTATGTAAAATTGTAATTTTTGGGCTTAAATGAGTTTGAAACAAACCCAGCTATATATCAAAAGATGTAAAATTAAATAATCAATATTACTGAATAGTTAGATTCATGTAAAATTAAGAAATATTTGAAATACAGTAAAAAATAAGAAAACTTGTTATGTATAGTTAGATAGTGAAACAAGTCTTGGACAGATATTTTATAATTAAACAATATGAAGAGGAAAAAGACATACCACAAATTGCCCTAAAACGACGACGTTGCGTCTATTAGTCTATTGTTAATCGCAAAGGTGAACAGTTGAAAAATGTGTTAGTGGAGTATTGAAAACCAAATAATTGTATTAAAACCAAGTGTGGTTACGCGGCGTGTAACGGAGATGAACTAACAAGTGAAATAACCTTATCTATCAATATCTAACACTTCACAAGTTTCCAAAAACACAGTATAACACCATAAAAATCAACACCAGAAATCGACAGCCATTTTGAACCATTTTTGGAACGAATTCACATAAAACCAACACACATATTTGAACACCACACTACACAAGAGATCCATCCAGAATTCGACATCGCAGACGACGAGGGGACATTCAACACGATATTTTGGACCAACACCACTTTGCAGAAAAGGGAACATCGTTTTATTTCTGTGGGAGAAGATCTTCAATTCCAACGGCATCATAGCAGTTAAAATCGAGCAGACGGCGGCCATTGCTGAATTTCTATAAAGACGATCAGCCAGTGCTTCCTGGAGAGGAGTGACGTCATTTCTTCGACTTGGTTCGAAATTTAAATAATTTCTTTCTCATTGACAATAATAATAATAATTCTGTTCTATTTCAGATATTAACATTTAGTTTA
The DNA here is from genome assembly GCA_034769895.1 of Magicicada septendecula. NCBI lineage: Eukaryota > Metazoa > Arthropoda > Insecta > Hemiptera > Cicadidae > Magicicada > Magicicada septendecula. Next base: position 1,086,180,433 of record CM068367.1, on the reverse strand, counting down.
AGAATACCTGTTAAATGTATCTTGTTCCTTGCCCTCTGACCATTTCGACTCGTTAAAAGAACCATAAATTTAAACTTGTAAAAAATATATTTGTTGATTTTTCTCACTGCCGACTGTGGCGAATATTCGCCAGTGCCTGGGACATGCGCAGTTTGACTGGCGCACAATTTTGAATGAATAAACGCAAATCAGTATTCAGTTACCAGCATTGTTTTTATTTCTACAATTAATGTTATTATTATTTTTTATTAAACAAAACATAATTCATATTGAGAGAATAGATATAGAAGGAAATTACAAACTCAACTAATTATTAATTAATTAAATTAAATCATTCCATCAAACTCTATACAAGAAAAAAAAAAAATTTTTATTTGCAGAATTTTTAAAGTTTGATGTATTTGTTATTTATCAATCAAACACACCTAGTTATAACATATTCTTATCATCAATATCTTTATATTTTATTTATTATTACACTTGAAATTATATTACAATTTGACTAGCCTAACAGTGGGGCTAAAAGAAGAGCACAATACCTTTGTTATCACAAAAGCTGCACACACAATATCTACATATCAATATTATTTTTATTCTTATCTTTATATTTGTAATATTATTATTATATTACAAATTGGCGTTTCCTTAGAGGAGCTTAGTAAAACGTTCATCAATTCTAATAATATTTTATTTTTATTTGTAATATTTTTATATTACAAATTGGCGCCCAACGTGGGGCTTTAAATAGGAGGTAATAGTGTTATAAAATAAGGACGATTGTCCAATTTCCTATTTTTAGCTTGGCAACGGTCAACAGGTCGGAAGAGGGAGCGAGATGCACAGGAGAGCTACATCAAGAAAAAGGGCTATGGAGGCCGAACAGGAGATAAACATGGAGGATAAAGAAGCGACACCAGTGGAAGATGTGGAGTCAATGTTACCGCCAGCAGAACCGAATAAGCCGGCACCACAGAAGGAACAGCCGGAGAAATCCACCGCAAAGGAAGATACGAAATTTGATCAAATGATGGAGATGTTACTCCGAGAATTTAAAACAACGAAGGAAGAATTAAAGGAAGAATTGAGTAATAAAATCGGAGATACCAACAAGAAAATCGAAGAAAATAGTAAGAAAATGGAGAATGATAACCAGCAATTGAAAGAAGAATTAAGAAAAAATAGTAAGAAGATGGAGGAGAAAATGGAAGAAAACAGTAAGAAGATGGAGGAGGAAATGAAGAACGATAACCAACGATTGAAGGAAGAGTTGGGCAATAAAATTGGAGATACTAGCAAGAAGATGGAGGAGAAGATGGAAGCAAACAGTAAGAAGATAGAAGAGAAGATGGAAGAAAATATTCAGAAAATCGAGGAGAAGATGGAGGAAAATATCCAGAAGATGGAGGAGAAAATGGAGGAAATAAAAACTGACAATAAGCAATCGAAGGAGGAATTGACCCAGATAAGCCAGAAACTGGAAGAAACCAATAAAAAGATGGAGAATAATAGTCAGCAATTGAGAGAAGAATTGAAGGAGACGAACCAAGAGAACATGAACCGGTTAGACGGAAGAATGGAAATATTGAAGGCTGAATTGAGCCAGAAAATAGCTGAAAACAATGAGACAATCAGCAAGAAGGTAGAAGAGGAAATAACGGTAATCGAACAAAGGGTTACCAGAGCTGACGAAAAATGGAGTCAAACTGAACGGGAAGTACCGATTATCAGGACAGAAATAAATACGAAGGTTAAGACCATTGAAGAAACGACTAGGAAGACGTTGGAGGAAAAACTAAAGGAAACACGGGAAGACTGGGAGCGAGTGCAGAACCGATTCACAGAAAAATGCGACGGCATAGAAGCTGCTGTGACCAGTATCAACAGTCAGGTACGACAGAACCAGACAGATATAGACCTATTCCATAGTCGACCGACAACCATTACCAGTTGTCCCAACAGTGAAAATCGTGAAGGGATTAACTTCAGGTTTTATAAAAATAAACCCATGGAATTCCTAGCAAGAATCGAGGAATACTTTGCCAAACACAGAGGTAATCGCTGGAGGGAGAATAAAGAGGTGCTTGACGAATCGTTCAAGGAAATAGCAGACAATTGGTGGATGGCGATAAGAGACGAGGTGACCGACTATCAACAATTCAGAAGGCTATTCAAAGCCAAATATTGGTCTGAATCAACGCAAAATATCGCCAGAGACGGGATATGTCATGGGAAGTACAACCCGTATGGAAACCAAACTTTAACGGCGTACTTTTTGGGAAAGGTGTGCGTGGCCAAACATCTAGAGCCCCGAATACCGGAAGAATGCCTGGTCAGCAAACTCTCATACCACTATGAGGAGGATATTATCAGAGCCAGACGAAACAGTCAAATAAAGACGGTGCAAGCCATGACCGAGCTTTTAGAAATGTATGAACACGAAGACTATTACCGTCAAAGTCGCAGGAGATATGAAAAGCAGGAACCAAGGAATAACAACAATAATTTGAATAATAATAATAATAATCGGCAGAATGTGGGTAATAATAATAATTATAACTCCGCAAATCGGAATAATGCCGAGTACAATTATAACCCCAGAAATAACAATAATTTGCCCCATTTTAACAACAATAATAATAATAGTAATATTCCTCGCATAAAGAATAATAACAATAACCACAACAATAATAATCATAATAATAATAGCCGTCCACAAAATAACAACGGTTATTATAATCATAATAGTAACTATGTTCCAAATGGTCAGAGGAACCCCAACCTTTCTAATAATAATAATTATCATGGTAATTATAACCGGAATTACCCAAATGGAGGTAACCACAATTACAGGACATATCGACCCAATGTTAACTACATCCGAGCAGAAGGCAGTGGACACAGGAGGTACCAGCCTCAACGAAGGAGCCGATACTACGAGTACGAGATCTTCCAAGGAAGTCAGGGAAATAATCGGTACAGAGAGTACGAGCCCAGACGTAGTTCCAGCCTGGATAATCAGCGAAGACTACCTGTAACAGAAGCCCAACCAGACGATCGAGCAGAACAAAACGAAACAGCCTCAGGACTTCAAGCTGACGCTTCCAACGGCCTAATCCGTAATGAAGCGGAACATTTAAACGAACGGAGGCAGTAGTAAACCCCAATAACCCTTTACTGCTCCAATCTGCTGGGTTTAACCAAGTAGGTATGAATTCGAAGAAAACCAGAAAAAATTTTACCATAATATACAGCAATTATTTAAAGGATATCCGTAAGGACCTATTAGAAGAAAGTGAGCTTAATATTAACAATAATGATAATGAAATAATATACATAATCGCAGAAATTGAAGGTATTTCTGTTCCTATAATGATAGACACTGGAGCCAATGTCTCCATAATAAATCGAAATGAATTGGACCGGATACAGCAGGAATGCCACAAAAACTTACCGGTACTACCTATTAATAATATTGTACTTGTAGGAGCTACCGGCCGACAGAACAAGACCATAAGAAAGCAGGTATCCCTCAATGTCAAAAGTCAGGGCATTAGTGTGGACATGATATTTCTTGTTGCAGCCGGATTACCTTTGAACATCATGATAGGATGCGACATATTGCGCCGAAACTCAGCAATTATCGACTTGTGCCGAGGAAAGGTATCACTCTTTGCTGAAGGTTCAACCTGGATAGCCAATTTAACTGATAACAAGACTTTAGACTCCAGACAACTTCTCGACCACCAAAATAAGGTGAATTACTTATCCAACCACTCAACAAACAACAAGCCAGTACATCAGGATTCGGAGGAAGACCTATGGCAACAAAAGATTCAAGAGATACGTAACTTCCAGTGCCGCAATACTAACGAGCAATTAACGGAAAACCAGCTGAATCAATTGGTAGAAATATATGAGAAATATCGGGCTGTATTTTCTGACGAACCTGGAAAGATCCGGAACTACCAATGCTCAATACGATTCAGAGAACCGGTAGAATTTAACCGAAAGTCGTACCCAATAGCACAATCTTTGAAAGAAGCCATACGCACAGAGATCCAGAATATGATCCGTAGAGATATCATCGAGAGCAGTCAATCGCCATACACGAGCCCAATTGTGGCCATACAAAAGAAAAATGGGAAGGTAAGACTTTGCCTTGACGCTCGTGAGATAAATAAGATGATAATAAACGATCGTACCTCACCTGGCGAAATTGATGAAATTTTGAAGAGGTTCCACGGAACACGATTCATTACCACCTGGGATACGGTATGCGGCTATTGGCAAGTGGAGTTGCACCCAGCAAGCCGGCAATATATGGCGTTCATCTTCGAAGGGCGCAATTATCAGTTTAAGAGGTTGCCCTTCGGGTTGGTGAATTCAGTAGCTGTTTTTGTCGCCTGTATGGATCATATACTAGGACCAGAAGCGCTCCAATTCACAACTGTCTATGTTGATGATCTCCTAATAACATCAACCAGCTGGGAGGAACACTGTTATCGTGTGGAGTATGTCTTGAAGAAGCTTGCTGAAAATAATGTCACCCTTAAACTGGACAAGTCCAAGCTTATAGCTAAAGAAGTACAATTCCTGGGTTTCCAGCTAAACAGTCAAGGAATAACACCATCAACAGAAAAGGTAGACGCCATACAACGATTCCCTACACCAAAAAACAGAAGGCAACTACAATCATTTTTGGGCCTATGTAACTATTATAGGAAGTTCCAGAATAATTATTCCGAACTAACAGCCCAGTTTCAGTACCAGTTATCGTCCAAGAATAAATGGCGATGGGGTCAAGAACAAGACGAGACCTTCAAATCAATTAAAGAGAAATTCTTAGATGCAGTAATGCTCAACCATCCAGATTTTAACCGACCCTTCTTTCTAAACTGTGACGCTAGTAATATTAGCTTGGGATCAACACTGTACCAAGAAGATGAAAGTGGAAACCATCTAGTAGTGAGCTTTGCTAGCAGAACCCTTAACCAGTGTGAAAAGAACTATAATGTGACGGAAAAAGAACTGCTAAGTGTAGTCTTTGCCTGCGGGAAGTTTCGGACGTATATCCTCGGATATCCAGTGACCGTCCGAACAGATCACAAGTCAATATCATTTCTAAGAAGATGCAAATTAAGCCATGGTAGATTGACCAGATGGGTACTCGCCCTGCAGGAATACGATATACAGTGGGAGTATGTTCCTGGAAGTAAAAATGTAGTAGCCGACGTATTGTCAAGAGTGAATCTGGAAGAACAAACATTCGAAGGCGAAAAGGAGAGCATTTTGAAAATCTATAACATTATGAAAGACAGATCCGATTTAGAGAAGATAGTGCGGGACATCAGCAAACACCAGCAGTCCGATCCGAAGTTAAACTCTATTAAACTTCGTCTCTCCAACCAAGACGCAATAAACAAATTTTATTGTATACATAATGGGATTTTATTCATCAAGACATCCCTCGATGAAGAAATATGGAAGGTCATGATCCCTACTACAATCGAAAAGGATATCATCCTGGACTATCACATACGATACGGTCACATGGGAGCCATGAAGGTGATCAAGGCAATAGAAGAGAATTGTCACATAAAAAGTATCAATAGAAAAACGAGAAACTACCTTAAAACCTGTCTGATATGTCAATTGGTGAAAACCAACAATGAGAGAAAGGAAGGTATGATGATACCAATTACCTCACAAGCCAAACTGGAAAAGGTCTTTCTGGACACATGTGGTCCATTTCCCCGCGGTGGCGGACGCCATCGATACAAGTATATTGTTATTATGATGGATCATTTTACAAAATTTACAAAACTATACCCTGTGAACAGAGCCACCACTCTGAAGACTCTAGGAATAATAACAAATCATTACATTCCAGAGGTAGGAAGCCCGACATCCATAATCACCGACCATGGAACGCAATTTAAGGGTTGGCGGTGGAGAAACACTCTGAATACATTGGGCATTAAGACATACAAGACGTCTGTCTACCACCCCAGCAGCAATCCAGCGGAGAGGGTACTGCGAGAGGTCGGAAGAATATTACGGACTTATTGCTATAATCAACAAAAGAAGTGGCAAGAATATTTATTAGCTACGGAAGAATTCCTTAATTTGTCATATCACTCCGCTATAGGTACCACGCCATACACGGCAATGTATGAAAAACCGCCTCCGAGAGAAATACCAGACATAATAGAGTTCCCCAGGAGTCAAGAATACAAATTCAATCGAATCAGATTCTACAATAAATTGGCAGAAGACCAGGAAAGGCGCAAGAACAAATATCAAAAGGCTGTTAAGAAAATAATAAGCTATGAAGTCGGAGAAAAGGTACTGCTAAAAAACAGGGAGTTACCCAGTACTTTGGAAGGCATTACCAAAAAGTTATTACTGCTGTATACCGGCCCATACCTGATTATTAAAAACAATAATAATAATACATATGTACTAAAGGATATCATTTCGAATAAAGTAAAAGGAACCTATAATCAGTTATCCATTAAAAAATATTTGGAGGACTCATAATTATGAGTTAAAACTATAATGAAGAAATTGTGAATTTTGATAAGAATAAAATTACCAAATTCCAAAAATCAGTAAGCACAACTTACAACAAAACATTTGAAGGATTATTGTGAATAAATAAAAAGAATTTTGAACATAATAAGCTTCAAAATTCAAAAGCAATAGTAGGTACAAGCTACACAAATATTCAAAGACTATTATGCAAGTAAAAAGAATTTGGAGGGAGATAATAATTGTCCAAATTCAAAATAATTAGTAAGTACCACTTACACAAACATTCAAAGACTATTATGAATGAAAAAAGAATTTTGAGGAATAATAATTTCAAAATTCAAAACAATAATAAGTACAACTTATACCAAAATATTTGAAAAACAACTATGAATAAGAAAGAATGTAGTTGAATAAAAATGTCTAAAATTAAAAAACATTAAACTCACATCATTACTCATACAAATGGTGAGAAATAACTCTGAAATATGAAAAAAGATTTTGTAAGAAAGAGATACAAAATTCTAAGAGAGAAAGGAAACCAGAATGTCATATGACTTAATCGAACAAATTAACCAAACTCACAAAGAAAATAATTTAATAAAAATGGAACAATGAAGAAGGACCAGCTCACTAAAGACCGAATAGTGAGGCCAAAAAAAAACAACAAAAAAAAAACAAAAAAAAAAACCTGATACTAATAATGATAATGCTGTTACAACAACCACTGTTATAGTGAAAGTGATAAAGAATTAATTCATGTTATACCATGAGCAATAAAAGTAACTCAATGGATACCAGATGGTAGAAAGAGTAAATATAAATACTACTTACTATGTGAACATGATGAAATGTATATGATACCACATACCTAAACCACCTAATATGGAATAAGCTTTAAGAGAGAAGAAGAGTCAAGTGTATAAAAGTATTAATTAATATAACGTATTATGAAGTGAAGAATCTAAAGATGTTTATTTTAGTCAAAAATGACTACTTTTACTGTTTATTTATTTTTATGACTGGATGTAGAAAATGCCATCAGTCTTATGTGTTGAGCAGAGATGATAATACCTCTGGACTCAATTGAAGTATTGGACAGCAGGGATTGAAGCCAAAAGTGCCACTCTGAACTGTTCCAATTAATTTGTTAGGGAATGTTAGGGAGTAAACATACTGGTGAGGAAGCACCAAATAAGAAGGAAGATAAAATGATAATGTTATACACAAGATTGAAGATCACTTATCAATGAAAAAAGAAACTAATGAAGGAGATACACATCAGCTGAGAGGAAGCAATGGTGGAAAAGGAAGGTATATAAAGTGAAAACATGTAATCACGGAGAAAATGTAAATACAAAAGAATTAGTAGTAATTATTTCATCCATACAGAGTATGATCTGAACTAATCACTTTTACAGGAGAGCATATGTAACATAACAAAATTATCACACTAAACATTTGAATTAATGTTACATAAATAAAAGAAAAAGTTCCATAGTGAGTGATAAGAATAAATTGTTTAAGGATTACACTAGAAACTATATAATTAAGTCTATAAAATGTTAATAAAAATGGAAGATAATAAAGAAAACCATTAATTAAAATAACCTACTATGAAAAAACCAGTTAAACCAGCAGTATACCCAGTAGATTGGGGAAGCAGTACAAAAAGGGAAGGACCATAAAAGAGGAAATAATCTGTCATGAAACCATTTTAATAAGGAAACTATTAATGTGATATTTGAAGAAGGGACGAAACATATCAAGATTCCAACAAAGAGACCAGAAACAGGAAGAGATATGTCAAAACAAAATGTTAGTCATATAATAAATACCATGAGACAAAATTGAAACCGATATAGGTAAACCCCAAACAGGTTACAAGATACAATACTATAAAACACAAATTGTATATTAGTTGTAAGTGTAATATGTTAAAAAATATGTCAAAAGAGACTACCATAGTGTAGAACTCACTAAAAAGACTACCAGAGTGTAGAATCCAATAAAGTGAAGTGAGATAACAAAATTAAGAAACTACAGAGTGTATAGTGAGAAACATAGTTAAAAAATCTATGAAAAAATCTTCAATGAAGTTTAAGTATTATAAAAAGACTACCATGAGTGTAGAATAATAATAATAAAACCATTGGAATGAAAGACAGTCTAAGGACTGACAACATTACCAGTAATAAGAGTTTTTAAATTAGATATAAGAAAAACTATTACATATGAAATGTTTTCTTTAATTATAGCTAAGTAAATGGTGAGAAGGACAAAAATACCAAAGGACAGTTCATAACTGAAGGTATGACTAATATTAAGGTGTTTGTTATTTATTATTAATTAGATAATATTTTAGATGTAAGGTGTAAATAGATACACGATGTTTTTTAATCACAGTTAAAGTGTTTTCAAAAGAATCATAAATACACAAGACAGTTAGTGACTGACAGTGTTACTAGTAATAGGAGTTTTTTATTTTTTTTTTAATTAAATTATGTCTAGGATAAGCTATTTTGTTATCATTTGATGATACAGTAAAAAATAATAGGAATAAGATGTTTTTGTTAAAATTAGGTGATATATGGAAAATAGTTGATAATAAGATGTTTTTGTTAAAATTAGGCATAAGATGTTCATGTTATGGTTCAATGATGTTATTAGTATAAAGAAGGTTTAGTAGATACAAGATATTCTATTGTATTTAAAATCATGTCATTTAATTTTCCATTGTGTAAGTCAGAGAGGCAAGTAGGGCATGAAAATGTAATAATTTTATTCAAATCAGTAAACCATGTATAATTGTACAAACAGACCAGCCAAGACACCATTGTAGTAAACACAGACTGGCCTATAAACCAAAAAATTATCTATCAAAGAATTAATCTATGTAATAGGAATAGAATTCAATACATACAATACAGAAATTGAAAATATAATTAATACAGATACAGTTAATAGCAAATAGAATGACAAAAGAAAGAAAATTAACTTCTTTTGGAAACAGTCAAAAATAGGCTTATGATAGTAATCAAATCAGACTAAACAGCAAATTAATCAATATTGAAATGTTTTAATAACCAAATTATTAACAACAAAGTAATTACGGAGTTATTAGGTGTATTCCAGGGAAATATTATACCGAAAAAACAAATAAAAACCTTTAAAACACTGAATTTGTACAAAATATGGGGCATACAATCATTATGTAAAATTGTAATTTTTGGGCTTAAATGAGTTTGAAACAAACCCAGCTATATATCAAAAGATGTAAAATTAAATAATCAATATTACTGAATAGTTAGATTCATGTAAAATTAAGAAATATTTGAAATACAGTAAAAAATAAGAAAACTTGTTATGTATAGTTAGATAGTGAAACAAGTCTTAGACAGATATTTTATAATTAAACAATATGAAGAGGAAAAAGACATACCACAAATTGCCCTAAAACGACGACGTTGCGTCTATTAGTCTATTGTTAATCGCAAAGGTGAACAGTTGAAAAATGTGTTAGTGGAGTATTGAAAACCAAATAATTGTATTAAAACCAAGTGTGGTTACGCGGCGTGTAACGGAGATGAACTAACAAGTGAAATAACCTTATCTATCAATATCTAACACTTCACAAGTTTCCAAAAACACAGTATAACACCATAAAAATCAACACCAGAAATCGACAGCCATTTTGAACCATTTTTGGAACGAATTCACATAAAACCAACACACATATCTGAACACCACACTACACAAGAGATCCATCCAGAATTCGACATCGCAGACGACGAGGGGACATTCAACACGATATTTTGGACCAACACCACTTTGCAGAAAAGGGAACATCGTTTTATTTCTGTGGGAGAAGATCTTCAATTCCAACGGCATCATAGCAGTTAAAATCGAGCAGACGGCGGCCATTGCTGAATTTCTATAAAGACGATCAGCCAGTGCTTCCTGGAGAGGAGTGACGTCATTTCTTCGACTTGGTTCGAAATTTAAATAATTTCTTTCTCATTGACAATAATAATAATAATTCTGTTCTATTTCAGATATTAACATTTAGTTTAAGAATACCTGTTAAATGTATCTTGTTCCTTGCCCTCTGACCATTTCGACTCGTTAAAAGAACCATAAATGTAAACTTGTAAAAAATATATTTGTTGATTTTTCTCACTGCCGACTGTGGCGAATATTCGCCAGTGCCTGGGACATGCGCAGTTTGACTGGCGCACAATTTTGAATGAATAAACGCAAATCAGTATTCAGTTACCAGCATTGTTTTTATTTCTACAATTAAAGTTATTATTATTTTTTATTAAACAAAACATAATTCATATTGAGAGAATAGATATAGAAGGAAATTACAAACTCAACTAATTATTAATTAATTAAATTAAATCATTCCATCAAACTCTATACAAGAAAAAAAAAAATTTTATTTGCAGAATTTTTAAAGTTTGATGTATTTGTTATTTATCAATCAAACACGCCTAGTTATAACATATTCTTATCATCAATATCTTTATATTTTATTTATTATTACACTTGAAATTATATTACAATTTGACTAGCCTAACAGTGGGGCTAAAAGAAGAGCACAATACCTTTGTTATCACAAAAGCTACACACACAATATCTACATATCAATATTATTTTTATTCTTATCTTTATATTTGTAATATTATTATTATATTACAAATTGGCGTTTCCTTAGAGGAGCTTAGTAAAACGTTCATCAATTCTAATAATATTTTATTTTTATTTGTAATATTTTTATATTACAATATTATATTATACAGTATTATATATCAAGATCACTACACTCTAAACACAATGTATACACTTAGTCCTACATCCACATAAACAGTTAAAGAGTTTCAAGTCCAAATTGTTTACTTATCACGTAATAAGGAAGTGTAGTGCAAGCGTACGTCTACAGTAACATAACGTTTAAAGCCTGCCTATGAAACGTTCTTGTTACAAGTCCTGCATAAGTGCGTTTCTTTAAACGTTTGCTAAGCGTTAAAACGTAACAAGTTTTAAACTTCAGCAGCTTGTAAATTATAAATTATACGATAGTAACACGGGCAGTGGCATTAACAATTGTCAACAGCGCTCCGTGAATATGCAGTATTCATACAGAACGATGTATACGTGTAGGCCTACATGTAGCATGCAGCACTGTGGTAGCGGGGCGTCTTTGCACCCGGTCCATGATTGCAGCATCTGGATCAAGCCCAATGGCTGCCTGTTGATATACGTAGTTCTGGTTCAGTAGACGGGTACCTAAAACTCGAAAGGACAACCGCCAACCAGTTAACTGAGAGGGGCGGAGAAAGACTTCTTTATTTATTTTAATTTAATTATCTGATCGTAGGGCACTGCCGCTTGAAAGGATTCAGATGACAGATGTCACCCGTCCCCAGTTCAGCTTGCAGACGCCATGAGGCGTCGGTCGCTCTCCGCGAGGCAGAGAGCCTCCTTGCCAGTGATAGCTCGTAGCAGCGACAAACAGCGCGGTCGACGTACAAGGATGGGGGGGGGGGAGGACAGCTCACCAGGTAAACTCTTAGACAGACAGACAGACAGAGGATGCATGGGCGTCTTGCGCCCTAATTTGTTTGCGTTGTCCAGGCCTAGACCTGATGAACGCCAGGTGTCAACAGGTCAGCGCGGTCATTTGCTCTGCACAAGGAGTTAGGATGCAGTCCACGGCTACATGATTAAGCATGGCCACCACGGGAGCAAGCTGTGCTTATTGCTTCAGCAAAATGTCACGCCGGGGCGCGGCACCGTGGTCCCCTCGGGCATAGCCTTCGGGAACGTAGTGACGCACTGGCGAGGACAAGAGGCTCGAGCGCCCGAGGGCGTCGGCCGAAACGAAGGGGAGTGACACCGTGGCAGTCAGCTCGCGCAAGGAAGGGGTTGCACAACCTCGCGGGAGCCTGTGTCTCGGGTCACTACCCTGCCGAGTCGGCAAAGCAGGTGCTGACGAGGAACAAAGTGGGACTGGCTTCAGCCAATTGCCACGTCTGGGCGCGGCTCCGTGGTCCCCGAGGGCATGGCCCACGAGAAAATAGAGGCGCGCAGACGAGGACAAGAGAATCAAATAAACTACGTTACTCACCGTCAGAGGCTTAATTCTTATACTTGCGATGTTATATTATACTCAACATGTTTCGGGACAACTTGTCCCATCTTCAGGAGTAAAACACATACTCTTCAATCTCAATTGAGGATGAATCGTCAAACATTATAAAATATAAAAATCCAAACCACACATTGAATAAATTAACGAAACTACAACATTATGCGCACGAGTAGGCTCCAAGGTGTACACCTCACACCGGCTGAACGCGCACTAAGTAAAATCACTCATCGCCCGAAAGATGTCGCAGTGCAGTATCATATAAAACATTCGACTTAAAGTTTAGTTGATCGTTCAAAACAAATGGCCTGGTGTCACTATTATTATAAGGTTTGTAAACTCGAATTCTTCGAGAGCGTTCATATACTGTCCCTTATTGCAAATATGGAGGGGGACTAAGTTAGTCTTAAAATCAATATAGCCGTGATTTTCATCGACAAGATGTTTAGCAAAACTAGATTTCGTGTTTTCAAGGGCACGATAACTGGTGGGTGGCCTATGTTCAACGAACCTTTTTAAAAAACCACGGCCGGTCTGTCCCACATAAAACGCGTCGCAATCATCGCACATCAATTTGTATACCCCCGTTTTCTTCTCGAGGGCTGTAGGTTCATGAGTGCGCAAGATATTTAAAATATTATTAGTTGTTCTATAGGCAGCGATAAGATTGCCATTATTTTTCAGAATAGGTGCTACAATCTTGGGCATAAGGTGTGTGTAAGGAGTCAGGACATATTTATGCGTTCCCTCACTAGGTGTTCCACGTGTGTTAGTATCCTTATGTTTCTTACGTTTTCTGATGATGCTGTCTATCAATGATTCCTTGTAACCGTTAGAGGACGCGATGTATTTAATGATACTCACCTCGTTATAGTAATCATGCAAGCTAAGGGGTACTGACAAGAGACGGCTGATCATACTATGAAAGGCGGCCATCTTATGAGTTACCGGATGATGGGATGTAGCATGAATAACGATATCAGTAGCAGTAGGCTTCCTGTATATACCAAACTGAATCTTATTTCCATGCCTACTGACAGTAAGATCCAAGAAGTTTAATTTACCGTAATCTTCGACTTCTAGTGTAAACTTCATATTGTCATTGATGCTATTCAAATAATTGTGTAAAATGTCAATCTGATGGTGTGTGCCATTGTAAATCATAAAAGTATCGTCAACGTAACGTCCATAAAACACTATGTTAGATTCAAATCTATTGTTAGAAAAGATAAAAGAATTTTCGAAACCAATTTGGCTGGTTTGGCAATGGGATCCCCATTATCAGGCCTTCTGGCCGACGTCTACTTAAATTATTTTGAAAATTCTTTTATATTTTCTAACAATAGATTTGAATCTAACATAGTGTTTTATGGACGTTACGTTGACGATACTTTTATGATTTACAATGGCACACACCGTCAGATTGACATTTTACACACTTATTTGAATAGCATCAATGACAATATGAAGTTTACACTAGAAGTCGAAGATTACGGTAAATTAAACTTCTTGGATCTTACTGTCAGTAGGCATGGAAATAAGATTCAGTTTGGTATATACAGGAAGCCTACTGCTACTGATATCGTTATTCATGCTACATCCCATCATCCGGTAACTCATAAGATGGCCGCCTTTCATAGTATGATCAGCCGTCTCTTGTCAGTACCCCTTAGCTTGCATGATTACTATAACGAGTTGAGTATCATTAAATACATCGCGTCCTCTAACGGTTACAAGGAATCATTGATAGACAGCATCATCAGAAAACGTAAGAAACATAAGGATACTAACACACGTGGAACACCTAGTGAGGGAACGCATAAATATGTCCTGACTCCTTACACACACCTTATGCCCAAGATTGTAGCACCTATTCTGAAAAATAATGGCAATCTTATCGCTGCCTATAGAACAACTAATAATATTTTAAATATCTTGCGCACTCATGAACCTACAGCCCTCGAGAAGAAAACGGGGGTATACAAATTGATGTGCGATGATTGCGACGCGTTTTATGTGGGACAGACCGGCCGTGGTTTTTTAAAAAGGTTCGTTGAACATAGGCCACCCACCAGTTATCGTGCCCTTGAAAACACGAAATCTAGTTTTGCTAAACATCTTGTCGATGAAAATCACGGCTATATTGATTTTAAGACTAACTTAGTCCCCCTCCATATTTGCAATAAGGGACAGTATATGAACGCTCTCGAAGAATTCGAGTTTACAAACCTTATAATAATAGTGACACCAGGCCATTTGTTTTGAACGATCAACTAAACTTTAAGTCGAATGTTTTATATGATACTGCACTGCGACATCTTTCGGGCGATGAGTGATTTTACTTAGTGCGCGTTCAGCCGGTGTGAGGTGTGCACCTTGGAGCCTTTTTTTTAGTACACGTGCGTTTAATGTTGTAGTTTCGTTAATTTATTCAATGTGTGGTTTGGATTTAATTATTTTATAATTTTTGACGATTCATCCTCAATTGAGATTGAAGAGTATGTGTTTTACTCCTGAAGATAGGACAAGCTGTCCCGAAACATGTTGAGTATAATATAACATCGCAAGTATAAGAATTAAGCCTCTGACGGTGAGTAACGTAGTTTATTTGATTGTCATACAAGTGGCTTGGTACTGTAAATAAAACTTAATATTGAGGACAAGAGGCTCGACCGCCCGAAGGAGGCGGCCGAGTCGAAGGGAAGCAACACCGGGGCAGACGGCTCGCGCAAGGATGGCGTTGCACAACCTCGCAGGAGCCCGTGTCCCGGATCACAGCCCTGCCGAGTCGGCAAAGCCGGTGCTAGCAAAGTTTGAATTCTGTCCAATCTGCCACAGCATGATTGACTACAGAGTCGGCACGCGCAGGTAGGGAGTGCTAGGTGTGCGGTTCAGAATTTCAGAAGGTTGGGGGGTTTGATGCTGAGGGGTTCATGTGATGAACTATGGGGGATCGTCTAACAGCGCCCTAGGCCGCCTGACGCGGCGAGGGGGCGGTGCACTGTCCATGCTGTTCAGCCTCTGGATATGCAGATAACGGGACTCGCCGGCCTTGGCAAACAAATTCGTCGCCAAGGACCAGACGAAGACCTCTAGGGTGGGAACGCGGAGACCCCGGTGAATGGCGGAATTCCGCACAAACCACGGGGACCCCGAGATGGAGCGAAGGGTCCGGTTCTGGAACGTCGACAGCCTACGCCTGTTGGTGGCCGACAGGAGAGGCCACCATGCGGGCACCGCATACGTAAGTACTGTCCGGAGGAACAGTAGATAGATCGTCAGTTTGGTACGGACAGCCAGGCGCCTGTTCCGCGAAAGCATAGGAGATAGCTTGGCTCTGAC